>JNEY01000001.1:2586559-2973784 GCA_020875895.1 Aphelenchus avenae
TGAATAGTGTTCTTAACTCGTTCCTCCGCGAAGTGCTTCGCACCACAGTGAATGCACTTGACAACAAATTCGCTTAGTCTAATCTGTTCAACATCCATGTCTGCGGCATTGCGAGTAGGCTCTTTTCTAACTGAACGTAGTTTCTTTTTCATGACCGAGTCTGATTCTTTTCGTTTTGCTTTTTGCACCGGTGTTTCCGCCAGCCTACTGGTCCGCATCGCATCGGCATTAACTTTTTTACGAACAGCGCTTTGCACCGGTGTTTCCGCCTGCCTAGTGGTCCTCATCGCATCGGCATTAACTTTTTTACGGACAGCGCTTTGCACCGGTGTTTCCGCCTGCCTAGTGGTCCTCATCGCATCGGCATTAACTTTTTTACGAACAGCGCTTTGTACCGGTGATTCAGCCTCACGACTTTTTTTGGTAGTTTCGGCATTAGACTTTTTGCGTTCCGCTGCTTGTTCAGGCGTCTCAGACGATCTAGTTTTTCTTTTTGCCTCAATATCAGCTTGGTTGCGCAAAAACTTTTCTACAGTCGTTTCCTCCAAACGTCTCTTACGCATGGCTTCCGCATTCGACTGACGACGCCTAGCTGTTTCAGCATCGTTTTCCTCGAGTCTACGCTTTCTCTTTGCCTCAGCATCTGCTATACGTCGACGTTCTGCACTAAGCGATTTTTCCCTAGCACGTTTCCTTTGCTGTCTCAACCTATCTGCTTCTCTTTGTCTTGCCCTACGCGTTTCTATTGTGTCTGTGGAACATCCGGGAACTTGGTCTTCGGTATCCATGATCCTTCCCACTTTACCTAACGTGCCAACTAACTCAAATAGCCTCTTTGTTCACACTACGGTCATTAATGTAAGTTCTAAAAAATTCATGTAAATTTCACTGACCCATCAACGGTAAAACGGTTCTGAACCGTATGAGGTGTTAAGGCGAAAGAAAACGAAATAACTTTGTTGAACCAACAAAACGGGTTAAATAGTGGGTTTTGAGAATATAGTGGGAGCAGGATCACACTGCGCTGGAGGCTTCAGGCGTCGCACTCGAAGAACTTCAGGTTTTTGAGCTGACGCGGGATCTTCTTGTCCTCTGTGACCTTCTCGACATCAGAGGGCTTGGCGATGAAGAGGTAGACCTTGCCGCCTAAAAATTGGTCTTAGCATAGCATCGTATTTGCCTTTAACGTCACGGTTGGAAAATAATGATACTCGTGATCTGCAGTGATCTCTCTCTGCCACTTTTTCTATTGTGGGTTACAACGCAATCTCTTGAAACTGGTGAGCGTAAATGTGTAACGAACCTGATTTGCGTCCCGTGACGTTGCGCACACGAAATTCGTCGCCGGCAGAGAACGGGGGAGAGAAGGGCATCTCCAGCTCAACCTTGAAGTCACCGTCGGAAGCCCATCCGAGGTATCGCGGAGTGCCGCTTGCCGAATGGTTGAAATTGGTAAATTTGGTCGTTGCGACCATGCGCAGGTCAGCTAAAACAAATATTGACCACGGGCTGTTACTGTCGATCTCTTGTTCTCAGTAACGGACCTCTTTACTCTCGACCTAGAGCGGTCCGTCTTCCAAAAATTTATCGAATATTCAGATTTACAATGCTAAACGTTTCCTCCTATGCCATCCAAATGAGTAAATTGCCCCCCAGCCCATAATAAAGTGCCCCCTAAAAGTACTGTGAAATCAAATACCCTTGACGGCGCCGGTGCCAGCAGCAAGATCACGAAGACGTTCGATGGGCACGTTGCCAGTTCCTTCCACAACGATCTTTGCGTCAGAAACCTTCTCGAAGAGAAGTTCGAAACGAACTTTGCCCGGAAGNTAGCAGCTTGGTGTCCGTAATGCTGTCTTCGTCCTCCTCCTCCTTGTTTATACGAAGCATCTCGTTTATGTCCTCGAGAAAGTTGTCCACGCCTACGAAGAGTCTCTTGGTTTCAACCTTGCCTCATACAGACCGTATACGTAGCATACGATGACCACCTGCACGAGGCTCAGCGAAAATGAGTTCCAGTTTGCGTTCAAATTTTCGATCGAGTGGAAAATGTAGATGCCTCCCTTAAGCTGCGGTAATACTCAACCAGTTGGAATGCGTACCTGTGCGCATAGCGGGATACCGCATATGAAGCAGAAGAGGCCTAAATGATGCGTTGGTCAGTAGCATGACAATGAAAAAGCTACAAAGTGCAACGAGAAGTCGATTCTCCAGCCGTTTCTCTTTGCTCCCGAACTGGTTCATAATCGAGGAAGCGATCATCTCCAGCCTGAAACCCTAGTCGCAGCAACGATAAGCTAGCATGGTCCATAGTGCCATGATCCTTCATTCAGCTTACCATGCAAATTCGGCATCCAATGCAGAAAGCGTGAGCATGGCGAAGAAGAGTGCTGCCCACAAAAATCCCCATTCCATGAAGGAGGTCACCCCTGGGTAAACGGTGAATGCAAGATACCATGAGTCGTGTTCTTAAGCTCGCTTTTAACAGTTGTATTTTGCTTAGACCTACTTAGAACATCAGTGAGTTCTTTGCCTTGTTCGGTCGCGAGGAACCCGATAAACGAGAAAATTACCATCCCGCACAGTATGCTGGTGAGCGTATCCCTAAAGGTTGGTTCAGTATGTGCGTAGTATGTGCTTCCTTACAGAACGACAAGCATGACAGCGTCACGGTAGATGTTGTTCCTAGACATAGATACGACATTAACTTGCGTGGATTAGTGCAGAATACTTATGGGGTCAGCTGACCTGTATCGACTGAAGCTGGCCATGGAAATCAGCGGACCAGCGTCGATACCAAGCGAGTAGAAAACCTGCTCCGCAGCCGACTTCCACATCTTTAACCCTGATTGGACCTGGTAATATTAACCGTGCCTACATTCATTGACCACAGTTTTGTGAAGTCCGGTTTGAAGAAGAAGGACAGTCCTACCCATGCGCCCTTGAGTGACATGCCACGCATCAACAGGATAACGAGCTAAACGAGTAGGCGTTCTTCTGCGTTAACTGGTGGCAACCGACCAGAAGGTAGGGGATGGTTGCAGTTATGGTGACGGCCCAGCCGATGGACCCGATGCCCTTGAACACGCCGAAGAACACGATGATCTGCAATCGGCCTTCGCACATACACCTACCCCAATGACCCTACCCATGCAATGGCCAGAGCTACGATAAGATGGTCTTGAATGACGCCCATACTCGCGTCCTGCACTGATGTCCGATTGAGCACTTGGTAACTGTAAGCAACGTTTACCAGACTCCGTTAGCCTCGCTTACTGAAAGAAGGCTTCAGGCGACATCATCGCGTGTGAGTTTGAATAGCAAGAGTGATTTGCGGTCAATTCGCAACAGTTGTGTCTGGTGACCCAGTCTGAACAAAGCGTTCTTCACCAACTTGTTCGGTGCCAAACGGTACCCGGCTGGCAGTGATTCCACGGCAGGCCGTTAGAGAAGAGGCCAAGAAAGGAATACCAGAAGTAGTATAGTGACCACGCCACTATGATGTTGAAGTAGATGGAAATAGGGACGGCAAGAAGGACCAAGGCCCATCCGATGCCTGAAATCTCCTGACTGAACACATGTCCCTGCCGAGTGTGAAATCCCACTGACCGGAAGCGAGCGGCATCATCTTCCAGAAGGCGCCACTAGCCGAAAGACCAGAGTATTGCCCAATACACTAAATTCAGCTAAGAATCCTAGAATGTCTGACTGCCTCGTACCAAATGCATGTAGACCAGTGGAAGGCCGAATATGACTAGAAAAATGAAGAAGGGAATGAAGAAGACTCCTGAAATAAGCAATGGTTCTCTCCGTCACACATCGTCCAGACGCAAAACTGACCTCCGCCGTGTTGGTAAATCTAAAAGTGCTTCAGTGAAACTTGGCATAGTCCTAGTTCCTTGGCCAAAAATTTGTATGGAGCCCCTGCTTTATGGGGGGGGGGGGGTTACGAACATTGCAAGGGGGGATAAGCCTCCATAAATTTTAAACCGCGCTGCATGAAGAATCTTCATTGCCTGCTTAGGTACTCCCACTACAAAGTCAGTTGATTCCCTACGGGCCAAATTTTGCTTGGTACAATGGCACGTGCCTCCCATACGGCGTTTTAACCAGTTCCTGGCTGTAAACCCGTCATTTTCGCATGTAACTTACCATGCTCGGAAATCGAAGCGTATTTCCAACACCGACGATGAAGCCCAGGCACGAAAGAAAGAACTCAGTCTAAGACAATGTTTTCTGCGCGGTTGCCTTACCGACATACCTGCGTCTTCCAGAGGTCTCTGACATCTTCTCCATTCTCGCGTTGATGCGCCTCTTTTCCACTATCTAAGCATAGAATGCGCCACCAGCGGCTTTTGTACGAATAGTAGCCGTATTTGCCGTTCTCGTCGTTATGAGCGTTATCGTAGCAGTAGCAGTTATCGGCAGCCTGTATGACGCCATTGTCCGTCGTAGCCCATGCATCAACAGGCCTCTAAAATTTGGAGCATATGGGTAAAACTGTAAATTCCAGCTTACGCCTTCGACTGGGAGAACTCTGCACGGCGTCGTGGACCGCGACGAGTACGAAGGTATTTTCGCTACAATCCGCTCAGTTTCGTCCAGATAGTTTGAACACTTAATGAAGTACACCGCGGCTTCCGATTCGTTGGCGCTGAGAAGCTTCCTCAGCTCAGCTATCATGTCATCCATAACCTATAACGAGCAGTTCTCGAGACCCTCTGTAGCTGGTTCGTAACCTTGGCACGCTCTTTAACCAGCGGCAGAGATTTGTGAGCTGAGTTCCGGCGAATAAGCTGCTCCACTTGAAGCCGAAGAGCTGCCCTAACCTCATTGCTTCTCAGGGAGGCACCGCGACTAACGGTGTCCGGCATCGCTCGAAACCGCTGTTTTTACATTCAGGTAAAAGTGAACTACTTCCTGCGAGTGAGTGCATGGCGCACGTCGTCAGCATCTTCGCGCGAAACGAGTTCTGAGACACCGCCCACACCACTAAGAAGGTGACGCGAACGGAAAGACGCGGCGACGTAGAACTCCAGAGCGCCATCTAGGCGCAACATAGATAAGACAAACAATTCGCGCTAATTCAACTTAGCAGGAGAGAATCATACATATCCTGAGCAATCAGCTGGCACCCCTCTATAAGTAACGCAATCTTCTTGATAGTTAAAGGCACAACGGATGTCAAGGGCCGTGTTTGTCGCCATATCCAAGAATTCAGCTGCACCAAACAGCGTCAGACGCATCAGTCAAGTACGGCACCCTTATAGCCCTCTACTAGCCTCTCGGATGCGCTAACGATCACACTAGTGACGCTAGCGGAGTTCACAAGAATTTGACCGACCTTAACTTCTTTAAATTCTTCTCACTGCATGTTTCTGCATGCGGTACAGGTTAATATGCATGATGCGTACTGTTTGGTACGCATGACCCCCGCACGCATGCGCGCATGTCCAAAGCATGCTACGTTGATTTTGCTAAAGCTGAATTAACCAGCTCTTTAGGTTATAGTGGTGCGGAAGCTACTATTTAGGGTAAAGACGTAACCTCTGTATGATGTTAAAGATCCCCGTAATACGCTTGACGACAGAGAAAGTGGTTCTTTGAGGCTAACAGGTAAGCCCACAATCAATTTTCACCAATATTCCGAATATGACTTATGCGCTAGTCATACTCTGACTACATTTCACTCCGTTGCTGCTATTTATCTATCAACGCAGTAGGACAGCATGTTTTCAAGAAGGATTTTGTGTTCAATCATGCTTCTACCCTTAGTCATGCTGTCGGACCACCTGTCTTGGGCCTAAGCGTGCGGTGAATACATTGCCAGAATAGTCACTTGACGGTTTGAATTTTCGCTGCAAAATCGGCGCTCTTAATTTCTCTCGGTCGAGAAAGTCGGGTTCGCAATATTCTGTTTTAACAATCTTAATCGCATTCCTGATCTACAATGCTCACACGAGTAGGGTAACCGTTTTCTTTCGTTCCAGAGCGTAAAGCAGAATGGCGATCGGGCAAGGCAACCAACCGCTTCCACCGAAGGAGCTCGCCCTGTTCAAGAAGCTCCTCGTATGTGACTCCGCTCTGCCGTTATTCATCTTGCTTCTGTTTAGAAATGCTACGAACAGAAACAGTACAAGGTCGGCCTCCGTTGCGCCAAGCAGATTCTTACGAACCCGACTTTCGCGGAGCACGGAGGTCTGTTGCTCATGCAAACGTGTATTTTCACCTTCTCGGCTCACATGCTAATTTCTCTACCTACCTTCTTCAGAGACGCTTGCGATGAAGGGGCTGATCCTGAACTGCATGGGCAAGCACGAAGAAGCGATGGAGATCGTGAAACGGGGCCTCACTTCCAACCTCAAGTCGCATATCTGCTGGCATGTCTTCGGGCTGGTGCAGAGATCGGACAAGAAGTACGACGAGGCGATGAAGGCATACAAGGCACGTGACCTTACAATGACAAAGTCCTCGTGGAAGTTGCTCATTCTGATGTTCATGCAATTCAGATGGCGCTGAAAATCGAGAAGGATAATCTTCAGATTCTGCGCGATCTTTCTCTTCTGCAGATTCAGATGCGTGACCTTGAAGGCTACCGTGTGAGTTTCGTGTTTTAGCGTAGCGTTCAAACATACTCATGAGCAATGCGGCAATGAAGGCTTCAAGAAAATAATTCCGCAAAGTTTAGGATTCGCGTTACCAGCTACTCGTCTTGCGTCCGGCCAACAAGATGAGCTGGATCGGATACGCGAGTGCCTACCACCTCTTGAAGGACTACGACACGGCGCTGCATATCATTAAGGAGTTCCGCAAGAACAACCGGGTCTGTCTACCGCAACCACTTGAACCCGTTTGATGCTTGCTAGTTTAGTCCACCTCTCAGTACGATCCGGAAAACAGCGAACTAGTGCTCTACGAAGTTTCGGTTCTTCGTGAGGCAGGCAGACCCGAACATGCGCTCACCAAGCTGGAAGAGAATTCCAGCTGCGTGCTTGATAAGGTCGCTTATCACGAGACTCGAGGTAATCTTAGCAGTTAGTTATGGATAGAAATACTCTTTGTCTTAGCGGAACTTCTCATGGAGCTCGATCGCCTGGAAGACGCGGAGAAAGTCTACTGGATCCTTGTCGACCGCAACCCCGACAACCGTTTCTACTATGAGCAGATCGCAAAGTGCAGAGGTAGGTACGGCTCGTGGCGCAACGAGGATCGCGTGACCGTGTTCAGGGGCCTTGAAAGAGAAACCCGATCCCGAGGTCGTAGCTCCGATCTACGAGGCTGCCGGCAAGAAGCATTCCTATGCGTCCGTCCCGAAGCTCGCTCCGCTGTTCTTCCTTGAAGGTACGCTGACGAAGTGCTTTGTGTGATTGCAAGAGTATGTTTCAGGCGAGGCTTTCGAGAAGCGACTGCTGCCCTACCTGACGAACGGGTTGCGCAAAGGCGTACCCTCCCTCTTCAAGAACATCGTGCCCTTGTACTCGAACTCAACTAAGGTCGGTTGAACATCTTGGTTTTTTTCTACGTTCCCAGCAACACTGTAATAAAAATTTTTAAAGAAATTTGAACTAAAATGAATCAAAACACGGAAGCCTAAGTAAAAAATCGATTGAAGCGAAGTGGACAAATGACTTTAGGCTGCTGCTATCGAGCGCGTTCTGCTTGACTTCGTCAAACGCCTGGAAGCTAACGGCTACAGCAAGGGATCGCTTGATGGTATAAATCGTAAATTATCGTTGGACGCAAATACGTATCGTTTCCAGATTCGTCCTTGCCTGAGACGCCCACGACGGTTCTCTGGGTGTATTACTACCTAGCTCAGCACTTCGACCGCCTAAAGCAGTACACGACGGCTCTCAAGTACATCGACAGGGCTCTGCAGCACACTCCTACGCTCATTGAGCTGTACATGACCAAGGCCAAGATCTACAAGGTGTATACCGTCAAATTAAAATATTCAAGTTGCGTTTTAGCATGCCGGTGACCTGGTCGAGGCCGCGAACCTAATGGATCGTGCGCAGGAGCTAGACACCGCGGACCGCTATATCAACAGCAAGTGTGCTAAGTACATGCTTCGCGCCGGGCAGGTCCAGGAAGCGGAGCAGATGTGCGCGAAGTTCACCCGAGAGGGCTCGAATGCGACCGATAGCCTCAACGAGATGCAGTGCATGTGGTACGAGCTCGAGTGCGCCTATGCATATGTGGGCATGGGCGAGTTCGGCGAGGCTCTCAAGCGATGCCATCAAGTGGAGCGGGTAGGAATGCAATCCGAGTAGCGGGACTGTATGCATGGCTTCAGCACTTCGTTTGTTTCTACGAGGACCAGTACGACTTCCACACCTACTGTCTGCGCAAGATGACCCTGACCTTTTATGTCGGTATTCTGCGCTTCGAAGACGTCGTTCGACGCCAGCCTTACTACGTCGCAGCGGCCAAACTCGCAACTTCGGTAAGAAGCTTGTGGCGTGTTGCCAATGAGCCGTAACAAAAATTTCAGATATACCTCAGAATGATTGACCGCCCAATGGACTTCGAGGAGAAGCCCATCGAAGGTGCGGAGAATATGAGCGCGGCCGAGCTGCGAAAGTTGAAGCGCAAGGCGAACAAGGCGAAGGCACAGGAAGCCGCCGACAAGAAGCAGGCCTCTCAGGTTTACCAGCCATCATATGCACGAACGTTTTGCGTCTTCAGAATAAGAAGCGAATCGACGGCGAGCTGGATGTGGTCGAGCCCGAACCGTTGGATCCGAACAAGCTGACGAAACCGGATAATCCTCTTGAGGAAGCCGCGAAGTTCATCCTACCGGTGCTCAGCCTCGACTGTGATGACATCGAGGCGTTCTTTGCTGGCTTTGAGCTGTTCTACCGCAAAAACAAGGTCGTTTATAGTAAGAACTCGTGAAACTCTCGTCACAGGTTTAGATTCTTGGCATGCTGCAGTGCTTGAAAAAGGCGTACACCATCGAACCGACTCATCCTGACCTTCATGTCGCAGCGACGAAGTATCTTCTTAAGTGTATGTCATTTTGTGACAATACATCCTCCTATCCTATATCTTGGAAGGAAAATACCCCGTTACACATAATTTCGCTTGTTTCAGATAAGGAAGCGCACCTCGAGGGCTTGCCCGCACAGCTTGCGAAGGAACTGACCGACTCGCTTCTGTCAAACCAGGACCTGAAGTCGAGGGCCGCTGAGTTCCGGAAGAACCTGCCCAACTCGTTCCGCTACCGTCTTGCTGGTACGCAAATTGCCCTATTTCTTACGCAGTAGATGTATTTAGCTGCCGAAGCCGAGATCCTGCTCGACGCGAACATTGCGCGCGAGGTCAAGCCGTCTCTGCTGAAGGCACTCGAAGATGCCAAGGTCACCGACCTGACGCTTAGAACGTGCTTGACGTTCCTCGATCGAGTTAAGTACGGGCGGCTTGGTGCTTGGTCCAAGGACGAGGTAATGCTTAGTGTGTGTAATGTTCTCGGTGAGTATAAGGATTCTTTCCAGATGAGCGAGCTGACGAAGAAGTGCAACCTCTTGCACCCGCTGGCGAACACATTCGGTGGCGGTGCCAACGCGACTCCGGCCAGGAGCAACAACGTACAGTAGCGTCCCACAACTACAGCCATCCCACCCACGTGAATCGCCTTCCTCGTGCTTTCGCTTTACGCCACATCTCCCGAATGCCGAATGCTCGGTTTGTTCCTTTCCCCTCCCCACCGCTTAGTCCCCTTTGCTTCTTTATCCCCCCTTCCCTTTAACAACATCGGCATAGAGGTTGTGAGTCGTCGGCCGCGGATTGCAGCAACGACCTTTCTCGTTTGTTCGTCCTCGTTATGCTCCTCCTGAAAGACGGGTAGCGCGTTCAGCCCGATTTCTGTCCTTTAGGACTAGCTAGTTAGGCCTCTACTACTTTTTCTTTATATCGTGTTATCGCTGCGAGTGTGCCAAGCCACCCAGTGCGTCCAACTAGGCCTTATTTGACTGGACCTGTGTCTAGTCTTCCTTATCCTGCGGTATTCAGAGATATCTCGCTCGCAACGCCGTTGTTGTTGTTATTATTGTTGTTTCGCCCGTTAAGCGGCCCAGGGCCAATGATAAAATCAGTACGTTTGTTGCTGGGGTCTGCAAAGCGCACATCGCATGGTTTACTTGATTATCGGTGCAGACAAGTTCCTTGACAACACTGGTTATTAGCGGGTAGCTATCGGCCGGCCTGATGACCGTGTCCACGCAGGTAGAGTCCGAGGACGAGCTGGCCGGTGAGTTGACAACCAATCAGCCGTTTTGATATGTGTACAAGGTGTCTGTTCACCATTCAATTTAAGATGATTCCGACTACGCCTCACAGTCCGACAGCAACTCTGGCTTCTACAGTGCCTATGATTCTAAAGAGGTATCTCTTTGGGAAAGCTCCTTTCTGCTAGATAAACTGCACGTTAAGGTGCTCGGACGAGGCCTTGCGTCCACGGTCCGTAGGTGCATCGAGAAGAGCACCGGGCAGTCGTTCGCTGTGAAAATAGTCGATGTCAGCACGGAGCGTCAAACCGAAGCAGAGGCGAAGCGTTTGCAAGAAGAGACGCTTTCCGAAGTCAAGCTGCTGCGGCAACTTGCTGGACATCCCTCCATCAGTGAGAAGCCAGCGTACAAGCTTTGGTGAACGCCCCGTTTTCAGTTGCGATACATGACTTCTTCACAACCCCAACGTTCCTCTTTGCGGTCTTCGAGATGGCTCCGAAAGGAGAACTATTCGAAGTCCTCAACACGTCGGTTACGCTGAGTGAAAAGAAGACGCGGTCTTACATGCGGCAGCTCTTCGACGGCGTGGAATACATGCACGCGAAGCGAATTGTACATCGCGATCTAAAGGTTTACCCAATCTCGTGAGACAGTAGCAACGGCATAGTTTAGCTCGAAAACATCCTGTGCATCGACGACCACCGGGTTGTTATCAGCGATTTCGGATTTGCAAAGCAGCTCAGTCCCGGTCAGCTTTTAAAAGGTAATTCCTGTTAATCTTAGCTGACACACTTTTGCCAAACTCAATTCCAGAGCTCTTCGGAACGCCCGGCTACCTCGCCCCAGAGACGCTTCGGTGCCAGATGTACGAGGACGCGAAAGGATACGGGTTGGAAGTGGACAACTGGGCATTAGGAGTGATCATGTACACGTTGCTGGCTGGCTATGCGCCCTTCTACCATCGGCAACAACTTCGAATGATGCGGATGATCCAAGAGGGCAAATATGAGTTCGCCAAGGAGCAGTGGGACTCTGTCTCGCAGGACGCAAAGGACCTGGTGAGGCCGAAAGTGTTGCACATTATGAACATAGATATGAAAACGTCTGTCTTCCCAAGGCAGCAGCAGCGCCTAGGTAAATTTCAGGCCCATAATCTCAGAATTATTCAGCTGCTAGGTGATAATCTTGGATTTAGATCCGGCGGGTACTGGTAGTGGACCCGAAGAAGAGGGCGTCAGCAGGCGAATGCCTTCAGCACCCTTGGTTCACCAAAGCAGGTCCGACGAAAGCCGAGGTCATCGAGGAAGTGGAGGTTGCCAAGCGAAAAATCAACTATCGTAGTCTCTTCCGCGTTGCGCAGATCTCGGTTCGCTTCATCTGCCGGATTCAAAACATGAAGTACCTGAAGCAGTGCATCGACCGAGCCGAACTGCGGAGACGGCCTTTCAGGAACCGAGAGGTAACCAGTCTGCTAGCTTGAGTAAAACTGCCTCGAGTTCTTTAGATCCGACATGAGGCGGAGGCCGTGTCATTCGCCGTCTACGGACATTGGGTCAACCGCGGCTTCCACTACTCACGCGATATGCTCTTCGCGAACCGACCTCGCCCGAAATACGTGCCGATCCGCAGCGATAACGCTTAGCCATCGCGTCTGGCTGTTAGCTGCGTAGCGTGCCTCTCAGTAGTATTCAGCTCCCTATTGACCAAATAACGGCTATGCGAGCTTGTGCACATAGGGCTTTCCGCCGAAGCAGCATGCTTTCTGTGCCTTCTCCGCTAAGAGTCTAGTTACTAGTTGCATCGGATCTTACGCGTTTTCGGTGAGGTAGTTCGATATCTTAAAAAGAATTTTCATTAAATGAACGGTTTCTTGGCCCAACGTCCGATAACCCGTAAGATCCGTTGCATTAACAATACTTTCTATAACTATGTGGACTGGCCAAAACGGTCAAGCAGTTGACTTCGTTTCACTGTTTAGAGCAAGCGAAATGATAACTGCTGGGCCCGAAACTCCTAGACCGTCTCCCACGCCTTAACAATCTGCTATCTACGCTTTAGAGAACCCTAAGGCTTCTCGACTTGTGTTCCGGTCATGCCTCTTTATGTGCAGAATGTTTGTTCACTTAATATCTCGCGCCAGCCGTATGCCTTCTCACCTGTAGCATACTTAAATAGGTTACCCTAACTAGCTAACACCTACGTGGTTCCTTCCTCTTGGAGAATCCGTAGGACACTATCGTTGTATTGAATGTTTTGGAGTGTAAGTAAAAGAACAATGGCCTGCCAGTGGATGATGCATAATGAGTTCACCATGGTGATACAGGGACCCGCAATTTGATGCGCAACCATTTGAGGATGGAGCAGACGCAGTTCCATTGTTTGGTATATACTCGAGGATGGCTGTTAATCCGCTGGGTCTCACGTTTTCCGAGGACGACCTTAGACTTCCGTCTTCACGCTCCAACGTTCAGCGATCGAATGCGCCGGTGACAGATAACACTACGATGTCTATGCTTGCCGCACCGCGAATCGCTACTTCTGAGCGGACAAGACAAGCCAATCAACCGCCTGCACAAGGGCCTGGCTCTAATCGAGTAAGCACGGCAGAGCGTCGGCGTCAAGTGAGCGAAATTCTGGCGGACGAAGAACGCCGTCAGCGACAACGACGTGAACGAGAGCAGGCTGACCAAGACCGGCACGACTTGGAGCAGCGCTTGCGGCGTCTCGAAACAGACACGGTTCGCGATAGGCCCAGAACTAACAATCGGGCAGATACAGAGGTAGAGGTAAGATTGCTGATAGCATGATGTGTGCACTGCATGCGCACTGAAAATTAATCTTGCTTAGCGTCCCTGGTCACCGGTACGGCTTGGTCGCTATAAGCGCTACAACGATCGGCACTTCTACAACTGGGCAGTGGGGCAGTCACCACCACGCACGCCAAGCGGCTCTCACGATGACCATGATGAGTGCGAGCTATGCAGACGCGGACTGGAATACGAGCAGAAGGAGCAAGAGCGACGAAGACCGAAGGCTGCTCTGCAAGGCCGCAGCCAGGCATGTCGTGATATCGATGAGTACTTGCAGGAATCAAATTGAGTTGAGCACTAGTTCCACCGAGTTTATTGGAGATCATTGGACATTGAGATATGGCAACAAAGCGATATGCGACAGTATGGACCAAGCTTCTCTGAAGATATGCGGACAAACGTTTAACAGTAGGAGTGAATGGAACAAAATGAGTCGGTGTCGTCAAACAAAACAATGAACGTATCTAGTCGGAAGCGGTTAGCGCAAATTCTGGTCAGGGTAGCTGTACAACGATCAGGAAGGGTAACCCGCTTAGACTGAAAAAGAGCACATGAAAGGTCGTGCTATGGGACTACTTCATGTCAACAATGATTTTCTGAAGAGCTTGGAGCTTCGACCTCGCGTCCACCAAGAGTTCATCAACATCATGCTTCTCCGCCATTTCTTAACGGATAGGTTGGGGATGTAGGTTAGGCGAACACCCACCATTGAAGAATTTTATGACGTCTGTGAAGTCCATGCCATTCTCGATTAGTATCTGTCGGTACTTTTCGATCAATGCAAGCGCGAAGAACAACTGGAATGATCAAGTGTCAGTGCTGTCCCAGACACAATGCTTCAGTTGTCTCCAATTTGTCATTGCTCGCATAAACCTTCCGCTCAGTCTTCAGCCGTAGACAAACCTGGAATCGTGTGGACACGGTTTTCTCGGCAGCCCAAATGACTTCCCATAGCTTGAACACGGCATCGTAGTTGAGTTCTGCAAAGCTCAACTATCCTTGTGCTTCATAGCACCAAGAAATACCTCTCTTGAAGTCCAGCAAAAACCAGCGATACGCAAAGTACAGATGACTAACGTCGGCCGAGCTCATCAGTTGCTCATACAGCTCAGGATCCATTACCTACAGACCAGTCTCTCACGCAGATCACGCAATGGGTGTGACCTACCTGCACAAGGCATCGCAGGTTGTTCAGGTTGTCTTCAATGCCGTGGCCCTGCGGAAAGTTCTCTCTCATGCGCCGCATCACAACCTCGAAGCACGCGAGCGCAAGTACCTCTAAAGACAGTCAAACTACACATTGCTGCACGATGGCTTGCTAACCGTCGTTGAAGGTGACAAGAAGTGGGGCTGCGATGTCGCACATTCCTTGCACGTAACCGTCCGACATATGCCTCCAGACATAGGTGCACATCAGTCGCTTCAATAGTGTTAGGTTCTCGCGCTGAGAGAAGAATTCAGTATTCCGGTCACAGCGTTCCACATCCTTCTCGATGCGATGCAGATTCAAGCCAAAGACTTCGACAATGTCCTAAAGGAGTTCTTGGATAATGAGCACATCGAGTTCAACCACTTCTGACCTTTGGGGAGGGACTTACATTTTCTTTGTCCGGTGAGGCTTCTGGCTCCACGTCGTCGAAGACTTCGCTGCATATCGACTGTTCGCGTCGTGGTGGAAAATTTAGTTCTTCAGTGTTTGTGCTCTGTCGTAACCGTGCTTAACAAGAATTTTGTTAAGTGTTAGTGAGGACGAACGTTTACCCGCTTTGAAAGCTTCCTGATCACGCTGTATGACAACTTCTTCGACCGAGTGCCATTCGTCCACATCTCTATCGTAGCGTTCCTTGTAGAGAGCAAGCTTTGTGTCGATTTCTTCGTCCCACGACAGAAGCTCCAGAAGGTAGGGCCATACATCTTTGCGAATGCCGCTATCTATCCCGTGAACGTAGACTCTCGCAAGGAACTCTTCCCGCAGTTCCGTCTATAACCCAGGTCTGCTGTATCTGATTTCGCATCACATGCTTACGGTCATCAGCGTCCGACACTTCATCCAGAAGCTTTCCGTCACAGGACCCGCGACCTCGTCGTCCCATATGGGGTCCGCAGCAACGACATTCGACAAGTGGTTTCGAATCGTCTTCATATGCCTGCTATACGAGAGCCAGCCGTAGAAGGCTCTTGAGAATATCTGTTGCTTCATGGACGCGCATGCGCTGACTAGGCTTTCCCTGCAATGCTTGTCTGTAAAAGCGTGTTTCGCACGCAAAGCCTACTTGACGAGATTGTCGAGATCGCCCTCTCGTTTGACGTTTGGCGATATCGGTAAGGACTGGCTAAATACATGGCAGGTTTGTAGCCTCAAAACGGACCACGTACCAATGCTCAGAAGGTTCTACGCTAGTGGAGGACGCATCCGACTGGCCATTCTTTAGAGCCTCTTTCACTATGTGCTCGTATGCACCGTTTGTCGGTATGCCTACAGGCACTATGCGGAACACGTAGTCACGAGACTCCTCCGGGTCGCTCTCCGGAACTGAGGATGAAGGGGACCCGGACCCGGCATCGAAGGAACCGCCCGCACCGACACCGCTCGTTCGACGCTTGAGGCGTGGAAGTATCTTGCCTAAAGTGCTTTTCGTGTTGTTTTAACGAGGTCTTTCGCCGAACCTTTGCCTTTCTCAGTCCACAGAGGCGGATCAAGCCTATAAAAGGGAGATAAGCCGTTCTCGAGGCAGCTCAGGAACGCGACGCAATGGTGGCCCGGAGGAAACTGTAGTGGTGCCTGCTGGATACCGTCCGCGTCGACAAAGACAATCGACACCGGGCTGCTGTCGTTATACTGATGCATATGCAAATAAATGACGCGTCGGATGTCGAGATTTATTGCGTACTTCCACAGCCATTGAGTGCTATCTCGGCGCGGCGTGGTTTGCGCCGTGGCTGCGGGTTGCGAGCTAAGCCACTGTTCTTCACGGTTGTTCTTAATACCTAAGCGTACCTCGAGTGCATTAGCTGGTTTGGCGTCCACTTGAGGAAAAGTGATCCACTGGCCTCTTGGTGCAAGGATAGGTACCCCTTCAGGTGATCCTCCGCAGTATCCGTTAGGAGGACGACATTGTTCTTTCCGTATAGTAACGATGACTTCATGTTCTGATGCATGGAGATCACGAAGTCTCTTGTCAGTACCGACGCAATCGTTGCGTGCGTGTCCGTAGGCCGGATAACGCTTGTGCCGCGTTTCAAGAGCTAAAGCGATTTGTAACGCGCATTCTTGTTTGCCTCGCTAGAGCGATAAATTTTACCGATAGTGGTGGCCTCTTTGGCGACATGGACGGCATCGAACCCGTGGATGTGATGCGGTGCCGTTGGACTAACTCGTCCGCAGTCGGCTCCCGAATACCCGGCTCCATGCTGTTGTTGTTGATCACGGTGTAGTCTATGGCACACGGCCCCACTAAAGTAGTGCCATTGCATTGCCGTAGGCATAGTTATCCGGCTTTCTTAGAGGGTTAATCATAATGAGGTGCACACGAAAAATGGCGTCATTTGCTTGTCCATAATGACGAGCTACAGGGTCTCCATATTGGCGCAACAGTGTGCCAAGGGTGCATATGGGAGGAAGAGGATATAGTTAAGCGACTCTTTGACGAATGAGCGGAATGCGCCCTTACATAATCTCATTTAACATCGGTGTGTGTTAATGGCACACGCATGTTGGCAGTCGGCTCGCCTATGGCATCCTATCGATTTTTAGCAAGCCGGCGGATGCTTCCAAAGGAAATTGTGGGCACGAATTTAAGCTGAAGAGGTGGGAGAGGGAGGTCTGTAATTGGCCAACTCGCAATTAAGGAGTCAGTCAACAAGAAATAACGGACTACCAACTGAGCTTAGCGCAGTAAACAGTATTAATGAGTACCTATGGGGCTTCCAGTACGAAACGAGCGCGAAAAGCTTTACCTAGTTCGCTCTACAGGAGGGCAACTTGGGCATGCATGAGTAGGCCGCTATGACCGTTGGTCGGAAATTCGGACTCGGATAAGCGATGAGCATGACATTTAGGCTGGGAAGAGTGAAGTGTACTCCATACGATGTAAACGCAATCGGTTGTACCCTGTAAAGGCTTACCTAACAGCGCTGCGATCATTCCACCCCGCAGCGGGTCCATGATTAGGGCATCCTTCTCGTAGAATCGACGAGACCTTGGGAAGAGCTGTGACAGAGAACACAGACGGGAACTTACTGTGGACTCGAGTGAATAAAGTCGACGATACCAGATAGGGCCTTCTCCATCAGTGCTAGGCGCATCCACAAATGACTGCCGCCATATGCAGTGCTAAATGGGGCTAGGGATTAGCAAATGGACTGGTTGTTGATGTACGCGATTACCTCTCTCGACTTTTATACTCGGCAACAAGTTTTAAAACTCGGGCTGCAGGTGCGCAGTGTCTAGCAATACTATGCAGCAATGCAAATGTAGAGCGCTGACCAAAGAGACCCAAGAGTCGTCGCTTGAGACCGTCAAGAAGGCAGTTCTCGACCGCAGCTAAAGATTTCCACGTTAAACGCTTGTATACCACTTTCCGGATAAATTTTTTTCGGTTTTTTTTTTTGCGTAAGTCAGCTAACGGACAAGTGCACCACCTGCCTGACAACATATGTTCAAATTCCGACTAGTGCTAGACGGAGGTTTCTGGAATCCACTTAACGAATATTGGCACTCGGTGTGATTCGACGGATGCTGCGGAACTCGAATGTTTGATAAGTCGTACCACATAGTGCGGTCACGAAGCTGCTTTGCAGACCCACTCGACGACGAGTTATGCCCACTTGGGTCAATTGTCGCACCTTAATCACATGCATCACTCTCGGAGTACTGGACCCACTTCCGAATACCTCTTTCCGGAGCGCCCTGAGCAGGTCCTGCTTCCGCAGTTGGGCTCCCACAAGTGGCACGTTTTCTTCTGGGACGGAAATCACGGATCCATTGCGTGTTTTCCGCTCCATTATTTGCCCCTCGCTCTTTTGTCGCTGGACGGGTTTAGGCGTCGAGGGGCCAACGCTGAACCCCGCATGGCTCGTTTGTCGTTGTGGATGATGTAAGTGTAGCAGGTTCAGCATACTGAAATGCTCTTTGTCAGCACGAAATTCGCCCATACGCGCAAGAAAAAAACACACATCAGAAACCGCTAAGAGGCGCCCATGTTAAGCATGCACGCCGCTGCTGAGGCTAAAAAGCGCGAGAACAAATTGTGCCGCCCGCGTGCACCTGCCCTAGTCAGCTGTCTGCGGGAATCCTTAGAACCGAAATTGAATTCTCATTAAGGTCTCCCCGGGTAACGCTAACTCTGTTAAGGAACGCACTGCGGAGATAAAGCGCAAAGAAAACACAGCGAGCGCCCTATGTGGAAGAGGTTAATGAGGCGCGGGGTATTGATAGCCGAGCGCTCCCGGCGGTACGTATGGCGTGCGCCGAACGCTGGCTCATTAACGTACACTAATTGACCTCAGTGGGAAAATGTGTCGCGTTACGTCAACAGACCTATACTAGGCGTATTCCTTTCTCAGTTGCCACTTCGCGTTAGCAATATTAACTGGGCTTAATGTTCGCTTCGCACTTTAAGTGGCCCTTATGACGGAAGAATGTCATTTTCATGCCCCAAGCGGAATGCTGACCATTGAGGGGCTGATGAGGACGCATGCGGGTGCATGTTTCGGGAATCGAAGCGATGCGCCCAAGAAGTAATTAAACGCGTATTAGACCGACGGAAACGACGAAAAGGCGCATTTCCGTCCATGGCACGCACCGCAGGCACAGCGCTTGTGGACGTCACTCGTCAAGGGCAGTCGCGGCAGCAGCAGCCACACCTTCCGCTCTCGCACGCCGCACTTTTCTGCCTCGAGCGGAGGAAGTCACGGACTCACTCGAGAGTTTGAACTTCCTTTTAGTAGATTCGTATTCCATACTGTCTTATTTATTACAATTTTGCCAATGACGTACGTTTGACTCATCTAATATTCCACGCTAACTGACTTGCATAGACAGTTGCTTAGTAACATTTTCCCAAACTTCGATGCCGCGTGTCCAACTGGGAAACATCTGCGTCCTCCTAGCCGTCGGCGAAAGCACAGCAGTTTTACGATTGCCGCTTGTAGAAGCAGATAATATGTGACCCGTCAAGCAACAACACGCCTGCCCGCATATATATTCCGACGATATGCTCTCACTCGAACAGGGTGCTTGGTTTCTGCGAATCTCTCCCTGCATTTGTATTCGTTTTGCAAACGAAATTCTTTATTTCTCAAGCCTTACTGTGACGCCTTCCCCACTGAGCAGTTTTCATCTCGCTAGATTTTCTTGCGCTGATATGCGACCTAAGCAATACAGCGTTTCGATACTTTTAGTTGCCGATGTTTACGTGACTTTTCCAAGTTTATTCCTGTAAAAAAAAGCAGAAACGGGCCAGCCCTGTTTACAATTAAAGTTGCCTTTGTAAACTGTCACCTATGACTTTTCCTATTTCCCGTGCTGCCCAATTATTGGAGAACAGATGCCTCACGAGGTTTTTACATAATTATGTATTTTTTACTTACCCGAGGCCAGTTTTTCGATGATCAACCAACCAGCTATCAAGTTTAGGGTTTGAGGGCCACAAGCCGTCAATGAGCGACGAAATCGATGTACTTGAAAGCGAAGAGGACCTCGGCAACCTGCCATGCTATAGCCAGCATAAGCCCGAACCCATCGTCATTCGAGGGGTCGGCCAGCTCACAATGTAAGTTCTCGAGTAGGTATTTCCATTTTCGAAGACCGTTTCAGGTTCGGGATGAGCTCTCGCTTCGACACCGAATTCCCATCCGCTCTAACGGGTAAGCTCGCGCCGGAGGAGCTGCAGAGCACCATGCAGCGCATCAACTTCGTTCTGCAAAGGAACATGCAGACCCACGCCAGGTGGATGATTTGTGGGTTGCTCTTCTGCTGCTGTACGCTGGGCTGCTCGTTGTGGCCTGTCATCTGCCTTAGCAAACGCGTAAGCTGCTACGCTCTGTGCCTTGCTATTCCCACTATTTAGACGGTGGCCGCGCTGGAGAAGACTTTGGACCACGAGAACCAGCAGCTCTACAACAAGCTCGGTCTCCACTGGCGCCTCGTCAGGCATCCAGTGGACACCAACAGTAGCTTAACGGAATACGTGCTCCTGCTCGAAACCGTACCGAAGATGGTCCTGCTTGCGCCCGACTAACCTCAACCACGATGTGCCTTTCGTATGTCGCTCGTCCTCGTACACGTGTATAGCCCGTCAACATCGTACTGACCTGCGTTCACAACCTAGCCTGTACTTTTCGCTTCTTGTTTGTATGCGACCTGGCTAGCCTTTTTGTAATCACGGATTTTACCCTAAAATGAGAATGCCTTTTTGTGAAGGATATATCCCAGCCTTATTCACGTCAACTAACAAATCTGCGTAGACGCTCCCCAAATGTCTGCCCAGCATTCACGCTGTTGCTGAGGCCCCATCGAGCCTTCTTTGTTGCGAGTCTCAGTGAGAGATGCGAGCCTGTACAAAGTGTTGTACCCAGTTTCGTGTTTGCGTCATTACCGGTGCATAAACAATGTCATTCCAGTCTTTCCTAAGCGGCCGCAATAGCACTTATAAGTTGAGTAAGCAGGGAAAAGGGTACGCTTAAATTTATTCGTCAACTTATCGTACAGCCAAGTAAGGTCAGCGTTGTTCAGAACAGTGAGAATTATTCAAGAGTCTATGCGATGTACAAGCATGAATGAAGCGGTGATTTTGTTAGGCGATAATGTCTGGTGGGCAGTTGGGCATAAAGGTACTGGCATGAGCTAGAACTTCTTCTTCGTCGATGTCAGGGTGATGTTCTCGAGTCCTTTGCGTTTAAGCGATCCTTTTCGCTAAACACTTCGTTACTTATCAGTGCTTGGATTCAAATTAGGTACTTACGCATCCAGCGTCAACGGCATTGAAGACGTTCAGCTCGACGCGGTGTTCTGCGGAGACTGCGAAAATCACGTCATTCGGCTTGGTTCCGAAGCCGGTGTGATGCGCTGAACGGCACTTGAACATGTTGCTCTCCTCGAGTAGACCGCTAAAATCATCGTACGTAATGAGTGTCGCACTACGATAAACTTACGGAGAGTCGTATCCCTGGTACGGCGCAACGCGGAAGATTTCCAAGAATTCGCAGTAGACGATGTACAGGTACGGCTCCGTGTAGACTGTAAACATCAGAACGGTTAACGCTCAGAAGCGGCACAAGGGGCCTGAACCCTTACCAAACTCCAGCGGTACGCGATCCCATTCAATGTTGTCCCGGCGTGTTCTGCGTCCATTCCTCGAAGTGAAGACTCCGTAGTCTAAAGTGGTCATGAGTCTTCACGAGATAGGATCCGATTCTTACTGTGGAACACAATTAGCACTTCGTCCGCACTGATCTCCACCACTGCAACCGGGAAGTCGGACGGACAATTGTCTACGTTAAACGGCATTGCTCGAGCGGAGGACGTCAGGTCCACGTAGTAGAAGATGTCTGCGCCGAAGACGAATCCATTGGTTACGGACGCCAGGCACATACACGGCTCGGCAGTGGGAATGCGGTGCATCGGCGAGAAGATGCCGAGTTTCTCGACGAACTGCAGCACGTGAATCGCGTCGACAGTCGCCACGTAGACGTACCTACAATGTTTCCGATACAAATCATTCAGTCTTTGCTTTTCCTACCTGGCCTTGGAGTGCTCTGGCTTACTGACAACTGCGATGTGGCAGCTGTCGATGTTGGCAATCGCTGTGTACGAAGCGTCCGCTTGGCTACCGCTCAAGACCCTGCGCAGCACCTCGATGTGGAAGGCCACAAGTTGGCGCAACTGGCCGCAGATTGCGAGGACCATGTCGCACTCTTTCACGAACTCCATCTACAATTAGTTTCGACGAATTTTCGACGATAGACCAGGTAGTGTGGTTTAGACCAATGGTTATCCTTACGTGGAAGATGGGCGGAACTCCGGGCATATGGAAGGGCACTTGAGGGGACGACGCCTTCGTGGCAAACATGCCCTCCTCGGCGCCGATCAACATCCACCCGTCGATTATCTGCGTGCAGTGAATCGTCAGATTCTGCGGTCGCTCAAGAGCGAGTAGAACACTGGGAGCCATGCCAACTGCCGACGGCTTACGGTGCAGTGACATGCGACGATTGGTAGCGTCTTGCAGGGCCTTCACCCAGCGCTGCTTCGCCTGGACTGTAGGCGCCAACATGTACAGAATGAACCTGAACACGTATGTGGTCTTCACGAGCTGGCAAAGGACTTCACTTACGAAGGCAGCTTAATCTCGATGACCATCGGCACGTCGCCGTGCGCAACCCCTTGAAGCTGGCCGCTCTGATTGTAAATGCGCCACCGCTCCTGGTCCAAGTCGATGCGCAGGAACGGCGTACCGTCGTTCGCCGCCAGGCTGTCGCTGTCGTAGAAGGAGAGGCAGTTGTCGGAGATCACAGCCCACGAACTGCGCCACTTATTGCCCGCCTTGTCGTCGGAGCGCCACAGCTTCACCCAGCCGGTCATGTGACCCAGAGGAATGTTGTGAAGGTCCATGTAATAGTCCGCGCACTGTGAGGGCAAGCCACAGGTGTTCACCACGTTACGCAGGCATTGTGGATGCGTGATCACGTTGCATTCTAAAGTCCACGCTTTACAAAAACATATCAGTCGAAGATTTGCACAAATAGGGTTGAACATACCTCGACATTTGTGTGCGAAGCGGAACCTGGGCAGTCCTTCGAGGCAGACGCTGCACTTGTACTAGAACATTGTCAAATGAATTGCGGATGTAATTCGTGGTCTTACCGTTGTTAGGCTTATGAACTGTTTGCGCCAACGGTGGGGAATCTCGTGCCGCATGACGCCGACGTGCTCCGACTTTGAAACCGAGTTGGGCGTCCTCGGAGTTCCAGACCTAAGTTAACATTGCGTTTACGGCTGCTTACTTTCAGAAAGTAGCGTAGGTATAAAGCTGCTGTGGGATATACTCTAGCAACGAGCAGCGTTAGCAGGCCTTTATTCTACTTCGCCTTAGTCTCAAAAAGGCAAAGTTAAACTTGGGTCGTACTTGGGAGACTTTTGCGTGCGAGACGCTTGCGAGGAACCCTTCAAGAGCGGGACCGCTTCATTCTGCTTCTCGGCAAGGACTAAAGCAGATTAGAGAAACAGTGGGACAGGATCAAAGCGAGCTTACTTTGTTTCTGCCGCTCCAAATCGCTTCTGAGACGGTCACGCTGCTCCTCAAGTCTCTCGCATTGCTTGATCTCCTCGGTCACGATCTCCTAAACGACGCTCACTGTCAAAGGCTGGTGGCAGGAGCACCAACCGTGCTAGGGAAGAACCCGTTCTCGACTAACGCCGGTTGATAGGAAGCAATCTTTGACTTCTGGCTCTGCTTGGGCTGCGTCTGCACTTGGCTCTCCAGGTAACCGGCGAGCTTCTTCTGTTGATTGAGCTCTGTGCGCAGCTCTTGCACGAGGTCTTCCAGATCGTTCTGAATACGTGTCATTATCTAGTGGAACTCATAAGTCGACGTACCGTTTTCTCGGTGAGCTTGCTCATCTGGCTGCTTAGCAGAACGTTTTCGGACCTCTGCTCTTCCACACGATCTTTATAATCCGCCATCTTCTTGATGGCGTCCGCTAGCGCTTGTCGAAGGGTAGTATTCTCGTTGACGAGTTCACACTGCCGTTTCTGGAGGTCAGAGGTCTACAAAGCATCGTGACATGAAGCGGCATGCCTTGGTCTTCCACGAATGCCACATACCTCTTTCTTAAGCGATGCACTTTCCTGCTTGGCTTGCTCGACTTGACGCTCCAGGTACCGGATTAGAGAGTCCTTCTGCCGTATCTCGGATTCCAATTGGTTTACCTAAGATCCGACTTTCACCGCGGCATTCCGTGAGCTTGGTGAAAGTTTTGTACATTGTACATTTGCACAGTTACCAAAAACCCGTACACATGGTTGGCCATACCCGCGAAGGAAGCTTTTTTACGTTTGCCGAATGAAATCTTTCCAACTGGCCCATTAAGCTACCTCTGCAGTTAGCTGAGTGCTCTGGGAGGTCTCCGCGGTCTTCGTTCGCGCTTCGGTGACTTGCCGCGCCAACTTCGCCAGTTCCTCGCGGTAGTCCGTATGGGATTCACTCAGTTCAGTCTGCGAAAAACGTATAAGCAACAGCTGAGATTTTCCATTACCTCGAGATACTCCACTCTATCTGTCAACCGGCTGTTCTCCTCTCTCAGGGTTTTGAGCTCCTCGCGCTCTTTAAGCTGAGTGAGTGACTCCTTGCGGTACCCCTCGAGTTCGAGTTCCATGCGGGCACAGTCGTCCATTACACGTCGCTTGGCGTCTTCCATCGCTTTGAGCTGGTCCTGAATGGAGGAAAGTGTGTTTATATCTTGCATGTAGGAATACTGAAAGCATACCTTAAGTGACTCGCACTGGTCGTCAAGCTTCAACATAACCATTTCGACCTTCTGCAGTTTGTCCCTGGACACGCAGAGATCAGAAGTGAGTTGCTCAACACGAGCGCTGCCGCAGTCCTGCGACTCCTTCACAGACCTCTCTGCAGAAGCTAGCTAAATTGCTAACGTCGGCCAATTATGTGCGAGAAAACAGAACGAAGGCCTTAAATGAATGTCGCCTTTCTCCACGAAGATATGGGATTCGGGCGGTGCTTACCTTGAATCGGTAGTCGGACACCGACCCTTCCAGCGATTCAACTCGCAGACGCAGGGAACTGTTCTCGCCCTTGAGACGGATGCTCTCTACGGTCATTGCTTGCAGTTGGTCCTGGAGGTCCTTGACTTGTTTCTCAAGCTCCGCTTCTTTCGTCTAGAACAACGATCTTTAGTGACATTGGGAAAGATGTGTGGCGTACCGTGGGACCGGTGGCAGCCTGATGTTTCTCAAGCAGCTCCTGATGTTCACGCTTGAGCCGCATGAAGTCGCAGCGCAACTCTGCTTTCTGTAGCTTGATCTTTTCGTGCTCCTGCATCAGGTATTGGTTCGTGCGAAAATTGTTGCCGTCCTCGTCCTCGGCCTTCCGGCGCCTTGATTCCATTTCACGTCGAAGAGAACCGATCTCGTCGTTGGCGAATTTGAGGTCCTACAATCATTGTGGGGCTCGTTATTCACAGTATCGTTGAAGCTTACCACTTCCAAGACGCCTTTTTCAGCCCGGAGCGTCTCGGTTTCCGTGACGAGTGCTTCGTTCCTTGCCTTGAATTCACCGACTTTTTGCTGGATGCCATCAATGTACTGCAAATGTTGCTTTTCTTTTCCGCCGCTCACAGCACCATTACCTCTCGGTCCTCGCGTCCCCTTCTTGTCGATGTTCTGTCGGCCTGCAGCAAGCTCGTCGCGCAGTTTCTGCAGCTCCTCATTGGTCGCTTCAAGAGCTTCCCTCAGCTCATTGATTTCCTTCTGCATGCTCTCCTCCGTCTGATGTGCGCGCTCCGCGATTCCGTCGATCTCGGTTTGCTTCTAAAATAATTTCGTTACCATGAAAACCCCATATAGCAATTTTCACGAACCCTCTGGAGGCGCGCCTCTAGCCCTGAGATCGTTGACTTGTACTGGAAGATGACTGCGTCGTTGGCTGATCGCAGCTCACTCTCACGCAGTTCCCACCGAGCAGAGTCCGCAGCTCGCTTGGCAGCTTCGAGATCCGCTTGCAACCGTTGGATCAACTCGCGGCTATCGTCAAGCTCTTTGCCTTTCTTCTCGAGTTCTCTTTCCTAAAAATGTAGGTAGTGCTAAGTTTTGAAATCCACCGACTAGAATATCTAGTGGCAAAAAAAAACGAAAAAAAGAACTGAATGAAAATATGAATAAAATGCATTACCTGATTTTTGCACCGCGCGCGCTCTCGTTGAAGAGTTTCTCCGAGCATGATTTCCGTTTGCTTCTGCTTGACGTATTGTGTACTAAATGTCGTAGAATGAATGCAAGTGCCAGAGCGCACAGACCACAAAATCCTGGCATGCATACGTGAACTGTTTCGTGTACATTGTAGATTGCTTCAAGTAAGCAACTGAAGGTATAACTTACCGATGGTCATCCATGCTTTGACGATGAATTCGAGCATCCTTCTGCTCAATGCGCGATTGAAAAGAGCGAATTCGCTCTTCAGAAAAGGACATTTTGCCTACAAGTTGAAAATGCCCAAGGCGCGGACGGAGTGGCGTCAGACGGTATTTGAATCGCTTATGCGGCGGCAAGAGCCGAGGTTGGCATTGTGTTCAAGGAGGGCCCAGAGAGAAACTACTTGTTACAACGGTTCTTACGTTGCTAAACAACTTTAAGGAGCTTGAAACCTGCCACAATATGCGGTAACGCTTCCGACTACGTGGAACACCTTAGCTGCACCTAGTAGTGGCCGATCGATGCCGAACAAGAATGCCGAAGGGTGTCCACAGGCCTCTCTACACAAAGTCCCTGGTGTTGATCACGCTGAATGTCATTGCCGTATCGGCGATTCTAGCTGCCTACGACGTCGAAGTCCCCATACGGCCAACCGTTAAATGGGCTGCGTCACAACTCTACCAGGTGCCATAATTACAGCGGCAGTGTAAGCAGGACGCTGTTTCAGATCAAATACGTCCGGGGCGTCGCTGATTGGGTGACTTCTCGTGTCGGCTTTATTTGGAAGGTTCGTACGAAAGTCGTGCAGCCGAAGCGGCATGGCGGTGCAGACAAGTCCATCTCTGAGTTGATGACGAATGCACAACGTACGATCCACTTTCCAGCAAGCAGTAACACAAATATCTTAAGATCTCCCGGTCTTCACGCATGACCAACTTGCGCTATTCGACGGGACCCGACCTGCAAAGCCTGTGTATCTTGCCATTCTTGGAAGGATATACGACGTGGAAAAGGGTCGAAAGCATTACGCACCTGGTGGCGGATACCACTTCTTCTCCGGTATGTAGGTTGAGTTCTTACCCCCATATATTGTTCTTTACAGGAAAGGACGCAACGCGCGCTTTCGTCACGGGTGACTTCACGCCAGAAGGTCTCGTGGACGACGTCGGTGGTCTGTCGGAGCAGGATTTGTTGAGTATCCTAGACTGGATAAAGTTCTACGAGAAGGACTACAAGCTCGTCGGCGTTCTTCAGGGCACCTACTATGACGCGCACGGCAAGCTCACCGAAGCTGGGCAGAACGTAAGCTCAACCTAGCAGGTTAACTAGAAGTGTGCTGATTTAGGTCCTCGAACTTCTAGAACGGGCAGCGGTTTGGAAGGAGAAGCAGCTCCGCGAGCAAGAAGTGTTCCCGCCATGCAACAGTGAGTGCTTTTTGTCTGCTAGTGCCTGTAACGTTCACATTTCCAGGCGAATGGCACAAAGACGTGGGAGGCCGTGTATGGTGTTCGGCCAAAAGGTACAACTTGAATGCTGGTCAAGTCTCTAATATTTTGCTTTAGCGGTGGCGTAAAGCGAGAATGGGTGGGAGTGCCGCGCAAGTTGTTCGTTGCGTCGTCG
The DNA here is from genome assembly GCA_020875895.1 of Aphelenchus avenae. Taxonomy (NCBI): domain Eukaryota; kingdom Metazoa; phylum Nematoda; class Chromadorea; order Rhabditida; family Aphelenchidae; genus Aphelenchus; species Aphelenchus avenae. The sequence goes on from JNEY01000001.1 coordinate 2,614,147, forward strand.
AAGACGCACCGTTGTGCATGTGTCAAGAACTTCGGTCCGCCATTGGCTTCGCCTGGCGAGCAGGGCAACAGGGGCGATCTCGACAATCCCAATCTTCGCGAGTACGAGGGCTGCTCTCCAACGGCCAACTCGTGCAAGATCGAGTAAGCGATGCGCGAAAGGAACTTCAGGAAAATCTCCAGAGTCCGAAGTCTCGTACCCGCATAATTACGGTGAATAGGAGCTAGTCTAGTCAGTGAAGAAACATACTTTATCTTGCAGCTTCTAATTCCCTTTCCATATCCCACTGCCTTATGCTTCGCGCATGCATTTCGAAGTCTGGTAAGCATTTCTTATCAGGCTCCTTTTATTGCGTTCATTGTTTTTCTGCTCCTGTATAGCACAAGTCTGTGATAATAAGTTTGGTTCGCACTATGTCCTGAGGAATAAACCAAATATGTATGCTTCGTCGAATGGAGTCAGAACTGTTCATCTTTCGCAGGTTGCTGCAGGTTGTATGAGCTTCGGGGTACTCCTGGTTTCGCTGTAAGCTACTCAGTGTTTCATCCAGAGACCCATTAGTTCTGCTGTCGCATAGACGAAGCGCGCTGCTGGTAACAATCTGTGATAACATATGACTTTTTCGACGATCATCAATCATAACGACTGAACGCTTGCGAGCGAACTCGATTAGTGCAACGTGGTGCGAATTTCGATCATGCGATAGCAGACCGCATTCCGATTCCAATCCGTTGGGCCTAAGAAACAAACCGAGACATGTGTGTTACACTAAGTGCAAGGACTGACGCCCGGAAGTTTAATTGACCGCGACATTCAAAAGCGAGGCGAGTGGAAAGAGCCGCGCAGCGACGGCCATTCATGACACGCATCCAGGCGACACTCGTTCCGCTCAAGTTGTCTGCCGCTGTATGCACACCCTACAGGTGGATGCTGTCGCTTCCACACGGTTTTGCTTGTTCCGCTAGTGACAAAGCCTCATGGTTTCACGTTTCTTTCTGCAAGGATATTAGCTGACATCACGGGAAGATATGCTGCTTATTGATTTTTGCCTGAGGCACGCTAGCGGAGTCAAATAGCTGCCACTGGACAGGAGTTAAGCGCTCGAGGGGCATTGAGATGGATAAAAACTCCGCTAATCGCTGTTTGTGGCAAGGCTGGGCAATGAGCCAGTGACAAAATGTTTCGATAATCGCCGCAAAGCATCAGCGCATAAAGGACCCATATGACGTGCGCCTAAGGGATGAGCCAGCCAATTGTCTCGGCCCTTCCCAAAATATGCCATTCCTTCCGTGTTTACTGAGTAGCAGGACTGACCGATCGGAGCCGAACGGCTCGTGCTACTGACCAACTTTTGACGTAGTTACGTACGTACTCATTACCCACAACTTGTTTACGTATTGCATTATGCCGCTAAAACAACAACCTCCGATGAGTGTAACGTGTTCGCTAATCGCACGATGTCCATCCCAGCGTTAATGCGTTAGATTCAGCTAGTCGGCGATGTCGGTTGTGGGTTACCTACCGCAAAATGGACACGAACTGGGACCACGGAATGCGGATGTGGGCAAAATCAGAGAACGTCTCGACGCATCGCCTGAGGTAGGCTTCAGATCGGTACCTTACGGTTACTCTCTTGCTATCGCGTATCGTGTTGAGAACCGTCCTGATGACGAGAATTTCAGCGAAGTCCTTTGCCCTGTCGACCAGAAGACATGAGCGAGTTGTTCAAGAAGAAACTTGCGGAAGCAGTTATGGAACGAGACGATATGTGGCGGAAGCACGAGAAGGCCCAAATTTCCTATCTGCAAGAGCAAAATGCCCAGTTGTTGTCGCGACTACACGACGAAATTGAGCGCCTTCAGAATGTTAACCGCGGTAAGTATCTTCCTGTTTGGGCAAGATTAACCTCTGGGGGCTCAGACCTTCAAAGACGACTACACGTTTCGCCCGGGGAGAAGGAACCGTCCGAAAGTTCCGCGGAACTTGAAAGTCAGCTAAAAGCGGAGAAGGACACGAGTGAGCAGCTAAAGGAATCTCTCGCCAAGGCCGAGAAGCGCAACGCGGTCTTAGCACAGACTCTCGAAAAGACTGCGGAATTGTACAAAAGCCAAATAGCGAATCACGTAGGTGGCAAGGCTAATGTTCGGAGAACACGTAAGATTTCAGGAAGACAGGATACGACAGCTGACTCGAGAGCTTCACGATCGGACCTTGACAGTAACACAGCTATCGCAGCAGGTATGCCAACTGGTCACTTTTTTAACAGTGCGGTCAAGCCTCAGTTGTCGATTGAAGCTTCTGGGTTTTAGTTGCGCAACTTCCGGCTGCGAGAAGCCATGGCACAAGCGCAGTACCGTCGAAAGTCCTCCATGGACGGCTCGAAGATGGCGTCACCCACCGCATTCCGTCTCTTCGGTAGCCCGTCACTGCCTTCACCGCGTGAACGCGACGACCCGTCTTCTTCGACGAGCCAGCCCAGTCAAACAGCAAAACAAATTCACGTCAACATTCCCGGTGGTTCCCTGTTGAAGCGATCCGCAACCATAACTGTAGCCTATCCGCAACCACGGGCTGCATCATCGCTAACCAGGTACGAGTATGGCCTGGTTTGACCAACTTAATATTATGGCGTTCACTACGATCTGTACGAGAATCACATAATTTTTTGGAACGACACGCCTTACGTTGCAATTTTGTACTCGAATGAGTCGTGTTTAGTAATCCGCTACGAACGTCGCAGTTAACGGATGCCGACGGTGGCAACGGGATCGAGAAGCCGATGAAGAGAAGAACCAGTGCCTTATCCTCCAGACCTGTATCCTTTCCTTCAATAACCAAACCGGGTGAATAAACAATACAAGTAAAGGCGGCAGATTTGTACCCTCGAGGACATTAGGCCAAAGCTGCTTAGGCGGGAACCTTGCTAAGGTTTATTAGGCAACGATATCGCTAAAGTTGTTCTGATCATCGAACGTCAAATAACTCGAGTAAACGGGCATAATTCGCAAAGGACGGCGTGGAAAGGATGGACGGCGAAGAAAAACGGCGTATCATAGCGCTGGTTGAGTGAGTTGTGATTCGTCACGTCCGCAAGGCTAGTGCTCACCGTGTTTAGCATGGACTGTTTTTACGTGCAGGTCGAACGTCGAGAGCGTCCGGAACTTGTTGGAAGACCCATGGCGGTGTGCCAAGTGACGGGAAACGAGAGCGGTGGCAACGAAGGATTGTACGTTTCCGTACTAACGACTTTAAACGAGCAATCAGTCGAAATGTATTATACGCTAAGCTTAGCCTGCTCGCAATCTCGTACGAGGCTCGTGCATATGGGGTGAAGCGCAGCATGTCTGCCACGGCGGCACGAGCTGCTTGCCCAGAAATTACTCTGGTTCAGGCCCCCATCATGCAACACATTCATAAGGTCGACTTGGCTCGCTACAGGTAGTGAGCGTGCACGTAACGCCTGACACCATGTCCTTTCAGAGAGGCGAGTACCGAGGTCATGGAAGCGCTTCAAGGGCTTCATGGAATGAAGTACGCAATTCTGGAGCAGGCCTCGATCGATGAGGCCTTCATGGACATCAGCGGTTTCGTCGACAAGTTCATCGAGAGGAAGGGACCCTTGGAAGAGATCTGCCAAATGGTCTGCAAGTTCGAGACGTTCTTTAACAGCCAGACGTTTAGTTCCTTGAAAACCCGGAAGAGTTCTTCCCGAACACGTTTCTTGCTGGCGTCGAGTGCAATCCCGGAAACCGCATCGCTTCTATTAAGAAGTGGATCGAGGAGTCATCGAGTGACCTGGAAGAAGTGAATACTACTTCTGCATTTTCCAAGTATCATGGGTTGAGACTTTAGATGCGGCTCGCTATTGGCGCCCACATCGTCGAGCAGTTGCGCGACCTCGTCAAGAAACGGACCGGATTCGAATGTTCGGCAGGCGTTGCCAACAGCAAGGTATGTTCTTGATCAGCACGGAAAGGCCTCATTTTGTAATTAGACCATGGCGAAGCTGGTTGCCGGACTGCGCAAGCCGAATCGGCAGTCGCTTCTTTCGCCTAAGTTCAGGTCTACGCTTTTCGATACTATTCCCATCAGCTCGGTGCGCAACTTGGGCGGTCTTACCGGAGGCCGTGTAATGGACGCGTTCAGCATCAAGGTACCACACTTCCACGTTTCTTCTGACTTATCATTTTCAGACCATGGGCGAACTCGCTGGTAAGTGGAGGGGCATTCCTCTGGACTGGCATGTACGGGCACATTAAACAATCATCATGCTGCCGCTTTAGCCATTCCGGAGGATCAACTTAACGCGCGTTTCCCAGGGCTTAGTCAATGGCTGCGGGCACTCTGCCATGGTACACTTACATTTGTCTGAACATATGTTACCTTTATGATCCTAGGCGAGGATGACGAAGTCGTGAAGCCGCGCATCGGCTCCAAGACCATCACAGTGTCGAAGAACTTTCCTGGTAAGAGTGTTCTCTGGACCCGCGAAGAAGTGCAGACATGGTGTGATGGGCTGGCTAAGGAACTTTCTTGCCGCCTCAAAGACGACCAGGCCAAGGTAAGAATATTGCAGTCAGGCAAACGGCGATCCGGTACGTATAGCAAAAGCGAACTGCGATGTCACTAAATCTCAGCTTCACGAACCCGTACGATCATCATACGAAGACGATTCCGCTGCTCAACTACGACGCCGACACCATCTCCATTGCGATGACTACGTTTGTTCGCCTGCTTAACCGAGGCAATGAGCGTGCTGGAATGTAAACTGTGACTCCTTTACACCATCAGGGTGAAGACTTTAGGTGCCCAGTCACTCACATCAGAATGTCCGCTCAGAAGTTCGAGAACCGAATAAATACCGCTACGCAGTCCATCACCAAGTGGTTCCAGCCGGCTGCAGTGGGTGATGCGACGCAGAGCACGTCCTCAGGAGCTGGTAACGGTGCGAGCGACGACGCCGACATCGTCTACGATGATGAGGAGTACCGTGCTCACCGCGAGTTCTCGACCGCATGCATCATGGAGGAGGAAATCACCCGAAGTATGTAAGCTCGATGCCGTTAGCATCTAATGCGGCTCATCATACCGTTGTAGAGTACGAAGAGCACGAGGATGACGAGGACTCCAGGTCTGTCTTGATCCCGGATTGGCGGGAGTGCATCGCCAACCCGCCGCCGAACCGGGGCGATATTCCATGCGACGTCTGGGATAGTATCCCAGAAGAGATCGTGGAGGTATTCATTAGGATTCTAGCGTGTTACATCCTGACGATTGCAGGAGCTTCAACGGTACTATGACGACCAAGAGCACAGAGTGCTGGACGAGCACTTCGGTCGAAACAGTCAGAAGAGTTCGCAGAAGAAGGGCGTCGTGAAGAAGAAGAAGAAGCAGGAAGGCGCTCGCAAGCGCGCATCACTGCTGCGCGAAGCCCAGAAGAACCGCAAGATCGACGAGTTCTTCCCTTCTCAGTCTTCCTCTCAGTCGCAACTGTCTCCTACCAGCAGCCAGCAGTCCTAAACTCTTAGCGTTGACTTAGTTCCCTCTTGCGCTAGCCTGAAATTCTGGTGAAAGTATTTAACGCTTTGTCATTTTGCTGCATGGTGCTCGTGTAACGGGTCTTACTACAGACGTGTGCTTCCACATACAGGTTTAGTAAACGGAGCTCAGAATTATTTGCTCATTAGGGGCACAAGGTCAACTAAGGGTCCAGCAACGGCTGACCACTTCTGTGTCATGGAAGGTCAATCATGGATCTGGTCTCCCCTTGCTTACAGGCAGGCAGCTCACAAATCAGTTAATGTCTGTCCTGAAGCATGACTGACTTTTGCTACCGGTGGGAATTCGCTTGCATACTTTGCTGCAGTTTACTCCCACAATGCGCAACTGATCAGACGCGCCGCTAACCAAGTTTGACCAAAGATCATGCATTCTCATCACGCACCATTCCGTAGTTTATGACCTGCTTCCAGGTCGTCACGTAAGGTGTTCGCGTGCACGTCAGTATGCAATAGAAATAGCAGAACTTAGTTCAGTGCCGGATGTCAAGTTCCATTCACTAGCAATAATTATTTCAGACGGATTTTCAGTATGGTAAAGGTCGCAGTAGTCCAGGCCGGTTCCGTAGTGTACGACACTGCGGCTACGGTCCAGAAACTGGAACTGCTTACCGAGGAGGCGGCTAGTAAGGGCGCCCAGTTGGTACTGTTCCCAGGTCAGTTTTTTTTGTTTGACCTATGTTCTAGGTGAGGGCATATTTATTTCAGAAGCTTTTATCGGTGGATACCCAAAAGGACTCGATTTCGGCGTGCGCCTGGGTACGCGGAGTAGCGAGGGACGGGACGAATTCCGACGATATTTTGAGGGTGCAATAGAGTACGGCAGTTCCTACTCGGAGCGGATCGCGAAGACAGCGAAGACCCACAACGTGCATCTTGTCGTTGGTGTCGTGGAGCGTGAAGGCGGGACTCTGTACTGTTCTGTAAGAACTCGGCCGAAATCCAAATACGCCACTGAGCGTCTAGACCTTCTTCTATGGCCCGGATGGCAGTAAATTGGGCAAGCACAGGAAGCTGATGCCAACCGCTCTGGAACGCGTCGTTTGGGGCTGCGGCGACGGGTCGACGCTACCAGTCCTGCAGACGCCACTGGGACGCATTAGCACTGCGATATGCTGGGAGAACTACATGCCTGCTCTGCGCATGACATATTACCAAAAGGGTAGCTCGTTCCGAGGCCCCGCTAGTGACCCTGCTTAACCCCTCACTTAAGGCGTTGAGCTCTACTTGGCACCCACAGTCGACGACCGCGAGTCCTGGCTTCCCACAATGCGAACCATTGCGCTCGAAGGCCGGTGCTTCGTGATATCGGCGTGTCAATTCATGCGGTCGTCAGCTTTCCCCGAAGACCATCCCGCACGCTCGGAGGAGAAGCTGCTTATTCGTGGTGGATCATGCGCAGTCGGCCCAATGGGAGAGGTTTTGATGGAACCTGACTTCGAACACGAATGCGTTCGCATAGTCGAATGCGACCTGGGAGAAATCCCGCGGGCAAAGTTCGACATCGATGTTGTCGGCCATTATGCGCGACCAGACGTCTTTTCGCTTGCTGTAAATGAGAAGCCACAGAATGCCGTAGTGCTGAACGACCAATAAACAATTCTTTATTGTGTGAACATGCGCATAAGCTCGGTTTCATGAGGACCCGGCCACGTCATTCGACGTAGAAAGGGTACTTTGGCGCAAACTTCGTGTCCCCGTAGGTGCAGTCCTTGTCACCGGAAACGTCGACCTGACCGAAGTGCGACTCTCTAAAATCAAGAGTGTTGAAAATATCGTCAAAGAGCGCTACCTGTAGTAAGGGCTAGGCAGTGAGGGGTAAAGTTCACTGAGTATGGAGCTGGGCATGCGAACCCGCTTCTTGCCAGCGATAAGCGCTTCCTTCTCGGATGCAAGCTCTTCTTTTGAAGGTTCAGCAACCACTCGTCCGGACTCGTCGGTCACTGTGCACAGTGGAACTCTGACGTGGTCACCGTCGGAGTCTATAGCTTCCGATTGTGGCGAGGTGCCGTTAGGCACTAATTTCTTGAGGATGTCCGATAATAGTGGAATTGTACCAATGCTTATCGGGATTTTGACAAGGACGCCGCTTGCCTAAAATTCTTCAGAGCTACATGAACTTATTTAGAAGACAAACCTCCATCTCGAGAGTGTAGCTAACTTCTATGATCTGGCATCGGCACAATTGTGGAGGTAGTGCAGGAATCGTTAAGGTCTCGTCGGTCCACCGGAACTCGGACTGCGACGCAATCTCTCCCTTCTCCTTCTGTTGGATAACCTTACGAACAGATTTGACCTTCTCTGAGCCGGCGAATGTTTTGGCCCTAAAATACAAAGCCTGCATCTTGGCGTTAGAAAGAGTCTTCTGTTCGCAGGAATAAGATGTGGAAGACGCAAGAACTTGCCCGCTAATAACTCACTTGTAGTTTACTTGCTGGCATAACCTCAGCGTCGAGTTCTTGATATTCCTACGGCTTTGGTTCGATATTTTAGCGTTCACACGAATTTGTTCGCCCGGCGTGTATCCCGTACGTGCAGCTTCGAGATCCACGCTGACGCATCCCTGCCGACGACAGCAGAACTTCACGTCATAGTTTTCGCCGGATGCACTGGCAGGCTGTAGAACCTGGAATGAACGGGAACATAGCATCAGACATTCTTAGATACTAAGGTTGACGGGAGAACTGAGATTGAAACCACACACACCCTCGGATCCTCATTGTTGTCCACAATTCCAAGCACAGTGAAGTACTTCTTCGTTACGATATCAAAGTCCCATGGGCGCTCACATATCGCGCGGCAGCTGTATCTGGAACAGATAAATGCATGATGGATTGGAATGAGGTCAGCGCACCTCACGTTGCCGAAATCCCCCTCAAATGATGAAGGCAACGATTTTGGTAGGGTGTACGAAAAAGGAACCTCGTGAACGCCGGCAGGAAGAACTCGTTCCTAAATCACTATTTCCTTCTGATGCCCTTAGTAAATCTCACTCTTGACTTTGAGCCGTCGGGGTTTGGCACCGCAAAGCGGTGTGTAAAGTGGGTGTTGAACTGCTCGCAGAAGTACGGCTCACTGCTGCTGAAATGTGCACGTGACTTTCCCGAATGCTTCGTCCAGTAACTGAAACACCATAGATGTTGGGCATGAATGACTTCATGGCACCCACGTTTTTGCGCAACCCTTCAGCTCCAAAAGAATTTCATTCACCTTCTTCTCTGCGCTCGTCTCAATAACCACCTAAAGCGTGGATTGTGTTGCTGCTAAAACCAGTAACAGGATTGCGTACTTTTCCGGAAACCTCTTGCCCTGCGAAGTATGCCTCTTCCGGATTGTTGAAAACAATCTCAAACTTGTCCAACTTTACCATGCCATCCGAGTGAGCTAAACGTGAAGCATGCGAATGGGTCTACGCAATACAAATGTGAGCTTCGCACCACGGTCTACACAATCATTTGTACACAATTTCTTTCTAAATGCTAATAACATGGCCTACCAGGCGGCACGAACCAGCGTTTTCGTTAATGGGCCTAAGGACACATGCCAGGGGAAGGGGCACATAATGGCTCAGCAAAGCGCAATGCCGGCGTTCGTTATAAGACGAAGCCAGGAATAATTTTTGCATCAGTAGCGTCGCAGAATGTTCCGAACTGCTAAATAAAAGAAAAAAACAAACTCGTAGACGCCTTATTGGCGCAGGACTTGAACCCGGGGGCCCTGCGGGTCAGGTCTGGCATATGTGCCCATTTGCATTTACCTAAGCCATGCAACATCATGCATAACTAGCGAGTTAAGGGGATCGGTTCCCATCCTTTCCTCCTTGAGGAAGCGCCGCCGCCAAACGAGCGACAGCTGTTGACGCGGCGGAAGAAAAGGAAAGACAAACCCAGCTGCGGAGCAATGCGGGGCCGGCAGCAAAAGCCAACGACTCAAATTCGACATTATCGTCAAAATGGAGGGCCCTAAAACGCGGAACATGGCTCGAACCGGCAACTTGCTCGCCACCACCGCGCTGCCCATCGTCGACGGCGGAATTCGCCCCGCATTTCGGGCCGGACGATGCTCGAATTTCATCAGAGGACATGCCCGCCCGATGCTGTTCTCCCGCTCAGGTTCAATAACTGCCACCAACAGCCGTCGGCGGATGACGAGGCTAACAATCGGACGACTCTATTGAATAAACTAACAATGCGCTTGCGGCGGCCGCAGAGTGTCAAGCGTAAATATGCACTTAAGTCGAACGCAGTGCCGCTTGAAGTTCTTCGCAGCTGCTTCTTGCATGGGGGGGCATGTGCCCGCAATGTTGTTAATTAAGGAATGACTGAAGCCATTCATGGCCCCCGAGCGAAATACAAGGTTCAAGGAAACTTTTCAAAATGTGTAGATGACCCGTCGTGTGGCTCTGCGCTTCTCAGGTCACACTAAAACCAATGATTCCGCATTTAACGAATGAACTTAGGGGTATCCCTTAAACACGATAAGAGCACGTGGGGTAAAACACGGAAGTGGCATACCTTAACACGGATAAAAAACTATTGATGTCCTCCTTTTACGAGCCACTTACGACCATCCGGAGCTCGTTCATACGCTCGTACGGCACAATGAACGTATCCATTTCCGCCATGGTTCCATTGCGGTCGCTCTAGGTTTATAGTGCAACCGACATAGCCTAGCCTAAGTTTGTTTTCATAGCCTACGTTGTCAGCCACCAACCGTGCTTTACTCGAGACTAACCAGACACAAGGAAATGGTCAAAGATCACAAGGTGACGTGTAGCGACGATGGCATGACCCGGATGGTGCGATCATCAGTCGGAATAAACCGGTGTGCGATAAAGAAAGACGGTCCGACATTGTGGGAAGCAGCCCACAACGTTAGGAAAAGAGGTAAAACAAAAAAGATGCAAAAGAATGTCTAGTCAAAAGAGGTCCCGAATGACAGAACCAAAGCGGGCAGTAGGCAAAGCGTGCGCGAGCTCATGAATGGTACTTCCGGACAGCTTTCATGAGGAGGAACTCCGTCGTCTGCGAGTCCAAGCGGTCATCTAAATACTAAGTGTTCACATATCATCACGATTGTTCAAAGGCCCTACCGTCCTGTGCATTGCCATTGGTCACGTTCTTCTCGAGCTCGAGTTTCTTCTTCGCGACCTCCAGCATGGCTTCCTCCACAGTGCCTTTCGATACAAGGCGGGTGACCATCACCTCTCTGAAATGAAGAAGTTGGAGTAGTCTCGAAGGTGCGAAGGCGTACTTCTCCTGCCCCATGCGATGGCAGCGATCCTCGGCTTGTTTGTCGTTGTACGGATTGAAGTCGATATCGTGAATGATGATGTGCTGCAAAGAATTTAGTGCAGAGTGACTCAGTGAATCCGAGGTGCTCGGTTGAGACTTACGTTAGCCGCCGTCAGGTTTATACCAAGTCCACCTGCCTTTGTCGACAAAAGAAAGACGAAAATCGAGGGATCGGAGTTGAAAGCGTTGATGAGCTCTTGCCTAAAGGGTTCTTTTAGGCGTACGAAACCAAAAATTCCTCGAAATTCGCACGAAGGCACGCACCTTTCCATGACGGGCGTTGAGCCGTCCAAGCGGCAGAACTTGTGACCTCGAACCGACAAGTACAGTTCCAGTACGTCCAGCATGGAAGTAAACTGACTGAAGAGAACCACTTTTTCGTTCTAAAAGAGCGCGATAACGTTATCGACAGGTAGGCTCTATAGCTAACCTTCTCCTTTATCGGCGGCAGCAGGATATCCAGCTGATGGCATTTGCCTGAGTTGAGCGCCAGCTTGGGATCAAGGCGGAACGACCGGATGCAGTCGTATTTGCAGCACAACTGGTGTATCGCGATGTCAGACATGTAAGACAGGTCCTCCGCGACATAGTCGGGCTTCTGCTTCTTGTAAAACGTTTCCTAAAGCAAGCATGGACGGTCCTTAACGGCAGCGGGACGCAAACATTTTCCACCAAAGGTGAAGGTTTTCAAACGTACCCCGCGGCAAAGAATTTTCGCCATCTCAGAAAGCTGATCGTCGCCGTAGTGACGTCGGTGAAGGAGCGGATGGTTCGCCGCCTGACGCATTCGCATCAGCCCGCCAGCTGGGTTTTGACTCTCGTTGTTCTCCTGCTGCTGTCGAATGTCTTCCACCACGAACTCGTAGATTCCTCGCTGCGTCTCGGCCATCTCGCAGAACTCGACCTTCTCGTGCTTCTTGGGCAAGCTTTGCAGAACCTAAATCTTTTCTCTGGCTTGAGAAAGCGTGAGCGTTACAAACGTTCGTCTTCAAGCGACGAAGTACGAACGGCTGCAGAATAGCCTTGGCCTGCTCGATCTTGCGTTCCACGTAGTGCTCATCCTCGTTATCATCCGCTTGCGAACTACTAGAGCTAACGGTGCATTTCACTCCATTCTTCATCGTGAACATGCGCAGCAGCGACGAGATGTCGGCGCAGTACCTCAAGTTGCCATGTTGCTTGTATGCCCAATGGAAGGTTGCTTACTGTGAGAACATTTTAGGCATCGTGAAGTACATTAGCGAAATCAACTCGACTAGATTGTTCTGTAGTGGGGTGCCTGAAAACATACGTCTGAGACTTTATGTGATGACAAGGGATAGCATAGGATGGCAATGGGAGTACCTGTGAGTAAGATCTTGCGGCGTCCTCGCACGCGCAGGAGATTCTGATACCGCTGTGTGTTGCAGGAGCGAAGCATATGCGCCTCATCGTAGACGATGTATTCAAAGTCGAAACGCTTAAAGAACTGCCGATCCTCGGCTTTCGATCCGATCATTTGGTAGGTAGTAACGATGAGGTCGTGCTAAAACTGCTAGTACACGCTGATCTGGGGTGCGCATACATACACTGCTACGCCTTGCCATAGAGCGAATGTGAGTCCTCTCGTCTTGCGAGCCGTAGTACGTAAGGAACTTCAGCGATGGAGACCATGCGTTCATTTCGTTCATCCAATTCTCCAAGGTCGATGACGGCACAACCACTAGATGCGGCCGCTTTACACCAGTGTCCTTGAGGTATGTTAGCTGAAAGTCAGTTTTCAGCAATCACAATCCGCCTTATCGATTATGCAGACGGCAACTGGGATGAAAATGAGCTTACGAAAGCGATGATCTGAATAGTCTTGCCGAGACCCATTTCATCCGCGAGAATTGCGTTCATCTTAAGCTTGTGCATCTGAAAAAAGGGAAAGACATTTGCATTAGCAAATTGTCCTCACCATTATGAGCCAGTTCAGGCCGACTTTCTGATAGTCGTAGAGAGTGAACCTGGAAAGGGATCGGTACATCTCCATGTACTTGTGCAAACGCGCTTACGAAGGGTTCAGCGACCGTGGCTGGTCAGGCAGCCCATTCTGAATCGCTTGAAGCTCGCTCTTGATCTGCTCGGACTGTTGACGACAGTCGTAGAGAACTTGGTCGAGGATACCCCTGTTCTCGACGTACTCCTCGTACTGACCCATAAACACCGCTCCACGAGGGAACTCGTTAACCTTCGTTTCCTGCAACGAGCGCTTAATGTGTGACGGTTGCTGGTAAAACTGTCTACTCCAAACAGTCGTTCATGGTTATCAACCGACTTACCATAGCCTCGTAGCTGTCGAACGGTCGGCTGGAAAGGATCATCTGTAGGAAGCGTTCATTGTAGTTCGGCGCACATTTCAACTCCGTTTCGCTGGCGTAATTCAAGAAGTTCAGGCATCGAAGGCGCATTTTGGCCCTCACGATGCCTTCTTTCTTGCTTCGGTGCTCGTCGGCCTAAAATAGTTAAATGCAAACTACTCGACCATATTCACTGCTTTTTATAGTTTTTTTTTCTTCAGTAGCTGAAAGTGTGAAATGTGAAAGTTTAGTTTTTGTCTATTCTTCGTGTTCTTACATCACTGTCGCTGCTGTTGTAGCTGTCCGCCTCGCCAGCAGCATCGAAGTCGTCCGCGCTGCTCAGCTCTTCATCGCTCTCCGCTTTCTTGCCACTGCCGAATTTCTTAGCTTTCTTGGCCACGTTCCGTAAGGTCTTAACGTTGTAATGTTCGTACGCTTTTCCCGTGCCATTAACAAACCGTTATTTGTTGGTCATCGTCCGACTCGTCCGAACTATCGATGAGGGCCCTTCGCTTCACTTCGAACTTGGTGCTCGGAGCGGCTGGCAGCTTGACTGAAGCTAAGCCCTTATCCACCTTGGTTAGAGGTGTCTCCGGATCTGATTCGCTGTCGCTCACTAGCTGAGCTCTAAACATATTCAGTGAGTAAGATCTTCGGCATTTTTGTGAATTGGCTACCTATTCTTGCGGATTTTCCTATCGACGGCATCAAAGCTTTTGCCGTTGAACGTCCTGGGAATATCGGCAGAGCGTTTACTTTGTGTGGCGTCTTCTTCGTCGGACGATAAAATTACTAAATTAGCATTCGTTTTTTTCCTTAGTCCGAAACTCTGCTTACCGTTTCGCTTCCGTTTTACCGGTATTGGAGAATGGTCCACTTCGGGCGTCTCCACCTTGCGAGTCTTGGACGATATATTTTTCGCAACTTCGGACATCGACATCTTTTTATATCCAAACTCGTCGGTCAAAAACTTTTGCGAGACTCGTGCATTGTTGGTCGCCGCATTTCGCGATGAAAGCCATTCGCCGTCCGAGTCGCTCATGCTTGTTCCAGGCAGGACCTACCCACTAAAATGGTGCTCCGTTAGTTACGCAAGTCCAAGAAGCAAAATATTTATTGTTGCGCAAATGTGTCGACCGCTATTTCCGGATCGTGCATGTGTGGATTACCACTTGTACGCCCGCGGCGGTTATCCAGGCATTCGCTTCGGAATCCCTCGTTTTGCGTGCCCAATTCCCTTAGTACAGCTGTACCTTTTGTGTATATAAACAACGGCTCTCGTCCGTTATTTGGTATTTTGCAGCACAAGGGTCATTAATTCGGGTCGCATAGCTACGAGAATTTTCATGGCCCGTTCGCCTCTATTGTCTGCGGTGCCCGTTTCTTGTTGTATTGATTTTTCTCGAAAATCTTCTGATCTGGGCCTAAGTTCCCCCTAGAAGTGGTAAAGGATATCATGTCCTCGTGATCAAAGGCGTTCGGTACGATTCTTCACGTGAAACCCCCAGTGAATGTGCATGCATTAGCATGGCGTTTACGCTGACGTGCGCTAAGCGCTGATTGGCCAGTCGCGGCCCACCCCACCATCAGCCGTTCTCTCACGTCGATAGGCCTTTCAGCTGTTCGCTGGATCGATCTCGACGCTACGACACCGTCGTCTAGAACCTACGGCAACAATGTCCGACGATCCGTGCCAGTGCCTTTTCAACCATGAGGCCATGATGAGGCGTCTTATCTCCTTGGTACGTATGTTTCACCCGCCATTAGCCGGTGCCATTTCGTTTTTCTTGCTGTTCTTACAGATTGTTTTGGATGGCAGAGAAATTCTCTGCAATAAGGAAGCAAACATTTGGCAGTAACGTTAATCCTGCAAGAGATGGTGGCAGAGATAATTCTCCTGCTTGACTAAGCGACGCAGTAGGTAGTCTACGACACCATATAGTGCCGTAGACTTACCTGTTCACCTCCTAATGCGTTCTGGCGTGATGCAAGGATTTTAGCTCCGGGACTCGCAGAACGACTGCACCGACGGCGAATGCAACTCGGACTCGTTGGGGTCAGCTGGCGGAGACAATGGCAACATGATGTTCCTCGCGATGTTGTGGGGAGTGCTGGCGATGGCGCTCTTCTTCATGCGTCCAAGTTCCATGCGTCGCGGCAACGATGATCAGCTGCAGGAGAAGCCTCGTCCCGGGGACAATGGACCCGTAAGTGCACTAACCGCTAAGCTAGTTCTGACTGTTCTCCTTCAGTTCTAGGGCAATGATCCACCGGCTCCGGACGTGCAATAGATCGGCAACGGGTCACACGACACTAACGATATTCCACCGGAACCGCCGTCTACTCCGAGTTTTGTTCTCCTTGCTTTTTATTTTTCATCTAAAATCCGACTGAGTTTTACGCTATTGTAAGTAGCTAACAACAAAATTTATGAGTGTTTACGCAAAGAGTAAAGCTCGCCGTCGGACCCACTTTTCTGTCGCCGCACTGTAAGTCATCGCCCTATCGCTTTCCCAGTGCCGGGTGCACCTTCCAACCGATGTCACTCTCTTTGGGCTCCTTCTTCTTCTGCGAGATACATTACATCTGCGTTCCCTAGTCCGGAGTTTCCAAGGAACATTCCCAAACATGTATTTAAGTCCCTGTACTTTCTTAGAGTATTAGCACCTATAAGGACTTTAGAATATTGCTTTGTACCAACGTGGTTCATGTTTCTGTTGGGAATAAAGTGGAACAGCTGCTTTCGTTGACTGATCTAGGAGCGCCTTTTAGCTAACCGTTACACTTTGATTCTGATGGCGAATAATGTCTGTCATTTCGTAACGATTCAAAAAAGCTAAGCCATACCCTTAGCCATCAAAGAAATGTCTTATATAGTTATGCGTGCCTTCTAGAGCACGTTACAATGCCCGACTTTTGCTCAGCAAGTAAGCAAGTACAGACAGCAAGTAATGACTATTTGACGACACCGCGCCAAGTCCTTCAGCACACCCGCGTTCGAATTTTTTGGCGGTTAAGTTGTGCAATCCTCCTGCAATTGTCCACTTGTTGCATTTCGCTTTTGTCGGACGTTTGGAGGAAATTACCGATAATGAGTACGCCGTCAGTGAAGAAGATGGTCATGACGGATTACTTCAACCCGAGCAAGAAAACACGGTTTGTTTCAACTAAAATCCTAGTCATCTTAGTGCAAACCGGTTATGGCACTGCAGTAATTCCTAGTTTAGGCGCAGTAACGGCCTACAAGCAAAGCGGCCTCGGATTGTGCCCGAAGAACAGCTCGAATACGAGAAGATCCCTATTTGCGGTGTGTCCGTTCAGCTTCCGCAGGGCTTGAAGCCCTATCCCACTCAGAAGCTCATGATGGTGCGCATGCTGCAGAGTCTCGACAAGCAGCTGAACGCACTCATTGAAAGCCCCACGGGCAGTGGTATGCTGTCGAGATCCCTATCCACCACAAACATGAGCTTTATAGGCAAAACGATGGCTCTGCTCGCATCTTCCTGCGCATGGCTGGCCAAGTACAAGGAGGAGGCCGCAAAGTCCAAGGACGAATGCCGTGTTCATGGGTACTTGGCACTCGCTCAGTCTCTCAACGATACGTCCAAGACGAATAGTGCCTTCGATTTTTCCGCGAATAAGTCCTCTGACTTGTTTCCGGATAATCCGAAGCCGGTAAAGGAGGAGAAGGGCGAGACGCTGAAGCAGATCAAGCCAGAGCCGATCTACCTGATCGACGAGAGTAAGAGATCTCTAGACCAGCGCCAACGTAATTTTCCCATTTAGTGGAGGAGGAGCTGAACGAAGACTTTTACCAGCCTAGCACCTCATTCGTTTCGGCCGGACAGCCGCAGGGCGCCGTCGACATTGAGGCCGGGGACGCGAAAGTCGAAGGATGCACTTGCAAGCCGTAAGCTCGTCGTTACACTGTCAATGCTAGCGAAGATGTTTAGAAAGATCCGGGTGTACTACGGGACTCGGACGCATCGGCAGATTGCGCAAGTGGTAAAGGAGTACGGAAGGCTGCCGTTTGGCGTCAAGGGTACCCTCAAGTAAGTCTTGCTTGGAGCATTTATTCCTGGTCGCCCATGTGCGACAGGTATCCTATTTGTCTCGTCGAAATTTGCTTGCAACACAGACTCTCGAAGTTGCTATTTGCTTTGTACCTAAATCTAGTCCAATGCAGGTAGTTAAGTATCTTTATCTTAGGCATACGATACTCGCAAGTCGTGAGCAGTCGTGCATCAACGAGGAGGTGCGCAAGTCTGGAGACATGACCTCGAACTGCAAAGAAAAGCTCAAGGAAAAGGATGTGCGTAGAGTTTTATATTTTTACACCTATTCGTTGGGTTTCTATTACACTTTTTAACTCTAGGGCCCGTCCGGATGTGTGTTCAAGCAGAACATCAACCGCGAGCGATGCGATAAGGGCCCATACATGCGGTCCTACGTCAATGAGGAGTGGGGCAGCCGAGTCTGGGACATGGAGGACCTGGTGGATGCTCTCAAACATTCGAAGAGTGCCATGTGTCCCTACTTCGCGTCGAACCGCATCATGACCATGGACGCGGACATCATCTTCTGCCCGTACAGCTACCTTATTGGTTCGTGTACTCTTAAAGCTTCGTTGTGACTAGAGTTTGTAGATCCCATCATTCGGAGCTCGTCCGACGTGCATCTCAACAACAGCATCGTGATTCTCGACGAGGCTCACAACATCGAAAACACGTGTCGCGAAGCGGCTAGCTTTTCCTTTTCCGAGAACGAAGCGTATGCCGCGTCCAAAGATCTCCTGGTCAAAGGTATGCACAGTACGGGGGGCACCATGCGCCTTCGCTCACAAATTGTTTGATCGCATACTCATTTAGCAAAGCGCTTCTGGAAACACGCGATGCCGAACGAAATGTATGCTTCCGACGGAGCCGTTGTCATTGTCCCCGACGAAAACTCGCCCACGGACCAACCAGAAGGCGGTGATGCTGATGCCCGCGACATCTCGTTAAAGCTCCGCGAGGTAAAACGCATTACCTATCCTGCCAAATCACTTACATCAATTTTAGCTGGCCGACTTTGCGCAACGCCTGTACGTCTGGACGACGGAACTCTCTCACGCGACAAAGAACCGCAACAAGTGGAACGATGATACGTGCACGCAGGTGATGTCGTGGGCGGAACTGCAGACCACGCTGCAGAAGGCGGATATCTTTCATCCTGAAGATTCGCCCAAGTTCAAGTCCCTCTTGGTAAGTATCGGCCAGGGGTTTCGGGATTCCACACTGTGATCAGTTGGCGCGATGCTGAGAGTTTAGAGCGCGCTCAAAAAGATCGCTGGTATGGGCAATGACGAGAAGAGTTCGTTCCAGACGGAGATGTTGATCTGCAAACCGTCGTCGACGACGTTCGTTACTCTGGAAAAGTTCTTCTATTTCTCTCAGTTCTTCGGTCGAACGAGGGAATTCTACAAGTAAGAGCAGTGCCCTTACCATAAGATCCACAGGTAGCCATTGTAGGTGTAACGTCGCCTTGATGCCACCTGGACGTGTGAGCCGAGGGCGACCTTCAGAGATCAACCGAGGAGGCGCGGGTCCAACGCAGATGTTCGAGGGCGAGGAGTGGAAGGACGCAAGAGCTGCGGTCGAAAAGTTCAAGCCAGCGGTTTCCGGATACGAGGCTTTTGTGAACCTGTGGTGTATGATGCCGTCAGTCGTAAGTGATCAGCCATCCTTCTAAGTTAATGTCTAACATGTCAGGTATGCGAGGACGCGCTGAAGGACTGCCGCTCGGTTATCCTCGCATCCGGAACGCTGTGTCCCACCGAGACCTTCAAAACAGAGCTCGGCATCGAATTCAAGCTGCACATGGAGGGCGACCAGGTCATTTCGAAGGACCGCATCTTTGCTACAGCTATTGCTAAGGTAACCACTGAATGAAGGACGCAGGAAACGGTAGAATTCAGGGTCCAAGGGGAAGCTCTCTCTGCGCAGTATACCGTAATCTCGCTCCTCAAAGCTCCTTCTACTCCGAGCTCGCCCAGATCTTGCTTGAAGTTTGCCAGACCGTACCGAAGGGAGTGCTCTGCTTCGTCAGTAGCTATCGAATTCTCGACCTCCTGATGCAAACGCTGCGGGCCACCAACTACATGCAACGCATCGAACAGAAGAAGGTAACTCGTGTGACGTACAGTTCGCTAAAATTTTGTCCCATCTTCAGGTCGTGATCGAAGAGCCCCGACGTTCCAGCGACTTGGCACTGACCATGCAGAAGTTCGACGACGCCATCGAGTCGCCGCAGAATTACGGTTGGGAGTGTGACGGAGCTTTGATGATTGCGGTCTATCGTGGAAAGGTGAGTGGGGATTATTGACTCTGGTCAGCCATGCATGAAACAAAGATTTGTAGGTGTCGGAAGGTATTGACTTCACGGACGACAAAGCGCGATGCGTAGTCTGCGTGGGCATTCCATTCCCCAACACAAAGGACGAGGTTGTCGTGGAGAAGAAAAAGTTCAACGACGAGAACCGGGCCACCCATCGGCTGATTAGCGGCGATCAGTGGTACGCTACCCAGGCATATCGAGCGCTCAACCAGGCCCTTGGCAGGTATGTAGCAATAATTGACAGCTCTATGAAATGCCTGAACGCTTAGGTGCCTGCGTCACAAGAATGACTGGGGTGCCCTACTGCTTGTGGATGAGCGCTTCGTGACCAATGCGAGGTCGAAGGAGCCACAGTCGGAATCGCAAAAGATCTCCAAATGGGTGCGCGAGAACCTGAGAATCCATCGTGGCTACGGCGAGTTCAAGGCGGATCTCGACCGCTTCGTCCAAATGAGGCTGTCTATAGATGCCGATACCGCGGACGTCAAAGACGTGAAGCCCTTCAAGCCGATGCCCACTCTCGACAACGAGGAGCGCAGCCTGTCTTCTTTCAGTGACGTTGTTGACAACAATCCCCCAGCTTCGGCGAACTCCCTTAAGCCGCGTGTTAATCCATTGTTGCGTTGGTGATACGTGTTTGATTGATTCCGGTTATGCGATCTCATTGACGCAGGATAAAGTTGACGTTTAAAACATCTGTGACTGGTAGAACGCTTGTGCCCAAAAAAGTCCAAATTGTTCTCTAGCGCAGCCATACCCTACATGGCCGAGTGTAGACCCTTTTTACTAGAGTCTCACAGCATCTATACGGGGACTACAGGCAAGCTCGTCTTCTGGTCCAGTATACAAAACGTTCTCTCGCAAGTGTCCGACTTTGATGACATCCAGGCTTTTTGGGCTATGCTGAAAATTTGTTTTCGATAGTACCCGGAAGTGCTGTCATCTTTGGCGATCACGGCTTGACTCCTTCGTGTCATTCTCTAGTACTCTTCTGTCAGGCTATCCTTTGACATACTCAAGGTTTCCTTCAGTGAAGCTGCTTGGCCGCTACTGTTGTCATGCTTGCTNCAACGATACGTCCAAGACGAACAGTGCCTTCGATTTCTCCGCGAATAAGTCCTCGGATTTGTTTCCGGAGACTCCGAAGCCGGTAAAGGAGGAGAAGGGCGAGACGCAGAAGCAGACCAAGCCAGAGCCGATTTACCTGATCGACGAGAGTAAGAGATCTCTGAACAAGCGCCATCGTATATTGTCGATTTAGTGGAAGAGGAGTTGAACGAAGACTTTTACCAGCCTAGCACCTCGTTCGTTTCGGCCGTACAGCCGCAGGACGCCGTCGACATTGAGGCCGGGGACGCGAAAGTCGAAGGATGCACTTGCAAGCCGTAAGCTCATCGTTACACTGTCAATGCTAGCGAAGATGTTTAGAAAGATCCGCGTGTACTACGGGACTCGGACGCATCGGCAGATTGCGCAAGTGGTAAAGGAGTACGGAAGGCTGCCGTTTGGCGTCAAGGGAACCCTCAAGTAAGAGTTTGCGTGAATCCATTGTTCCTGATTCACCCATGTACAACTGCTATCCAGTTTGATTCGCCGGAATTCGCTTACGTCAAAGAGTCGAAAATTGCTATTTGCTTTGTAACCTACATCTCTTCCTATGCAGGTAGTTAAGTATCTTTATCTTAGGCATACGATACTCGCAAGTCGTGAGCAGTCGTGCATCAACGAGGAGGTGCGCAAGTCTGGAGACATGACCTCGAACTGCAAAGAAAAGCTCAAGGAAAAGGATGTGCGTAGTGTTTTAAATCTGTACAGCTATTCGTTGGGTTTCTATTACACTTTTTAACTCTAGGGCCCGTCCGGATGCGTCTTCAAGCAGAACATCAACCGCGAGCGATGCGAAAGGGGCCCGTACATGCGGTCCTACGTCAACGAGGAGTGGGGCAGCCGAGTCTGGGACATGGAGGACCTGGTGGATGCTCTCAAACATTCGAAGAGTGCCATGTGTCCCTACTTTGCGTCGAACCGAATCATGACCATGGACGCGGACATCATCTTCTGCCCGTACAACTACCTTATCGGTTAGTGTACTCCTAAAGCTTCGTTGCATCTAGAGCTTGTAGATCCCATCATTCGGAGCTCGTCAGACGTGCACCTCAACAACAGCATCGTGATTCTCGACGAGGCTCACAACATCGAAGACACGTGTCGTGAAGCGGCTAGCTTTTCCTTTTCCGAGAACGAAGCGTACGTCGCGTCCAAAGATCTCCTGGTCAAAGGTAAGCACAGTACGGAAAGCACCATGCGCCTTCGCTCACGAATTGTTTGATCGCATACTCATTTAGCAAAGCGCTTCTGGAAACACGTGATGCCGAACGAGATGTATGCTTCAGACGGAGCCGTTGTCGTTGTCATCGACGAAAACTCGTTCACGGGTGATCAGTCCAGAAGGCGGAGATGCTGACGCCCGCGACATCTCGTTGAAGCTCCGCGAGGTAAATGCATGAATCTGGGGAATAACTTCTGTCAATTTTAGCTGGCCGACTTCGCGCAGCGCCTGTACGTCTGGATTACGGAACTCTCGCACGCGACAAAGAACCGCAACAAGTGGAACGATGATACGTGCACGCAGGTGATGTCGTGGGCGGAACTGCAGACCACGCTGCAGAAGGCGGATATCTTTCACCCTGAAGATTCGCCCAAGTTCAAGTCCCTCTTGGTAAGTATCAACCAGGGGTTTCGGGATTCCGCACTGTGGTCAGTTGACGCGATGGTGACAGTTTAGAGCGCGTTCAAAAAGATCGCTGGTATGGGCAATGACGAGAAGAGTTCATTCCAGACGGAGATGTTGATCTGTAAACCGTCGTCGTCGACAATCGTTACACTGGAAAAGTTCTTATACTTCTCTCAGTTCTTCGGTCGAACGAGGGAATTCTACAAGTAAGAGCAGTGCCCTACCATAAGATCAAGAGGTAGCCATTGTAGGTGTAACGTCGCCTTGATGCCACCTGGCCGTGTGAGCCGAGGGCGACCTTCAGAGATCAACCGAGGAGGCGCGGGTCCAACGCAGATGTTCGAGGGCGAGGAGTGGAAGGACGCAAGAGCTGCGGTCGAAAAGTTCAAGCCAGCGGTTTCCGGATACGAGGCTTTTGTGAACCTGTGGTGTATGATGCCGTCAGTTGTAAGTTATTAGCCATGCTCGTAAGCGAATTCTAATATGTCAGGTATGCGAGGACGCGCTGAAGGACTGCCGCTCGGTTATCCTCGCATCCGGAACGCTGTGTCCCACCGAGACCTTCAAAACAGAGCTCGGCATCGAATTCAAGCTGCACATGGAGGGCGACCAGGTCATTTCGAAGGACCGCATCTTTGCTACAGCTATTGCTAAGGTAATCACTGAATGAAGGACGCAGCAAACGGCAGAATTCAGGGTCCAAGGGGAAGCTCTCTCTGCGCAGTATACCGTAATCTCGCTCCTCAAAGCTCCTTCTACTCCGAGCTCGCCCAGATCTTGCTTGAAGTTTGCCAGACTGTCCCGAAGGGAGTGCTCTGCTTCGTCAGTAGCTATCGAATTCTCGACCTCCTGATGCAAACGCTGCGGACCACCAACTACATGCAGCGCATCGAACAGAAGAAGGTCACTCTTGTACATACAGTTCGCTAAAATTTTGCCCATCTTCAGGTCGTGATCGAAGAGCCCCGACGTTCCAGCGACTTGGCACTGACCATGCAGAAGTTCGACGACGCCATCGAGTCGCCGCAGAATTACGGTTGGGAGTGTGACGGAGCTTTGATGATTGCGGTCTATCGTGGAAAGGTGAGTGGGGATTATTGACTCTGGTCAGCCATGCATGAAACAAAGATTTGTAGGTGTCGGAAGGTATTGACTTCACGGACGACAAAGCGCGATGCGTAGTCTGCGTGGGCATTCCATTCCCCAACACAAAGGACGAGGTGGTCGTGGAGAAGAAAAAGTTCAACGACGAAAACCGGGCCACCCATCGGCTGATTAGCGGCGATCAGTGGTACGCTACCCAGGCATATCGAGCGCTCAACCAGGCCCTTGGCAGGTATGTAGCAATAATTGACAGCTCTATGAAATGCCTGAACGCTTAGGTGCCTGCGCCACAAGAATGACTGGGGTGCCCTACTGCTTGTGGATGAGCGCTTCGTGACCAATGCGAGGTCGAAGGAGCCACAGTCGGAATCGCAAAAGATCTCCAAATGGGTGCGCGAGAACCTGAGGATCCATCGCGGCTACGGCGAGTTCAAGGCGGATCTCGACCGCTTCGTCCAAATGAGGCTGTCTATAGATGCCGATACCGCGGACGTCAAAGACGTGAAGCCCTTCAAGCCGATGCCCACTCTCGACAACGAGGAGCGCAGCCTGTCTTCTTTCAGTGACGTTGTTGACAGCAATCCCCCAGCTTCGGCGAACTCCCTTAAGCCGCGTGTTAATCCATTGTTGCGTTGGTGATACGTGTTTGGTGATTCCGGTTATGCGATCTCATTGACGCAGGATAAAGTTGACGTTTAAAACATCTGTGACTGGTAGAACGCTTGTGCCCAAAAAAGTCCAACGTGTTCTCTAGCGCAGCCATACCCTACATGGCCGAGTGTAGACCCTTTACTAGAGTCTCACAGCATCTATACGGGGACTACAGGCAAGCTCGTCTTCTGGTCCAGTATACAAAACGTTCTCTCGCAAGTGTCCGACTTTGATGACATCCAGGCTTTTTGGGCTATGCTGAAAATTTGTTTTCGATAGTACCCGGAAGTGCTGTCATCTTTGGCGATCACGGCTTGACTCCTTCGTGTCATTCTCTAGTACTCTTCTGTCAGGCTATCCTTTGACATACTCAAGGTTTCCTTCAGTGAAGCTGCTTGGCCGCTACTGTTGTCATGCTTGCTGTCAAATAGACATGATGCGCCCAGTGTTTTGACTTCTACCCTGAACTTCTACTTCTCCCCTGAGTAGAAGTTGAAGTAGAAGTAGAGGTAGAAGTTTTCGTCGTGCACAGTGAAGAAGTGAGTAGAAGTTAAAAATTGTAGATAAATTTAAAGTGATTTGGCGATTAAAGGTGATCAACAAGCACTTTTACTCATAGGGTAGAAGTCGAAGTGGAGTAGACTACAGGAAACTGGGACTAGGGGACTACAGGAAAGATCGTCTTCTGTTCCAGTACACAAAACGTTCTCTCACAAGTGTCCGACTTTGATGGCATCCAGGCTTTTTGGGCTATGTTAAAAATTTGTTTTTGATAGCATCCGTAAGTGCTGTCATCTTTGGCGATAGTTGCTTAAGCATTGCTATATCACTGCTTAACCCCTTCGTGCCCTTCTCTAGTCTTCTCTACTGCCAAACACCTTCTTTCATCGTACCCCTATCACACTTCTCTTCTACTGCTAGGCGCTGCTTAGGTTACCTTATGCTTGGAAGACTTCTTTAGAAGGATAATACTTTATGAATGCTGGCAGGTCAAATTATGCAACAAAACAAGGAAGCAGTAGAGCACTCGATGTTGGGTTCGATGAATCAACGTGATGCAAGAAGGCGCGGTGTTCTTTGGCACTAAAAGATGGCGCCGTCACCCGCAACATTTAGTCAACGCTTACCTGAATAGAATAAGAAACTGGAGTTACAAGACTTGGCAGCGGCTCTTCCACGAGCGACGAGCACGCTTCGGACCACCCGCAGACGCATCGGCGTACACTCCCGCACCAGCGGCCGAGCCACCCTTTCTCCTCTTGATCTCGCGCATCAGGTCGTAGAAGACCTGAACCGTATTGGTGACGATCTCACTAACGGTATGGAGGCAAGACATATTTTCAGTTATTTTTCGGGCTTGTTACAAAGTCGAGCTGTACTTGTCTGTGTGAAGAGTGTTGCCGACTAAGCGTACCTTGTCAACGTTGGTGCGCGTCTTGGCCGATGTCTCTATGTAGGGCACGCCCCAGGACTCTGCGCGCTGCTGAGCTTGAGCCCGAGAGATCACTCGCTCGGCGTCCAAGTCGCACTTGTTGCCCACGAGAACGATGGGGACGGAGGTGTCCGAGTTCTTCACTCTAAGAATCTGCTCTCGGAACTCCGTGGTTGCGTCGAACGACTCCGCGTCGGTGATGGAAAAAGCGCAAATGAAGCCCTCTCCGCTGCGATAATAGTTGTCGCTGAAAGCGAGCGCTCGTAACCCCGACGTAACGACCACGATTATTACCGAATTGCGGAGTAGTCTTCCTGACCCGCCGTATCGAGAATGTCGATGGAGCATTCTTCTCCGTCCAGCACGACGCGCTTCCGGTACGAATCCGCCTTCGTCGGTTCGTACTCTTCCACGAACTAAACATGGAACGTTGCGTGGAAGAAAGGGAAATATAAGTCGTTACAAGTTGACGTGAACCCGGCTATAGCGCCAACTGTCCGGATGTTCAAAATTTTCCAGTTTAGTCGTCGTCCTATCACAATAAAGGGAACACCCAAGGTTACGCATGATTTCTTCATCTGGAGCTTAAAGTCCGTAGAATTTTCATTGTGGGTACAGATTTAAATTTCCTATTTTCGTAAGTCAATGAAAATACACAACTGTGCCTTCATGGGTTGGGTCCCATGGATATTTGGTCGGCCTATTTGGACACAAAAAGGAACATACCTCTTCGTACATGAACTGCAGGGTCAGCGCGGACTTCCCCACGCCTCCACTTCCGACCATGATGCACTCAAATTGCACATTTCGAGGCGCTACTCACAACAATTAGTTACCTTGTGAACTTGACCAGCGCCCGTCCCCGCACCGCCGTCGGACGTGGACTTCTTCTGCGCCGAGGATGCCATCGGGTCGCCGCCAATTATCGAGATGGGATGAAAGTCTGAAGTGTTGGCTCTTCTTTGAGCGTTCTTTTCAACGTCAAATTCGTCTTCGGAATCAATACACCACGCGCAACAGAAGAGCCATTGGAGAAAATCTCGTAGTGCTAACAGCCGAATATGCGCCCAGCGCCAGGCCGATTTTACACAGCTGTTCTCCATTTTTGGACGAAATATGGCAGAAAGAGATTCGAGGGTTAGCAGCGACTATTGCGTAGTGGTAGAGATCCTCGGGGAAGTAAGACTAGGAGCACCGAGTGCGTAGCCGAAGGTGTCACATGCGGCGACGCCAAGGAAGGCCCGACGGAGAGCGGAAGCTGCTTGTGATCCGATGCGCGAGGATGAGCACACGCAGTGTTTAGCGGAGGAATGGGAAAACCGCTGCGGAGGCAATAAGTGATCTGCCGCGCAACAAAGCGAACGAGGCGTCGACGAGGAAAACAAGGTGTTTGAGGGTACGAGCGGGGAGAATCGGAGGGGGAGCCGGCTGAAGAGCAGAAACCGTCCCTCCGACCGAAACGTGACGACAGACCGGCCCTAAGCGCCGACGGTGGCGATCACTCGAGGGATTAAGCGGCGGCAAGCAGCGCCTTGTTGCATGCGAAATTTGCGTCGAGCTATGAATAATATCGGGACGGCGACGAGGTGCGCTAGCGCGGGGGTAATACGCGGGTGACTAGCTTGCGAAGACAGGTGACGAGTGACCAGAAGACGCAGCGCTATGCCGCAAAAGGAGGGAAAAGTGCGCTGAGGTGGGGCCAGATTGAGACAAGTCATGTGGAAAGAGAGTCTACGGCGGCCTAGTGGCAGAAATTGTAAAAGCGCGGCACTCTCGCGAGCGGACTCTATTTCCGCTTATAAGTCCATAGAGACGGGGCGCCCGCGTGAGTTTCGCAATTGACTGCGTGGAGCGGGCCGGAATGTTTGCCGAGTGCTTCGATCCATTTGTGAATCACCCGTGGTCCCCGGTCTACGCTTATGAATGTGCGATCGATGTCGGCCCGCACTAGCAGTGCGCAAACGGATAACACGTTAATCCCTTCAAAAGTCCAAGTGGAAACCAAACATTGCGGACAATTAGTGATTGTAGTGCACAAACAAGTGATGGGTGCTCGTGCCAGAAAAAGTGCTAGCTGAATCTGCAGCTATAAATGGTAAGAATTTGTTTTTTTCTGATTACGTACATAAAAAGAGCGTTGTGAGATTTAATCGGCGTTTCGCATGCGCATTCCTATTTCCACGCATTTCTGGATGAGCGCGGGTCAAGGCCACCGACGTTCTGGATTTTTAGGAATGGAGTGGCGCGACTTTTAGAGGGCTACCCACAGTCGGAAACAGTCCTCACTCGTTGTTTACACGCATGGCGATATAATGAATAGAACGTACGACCAAATACTGACTGACACGATACTGACTTCCGCCAACACACGTTTTGCGAAGATTTGTTTTATTGTTACGCATTGAACCTCTTGAACAACACAACATCATAGCAGGGCTACAAGAACAGTGAGGAGCGGAAGTGTGTAATGGAATCAAGTTTACGAGAAATAGTGAGAAATACACTAAGATGCTGGACCGATGGCACGCATCTTAGGCGATTCCGAATCGCTCCGCACGCGCCTTCTTCTTCTCGGCATCCTGAATGCACAATGGGTTCAAGCCAGTAACGAGGTTCAAAATAGGCTACGACGCTTCTGTTCGGTACGCGCTTACCGGGTCGTTGTCCAGAAAGCGCTTAGCACGCTTCTCGAGCACTTCGGGGTCCTTCGGATCCTTGGTGGTGGGCGATGAGGACCGCTTGACCGGAATGCCGAAGCGCTTGGCTCGCTCGGCGAGCTTCTCCTCTTTGGCAGAAGCGCCAACAGCGTCGGTCGAACTGGAGAGACCGAACCTAAACCGTCAACTTTATTGAAAAGATTGTCGTGTTTTGAAGTCGGAATGCATCAATAGCAATAATTTCTTTAAAAAACAAATTAACCTACCTTTCAGCCCGCTTGGCCTTTGCTTCTTCGGTGATTGCCGTGCCGAACCTAGCGGCCCTCTGGTTCTTCTTCGCATCCGCGTCAGCAATGGGCAAGCCCAGGCGGGCCGCAGTCTTCAGCATGGTCTTCTTCTCGCTCTTTGTCTTGTCTCCGTCGCTGTCACCAGCTTCGCTACCCGACTTGGTGGAGCCTGTTGTGCTGTTTCCGGCATCCTTCTGTTCTTCCGTGCCGCTTTGATCCTTCTTTTCCGACTTGTCGTCCTTGGGCTCCTCGACGGGCTTGGTCGCCTGAAAGGAAGCTACTAGCTGCTTTTTAACAAGAATGTTGCATACGTCACTGGTAGCTCCGTTCGTGCTGGCATTGGCACTGGCGCTTATGGTCTCGCTAGGCTTCGGATCCTTCGGTGCTTCTTCCTGCCGCTCCGGTATGCCGTCGCTTTTCCGCTCGTCGAACCCAAGAACCTCGTCCACGTCGACATCATTCAAGTCCATTCCACTGCCTGTAAAATGTTAGGATAGAGATGCCCGGTTAGGTGACATAGAGCAATAAAATTTAGCGTGCAAAAAAAACGACGTAGTGAGGAATTTTCTAGCCCTTCGAATGGAATTTAATCCAGGTTTGCTTCTCCCCTGAACTTACCGGTTGCCTCCAGGAGTTTCTCTTCTGCGACGATACTTTCATGGAGACGAATGACGAGTTCGCTTTTCGTTCCACTCGATGGAAGCTTGCGTCCCTTCAGCTTCTCCTTCAGTTGGTTCACCTGAATGTCACGGTAGCCAAAGCCGTACGTACGAACACTTACCGTCAATTTCTCTAGCTCTTCCTTGGAACTCATAGTAGCGACTTTCTCACGAATTAACAAAGACGGGTGAAACTTATTTAGAGTTAATCAGAGATACGGATAAGGTTAAGTTGCGTTATAAGTGAAGTGTGCAGGTTTTCGCTTCGAGACCCAGCCTACTTCGACAGTGCATGGAGACGTTACTCACTTATGCATTTTGAAGAAGCAAGTATTACTCACAGTTTGTTTAACTAGTTGGAAGCAACAAGACTGTCTGGGTCCGTAAGCTCCAATGTTTGACTTCCACATCTTCTAATAGTGCTGGCTGGGCCGAGCTTCGCGGGGCCGGCGCCGCTATCAGGGATTACTTGTAGAAAGTAGACCCATTTGTCCCGCAATTCTCCCGGAAATCTTGTGCTCTATCCGCGGTCGTAGATTCCGTAGTATTACATAACCCGTTACGCTTTCAGATGCTTTAGCCTTCATGAAATGGACCCACGCGCATATCCTTGGCAAGTGCACGCCGCTCTTGGTGCGCTACTGGCCTCTGCGACGTTTGGATTTTTGCCGGCTACGCTCATCACTGCGTGCCTTTTCTGTTTCATTATAGGGTTAGTGTACGTAGAAAGGAATCAACTTCTACTGGTACTATTTTAAGGTTTGCTCTTGCTGCCCTTCAGTATGGCATGGACAGAGCTAAGCGAAGACGTATGGACTACGAGTTACTTGCGGCGCATTTTCGTTTTCCGCAACGGGCGAAAGAAGTCGAGGATTACAAGAAGCGCCTTCTAAACGCTGCCATGTACGACGAAAAGCACTCCATGGCAAACTCGGAGGTCATCGACCCCGTCTTAGAGCAGGTGCTTTAAAGCTCTATCCTATTAGCATACATGACACTTTCAGATCCTGGAGTACATCATGCGTGACTTCGTGGACTCGTGGTATTCCAAGTTTACGTCTGACCATCTCCTCCAAGAAAGCCTGAAACGCGTTTCGCGACGCACAATTGCGGCGTTCAGCCAGTGGTACATGCTACGCCCGGCTACTGTGATTCCGAACCAACAGTTTAGCGTCAAGAAAGTCGATTGGGTGCCACTAATGACCAAGCAGTTTATCGACGATTTTGCTTCGCATCTGCGTCTCTATAGAATGACGAAGGACAAACTGTCACATCAGCGAATGAAATCCGAGGGCAAGCACCGACCCGACGATCTCGAGACGGTCTTCTTCGACCTGGAGCTGGAAATGGAAAAGCGCTGCCGAGATCTCGTATCGACGTCTCCGATGTATGAAAGTGGTAAGTGTTTGTATACAGAACGAAGGCTTAACAGAGCTTTTAGCATACTTGCACGACCTCGTTGACATCCTTCTTTACTTGCTGATGCCGTCAGAAGACTTTCGTTCCCGTCCACTGCGATTTCTGCTTCGAGAAGTGATCGTGACGCGCGTGATGGTGCCTCTGCTTGATAAGCTGTCACAGCCTGACTACTTGAACTTCATAGTTGTTTGGCTGGTAGGCTACCTAAGCTTACTCGTCGAGCCGCATAATGCGCAACTTTAGCTTAGCGAGGTTCCGATAAACACAGACGACTTCGTGGCCACCCTGGAGACGAGCGATTCGGTCCAGGAATTGGAAGCGATTCTCGAGGCTGTTCACGACGAAGTCAACGCTCTTCGGTCGAAGGATATCGGTGGAGAATACGGTATGCTCGAATTAGGCGCGCACTTGTGACTCACCTTCTTTTAGCGGCGATGGTGAAACAAGAACTTGAAAGTTTATCCTTTGTCGAGAGGGTCATCAAGCGGCGCATGATCACCCTCACGAGTGAGCCGGAGGACGCCGTTGAAGCACAGGTATTCTCATCATTTTGTCGTTGCAATGTCCAGTACTTCAGCCATTGTACCGCGAACCGTACGCCGACGCGGTCGATGATTCTACTGTTGTCGCGCTACCAATTAGGGTCGTCCTAACTAACTCCGTTGCTACCACTTACTTCGTCGAATTTCTGTCGCAGGTCGGCGGTCAAAACTACATCGACTGCTACTTAGCAATTGAGGTAGGCCGAAGTCAATCCGCCTTGCTCATTGCCGCTTGTAGGGCTTCAAAGCATCCGTCGAGCATCAGCTTCGTGGCCTGAGACGAGGCGATATTATTGACGCCGAAGTTTACGAAACAATCAAGGAAGCGGGACTGTTCATGTACCACAAGTACCTGTCTCGGGAAGCCGTGAGTAGGGTGGAAATGGACGACGCCATTGTGAACAAGTTTCTTGCACGCCTTCGAACGGACGCTGACAGCGACACGTGGTTCGAGCAGATCGAGGAAAAGGTTAGCCTTGTGCGGGTCGTAAACATTAAATGTTGAAATTTTAGATTGTTGAAACGCTCGCCCAAACAGAAGAATTCTACCCGGCATTCCGCAAAAGTCCCGAGTACGTCAAGATGCTCGAGGAGCTGGGCATTCTTACAGATGAAGATAGAACAGACGCCGCCTCAGACGGCGGGATGTCGCAGTCGCAAGCCTCCGAGACCGCAGAAGAAAGTCTTTCCGAAACGGCATCCGGGCTATCAGATGAGCCGGCCGCAGCGCATGGCGGCCAAGCCGAGAACCACATCCGAGTGCTGATCGAAACGCTCGGAGTGGGACAACAGGGGACGCACATGTTCGCCCTCTACAACATCCGTGTTTGGAGGACCGACCAGTGGGGCAAAAACTCCTCGTCGTGGAATGTGATTCGCCGCTACTCAGATTTCTACACGCTGAACACTACAGTCGTGTCGCTGGTGGGTCGTCAGCGCCTGCCCCGCTCGTCAGTCAAAAGTTTTAGTATCCCAATTTGAAGACGGTTCCGTTCCCTGGCAAGCGGACGTTCAACAATCTTGATCAGCACTTCCTCGAAAAACGCTGCGATGCCCTGAATTCCTACATGAAAGTGAGATTTCCTCCGCATTCTGTATTTAATCTTTTCCGGTCCGGACAAACGAGTGTTTCAGCACTTATTGCGGCAACATGTGCTTGCGGCAAACCGCGGTCTGGAGGCGGAGATTCTTAACTTTCTCAGCCAGAAGAGATACACTGGTTCCCAACCAGGGCTTTCCAAAAAGGTAATCCCCTTTCACTGTCGGACTCCAGTTAAACAACTACTTTCAGGTGGTGTCCGCAATGTTCAACCCGATTGTGAGCGGTGTTAAAGCTTTCGGAACTGCAGTAACGGCCGTGCCGGACCAGGTGTACGATGGCGTGACGAAGGTGGGCAGTGAGATCAACAAGGCGGCAAGCAGTGTTCTCAACGTGAGTCGTTCCATGGAGTAATAGCAGCACACCAAATAATTTCAGCCGTCCTCAAGCGCTCGTTCCATGAGCGCCGTGGATTCAAAGCGCGTAGCGGCACACATCGTCGACACTGTATGTTGTCCTTCATCAACACGTCGGGAAATTTGACTTTAAGGATCATGAAAACATCCCCCTGCGCGTCATTCTACTCATGGTCGACGAAGTTTTCGGCTTGAGAGGTCGCAACCAGTGGTTCCGACGACGGCTTGTAGCGCTCCTACGGCAGTTCCTCAATGCGACGCTGGGGTCGTCCATCAATCAGCGCATTCTCAACCTCGTTCGATGGTTAACTTCAGAAGAGATGGTCGCGCAGTATCTTGCAGGATTAAGGTCCGATAGACGTTGTGCTTCATTTCGCAAAGCTTAGCCTTTGTAGAGACTCATTGTGGCCCGGTGGACAGAGGAGTACGGAACATTTCGAACGACCGCATTCCGAGTCACTGCGGACCCGGCTGCTGGCTCGTTGCATGATGCTCTCTGCACTGCCCGACGAGTTGCGGCTCTTCATCGGCGCATCCACAACCTCCGCTGGCATTAACAACGTGTCGGAGGCCTTGCAGAATAAGCATCTCAACCGACGCCTCTGCTACGTGATCTTAGAAAATCTCTTAGAAGCCATATTTCCGAAGAACCACTTTAAGAAGGTGCTGCCCATGCTGCATTCCAAAAGTCCCCGTGCCAATATCGCTTAACCTTTTTTTTACTTGCTCGCTAGTCTACGGGTGCTCGATGCATTTTAATTACATTCGCTTCTGTGTACCATCGATCTCAGTCTGCCAATTAAAAGGTTCACTTGAAGTCGATTCGATAGTGCGTGCCTCTCCTAATTGCGCTTAGCCGACTTGGTGAAAAACATATAACTAAGTAAATGTAGCGAGACCGTCATCCATGTAGTTTATTTTCTCCTGGCCTATGATACTTTACAGAACGCATACGGATAGCCGTAGCGTAGCATCTTGTCGTTCTACTGCTGGAAGCCCTTTCCTTTCGGCTTGTAGCCCAGCTTGTACGCGACGCCATCGTAGACTGGAGACTGCTCAAAGGCGGCGAAGCGCGTGGCCTTTGCCCACTGTGGAGTCGGGTCGACCTGGAATGCTCGTCTGTAAAGCAAACTTAGAGATCACTGGGGAACTGCTCGGTCACCACTGACAACTCCAACGAAATTTATAAAGCAAAAATTGGCAAGTATAGCGTCAAATTGCTCTGTCGGCGGATAATTTTAACCAGTGCTTGTCGATCATGTGATCACTGCGCAGACCTATTGTGAACAGCCGTGATCGAGGTCGACCACGGTGATTTTCACGCAATTTTCTGGACAGTCCCTTTGACAATACGGGTACTTACGAATTTGTGCGTTCCGTCGCAAAGGGGCATGGTGCCGGAGTGCTTGCACTGGCACATGACGTACTCGCCGTCAGTGTCGACACTGAAGCGGACAGGACGACGGTAGGTCCGTCCGTATACCTCACACTTATGGTCGCAGAATGGCTGAAAATGGACGGTGTCTAGGTAGCCAAGCGTTCGGCAGTGCTTAAAGCGCTTACCTGCCGGTCGCTAATACCGCAAGCGCAGTACTCGTAGGTCTTGCCCGTCTCAAGCTTGACCTTCACTGGTCGGTTCTGGACCACTTCTCCCAAGGCAACGTCTCCGGCCCATACCGCAGACGGATTCTCGATCTTGACATTCTTGTAGCTAACGGAGCGAAGGAAATTCTAAGCGAGAGTTTCCGCGTCACAAATTTAGGACATTCACACTTACCACTTGTTTAGCAAACTTATGTGGCCGCAACATTTTGTTTTATGGAAAATACAGCGCTTTTGCAGCCAGCTAAAGAAAATAAGGAGAAAACACTACGCCAAATTTCGACTCGTGAAATGTGCAGGCGGTGAGCTGCCGGCATGTTGGTATCACGGGGCATGCTTTAACGAGATGCTTCAAAGGTTCAGAGAATGGCAACAGAAACAACTCGGGAACATCTAACTGCTAAACAATGTCGATAACTAAGTGAGTATACATATTCCGATCAAGAAAATTCCCTGCGTTCCAGCGATGCAAATCTGCAATATATTAGACTTCGGCACGCGTACCGTCGTACGGTGCCGGTCCCGTACCGCAAAGCCGTATTTTACGGTACGGCGAACAGTACTGTTGGGGTCAGGAAGTACGGCTTTCCTGTACCGGTGAAGGCTACTAAACGTAACACGCCTTTACATATTTACGCCTATACGGGTCATATTAGCCGTAATTACAGCAGCAAAGTCGGCTTTTTGCACGCCCCTGCGGGACAGTACGGTGCGGGATACGGTACGGGGAGGGGTCAGTACAATCCGATTACAGTACTGAGAGGGTCATGCCGAAGTCTAGCGTTTATTCTTTCGTGATAGCACATCTAAGTGGCACAAAGAACACAGAAATATTCCATTTAAGAAACACTTTCAACAGCATTCCCGTTGACGTACAGTTTGTACACAAGACCCACGTTACGCTTGCCACTGCTTTCCGATTTTATGTAGCAAACGTTGTTGCCAACCTCGAAATGAGTTTCCGTACCGTCGTCCACGAACTCTCCCTGAAAAAAGGAAGGTAATGTAACAGGCACAGAAAGCCACCAACCGTTGTGTTGACCTGCGAGCCGTTCACCCACACGTCCATCGTGTCTTTCTCTGAATCAATTTCTTTGACGGGAGTCGAGAAACGTTTCTTACCAAGGCATATTCGAGTGTCCTCCCCGCTGAGAATGACGTGCCATACCTTAAGTTGAGTGATAGCAGAGGAGTATTCAAGACCATGCTACCTGTAAAGCCTTTTTCTGCTGTTCCCGGAACTTCTCGTAGGCCTTTCCTCCCACAGTAATGCTGTACTCGTAGGCAAAAATCCCCACTGCGTCGACCGAGATGGTACAGCGGACGCCGTTGATCTCGAAGACCTCCCTGCCGACCAGCTTGAACATCCAGTCATGTCGGACAATTTCCTGTGAACAGAAAATCTTCGGTTGTTGTGACCGCCAAGCAGAACCTACCCGCCCGTTGACGCGTATTACTCTCTTTCCAGTCGTCGTGCCGTGCTCGAATTCGATCTTGTAGAGCTTGTCGCTCATCGGAATATTCCATACTGCAACTACGTCCGAATCCGACATTGGACTGACGACTTCACCTGAAGTGTTTATAGAATGGATGACGGCTAGCCAAAGTAGCGCTTAAAAGAAGAATGTTCATGCGAACAAGCAATGTTTCATGCTTCGAAGCTGGCGGCTGGCGGGATTAGGCCCACTTCCCACTTGCACGTTCGTTTGGGCAATGAAGCCTTACAACCTTGGCGTATCCATGGAAACAGATAACTATTCGCGACTCGGAATCCATTTTAAGCCGCTACGCAATCGTGGGTAAATTGCATTCCTTGGTCTCAATGGCACTGTCCGAACACGGCCATACACAGTGACAACTAAAGCCGATGGAGGTCAGAAAATTACTAAGAGCGTTCCCGGCATAGCAGATTGTCTCATACTATGGTGCGAACGCTCTTACAGCTCCTACCCACTACAGTGTCTGACCATTTCTAGGCTGCTAAGGAAAAAGCATGATATGACGAATGCGTTTATTAGCGCTACCCCGGAACTAGGTATAGTGTAAGTGACGAGACTATAGGTACAGTTTGTCAGGCAAGTCAGTAAGGCGTCAGTCAGTACGAAAGCATGGAAGTAAGTGTAAAGCACGACTCAGTTAAGTATAAGCTTCTCCCGCATGAAGGCTGAGACTACACGGAATGGTCTCATCTCGAACTCGTGGTAGGTCTCCTGGTCGAGCTTAACCTGATCGCCCTTCAAGCGGTTCACGAGAATAACGCAGATGATCGCAGCTGAAACGGGTCTCAGTCACTCATTCGAACGACGCTACGGCTACCTTTTACACCTGCTCGATTGGTTAGTGCGGCAAAACCAGTGCTCTCCATTTCGATGTTCTTCACACCGAAGTCGTGAAGTCGGTTCAGAAAGGCAAATTTGTCGGCAGTCGTGTACTCGCAGAATGCGCCGTCTAGCCTCATTTGGCCTAAACCACAGTTGCAACGATGTCTGCATGAAGTGCGGCACCTTCGTAAAAGTCGTCGGCACACATCGTCTTTCCCTGATCCACGGGGTATCCCAGTTTCTGCGCTACGGTACTTAACCTCGTGGACGTTTCGGCGTCTAGGTGGGCGTCTCGTTTCACCTAAATCAGTCTCATATTGGCAAAGACACGTTGCTACGACGCTAACTAGGCCTTTCCCATTGCAATTGCGCATACTTACGATATTCCCTTGGATGAACTGAATGTGCTTGTCCTCGAGCAGGCCATTCACTGCGCCCGAGGATACCACGACGGTTCCTGGATCAACGCCGATGCCTCCGCTCGTGCCAACTCGTATGAACGTCACGTCGGTTGCCCCGGCGTAGTGCAGAAGTTTGATGATCTCGTTGAGCATGATACTCAGCGAGGGCACGCCCATGCCATGCTGAATGCGTAGTTTATCACCTGTCAACCACTGACAACTTACATTGACCCACAGTACAGGCCCGGTTTTGTACAAGATGAAGCGGTCACTTCGGCTCAGGTTGCCGCTGCACGCGATTCCGCACTCTTGCGCAAAGATGTCCGCGTACATCTTCAGCCGTCCGCCACTGCCTCCAGTACAAACAAACTGCAATGGTAGATATCACCCTGTGCAGCAGTGGTTTTGTAGCGTTGACGATGTTTATGTTGACCCAACAGGACGTACCTTAGTATTGCGGAACAGCCCAGGCAGATCGTCGCCAGCCTTCGAAATGCCGAAGTGATAGAAGACGTCATCCGCTTGCTCGGATAAGTGAACGTTGAAGACTCGCACAGGGTTGCTGCTCATAGTGCCTTGACGGTTAGTGTTTCTCTGGAAACAGAGAGATAGCTACAAGAAGGCGCCCGACCACTCGCGAGAAGGAAAGCACGCGAAAAAAGGTGACTGGTCGGAAGCTCTGACAACGTGATCTTCCAGCGGCCGATAAGACCGTGAGATAAGGCCGGCTGCCAGCGAATACAATAATCGGATGCACGCAGCCGAGTGACGCCTTTTCGCTGCCACGGGCCCGTTCCTCGCGGCAGAGGAATGCTCAACGTCATGCCGCTTCCTTTGGACGATCGCACCACGCGCTACTCAGAACTGATAATGAGCTTTGTACCTTGTCTTTAACGATGTTTAACTATGCACAAACATACGCGCACAGTTACTAGAGCAGCAAATAAGGGAACAGCAGGGCGGTCTCATGGGCAACGGTCAGTCCACGTGGAATGATCCGGAAAATAGTGGAACGACCGACACGTAGTGTTTCATACAAGCTGCTTATCGAAAGAATTCGTGCAGCCTTGCAGACAGCACGAACCTAATCAGATGTTCTGCTCTTCTTAGATGTCGCGGATGCCTTTAGCACGCGTTAACCCTTATTTGCTCAGCACGCACGTAAGGCACTTACTTGGCACTTACACCAAGCCTCTCGAACAAACCTTCTTCTGTGCAACCTAACCCATAAGGCCAGAACTTAGACGCATAAAAGTTTATTTTTTACATTAAGCAGTAAGTGATTTTAGTGGCCCGTTACCAAACCCGTAAGGCAAGCAAGGAATAGTGCAAGCAATAAGCGAAAGACGGAAACTCAAAAGTACGCATCCGTGTTCGGAGGAACAGGCACAAAAAGCCAACGTTGGGCGGCAACGTCAGCGCATGTTCGAAACTGAATATCGTCGCCAGACGAGATCCCGGTAGTGTCCAAGCACAAACCCGTTCGTACGTGACGCAACTGGCCTCCCTGTAATAAAATTGGTCATGATCGAAACTCACCGATCTGCTTGTCTTTGTCTCAAGAGCCTGCTTACCTTCGTATGCTCAAACTGAGACACACGGCTACTGTCGCACTCCCTGAGGATGGCTACGCTTCCCGCGTCCTTGGATTGCTTTCGAACGTCAACGCACGTGGTCTCGCGTCTGAGCTCACCTTCTTTGCTCCAGCTGAACATCTAAATGTTAAGACACTAAGGCTGTTGCTTGTATGCGATGCGATACCTGTGAGGAACTTCCGCCGGTTTGGCAGCTGAAGACGCCCAGTACAACAGTGCCTTTGTTTTCGAGACGTTGTAGTGTGTCGAGGCAGAGGCCTCCAGCAA
Organism: Aphelenchus avenae; assembly: GCA_020875895.1. Lineage (NCBI taxonomy): Eukaryota > Metazoa > Nematoda > Chromadorea > Rhabditida > Aphelenchidae > Aphelenchus > Aphelenchus avenae. The sequence continues at coordinate 2,652,821 of JNEY01000001.1, forward strand.
CGTTTTGCACCTGCAAGCCAACGTATTGTGAGTAGTTTTGACCTTCGTCCCTACCAATCCGTAGGCTCGTACGCCTTCGTCGGGAACGAATTTCTCTGGGATCACATTGTCCAAAAACCACTTGAACGAATGGCACTGAAGCCGTCGTCGTAGTGCGTGTCGCTCGCTGAGATCACCGACATCTACGTCCTACGTAACATAGAGTTGTACTATTCTAGATGAACGAGGTTTACCTTCAGCCCCATGCGATGGACGTAGAACAATCTAAGATGTCAGGTCGTTAGAACTTCAAAAAGAGTGATTGGAGAGCTGAGGAAATCATACCGTTTGTAATCGTCCATCCATACTTCAGCCAATCGCTTGGAGTTTGTCCCTAAATCATCCCACTTTACAAACAGCTTAGGGTTTTACTGACCGTGAACATCCAGATTCCCGCCCCTCCCTGTCATGTTGTACGGATGCCCAGACCGGTAGACGTGTCCGACGTGAGAGCAGGGCAAGATCTCGATGGAGCCACCGCACATCCACACCTAAGGCGTGAAAGTAATGGAGAGACAGGTAAACCTGCACACCCTGAATGAAATCTCCAAGTTTTCACCGCCCCAAATATCCATTTCAGGGTCGTACGCGCCTACTTCGTGGAAATATTTTCGGTCCGCAGCGAATAGGCCACCGGCCATTGTCGGCGATCTAAGGTCCAGTAAGTAGAAAATGAGAATGCTCTCGACACGTACAGCAGGTAGTCGGTGTCGGGGTTCTTTCGACGGCTGCGTTCGCGTTCCGGGATTGGATCCATCTTGTAATGCAAGCTCCACCAGAACGTGCCAATGCCTGGAATGTGCATGCTTGGGTCTTGAGCGATGTCATCGCTCACCTCCAGCGCCGCCGCCCATATATTGGAAGGAGCGGTCAGCGATGCTGTCAATTACCGGGCATACGACGGCGGTCCTCTTGTCCTTGATGCGTTGTAGAATCGGTTCAAGCCTGCAAATCTGCTATTAGCTCCTCGAAGAAGGACACAATAGCGCGACTCGTTGAGCTTACTTACCATCCAGAGTTCGCCTCACAGTGGGAGTCCAGGAAAACGACAACGTCCCCTAAAGTGACACACCTCTATGCATTAGTAAGCGTAGCACACTTGGTCATACCAATTGCTGCTTCTGCGCCGACAATCTTCGCTCGAATAAGGCCAAGGCGTTCGGGCGACCGGAACAGTTTCACGCGACCATAAAAGCGCCCCAGATGCTTTTCTAGCTTGCCGCGTAGTTCGTCTAGAATCACCTCGAACCGAGTCCAGTCGTGCGTTTTTACCTCGCTGCGAGAAGTCGTCTACGAGAACAATCTCGTGAAGCAGATGTCTTGGGGAGCGGTTGATCACTGAGTACACAGTTCTAGAGCATCCTTTGCGCGTACGTCAGACAAGCACATGTTACCTCAGCAGGACACTGAACGCTTCGTCTGTAAAGATGATCACAACGGACGCCGTCGGCAGGTCTACGTCGTACGAGAGTTGCTTGCAGGCAGAGCTTCGCGAATCTCGAATGCTTCGGTCTAGCGCTATTTTATCGCTGGCCATGACGCTCATGAACCAAGTTTTCATTTCCTGGTCCACTAGCTCATTCTCCTTGCCATCGAAGAAAATGCCGGCCCCGTTCTCGCCAGGTCCGCTGCGAGGCTTTGAGTAGTCTGGTGACTCATACGTGTCGTCATCGATGGGGATTTGCACTTCGTAAACTCCGTACTTCTCCATAAGCTTCCCTTTGCTAGGAGCAGCTGTCCGGTAGCGCGTAAGGTAAACCACAGAGAAGGCCAACACGGATAGAAGTGCCGTACAAACATGTCGTGCCTCTTCTCCTGTACCGTAGTCGCATTCAGACGACTAAGCTTTTTGGTGTTTAGGTCGAGCGTGTTATGCGCAGGAGACAGAGATTTAAGGTTAGCATCTCCTAGCTCCTTAGCGGGCACAGTGAGCAAAAATTTATTTAACAAATGAAGGTATGGACCGAAGACATCCGTTCTCGAATACTTAGCGCTTCTGGTCACCGAGATCCTCAATGGCGTCCTCATCGACCTGCTTCCACTTTTCCGGAATGATGTCGAAGAGTTCGTCCTTCACGTCTCCCTGGATCACAATCTCATCGGTACCGGTCACTGAGCTGCCGCAGGCGAAGCGACTGGCAAAGAACTTGGATGCGACCTTCAAGTCGATTCCTACAACCAGCTAGGTTACAGTCTTTCTAGGAGGCTCTCTTACCAAATGTCGTTAGGCCCTTTATCACAGTCACCGACTTAGTTTTGCCACGAGGCGCTCTCTGAAGCGTAATCTTCGCCTGGACCTTGCTCTTCTCCACCTTCTCCGTCTTCGCGGTTCCTTTACCGCCGCGTTTCTAGATAAGTCGATTAGCTTGACAAGTCATGGAGAGCCAATGCAACCTGGTGCTTCTTCTCGTCCCCTTTGTCTGCGCCGTCGGCACCTTCGACGTTCACGTCGGCTACCATATCGGGAAGATTCTTCTCGAGCCATTGCCGGCACTTGTCCGCCTTCCCGCTGTACTCGCAGTATTCTAGTGGCAGGGAACACTCTGCAACCCAGAATTAAAGTGGGTAAGCGTCGTAGGCAAATTTACTCACCTCCGCAGTAAGCCACATTAATCGGGTAGCTGACGCCAGGCACTGGGCCGCCGATTAGTGGCGCTGCCTTCGTTTCTTCAGACTGAACTTCTACTTCCGCATCGGCCATCTCAAAAGGTTGCTCTTCATAATGTATCGATTGCGACATTTGGAACTAGGCTTTGCTTTGTGGCCGCGATATTTCTTCGCAAAATTAGCGTGTAGTGTACCAAAAAACCGAGGATAAGTGATTTATTTCTTAGCAGAACTAAGGCGAAAGACCCATAAGCGAAGATAAAAAAGACACGTGTAATATCACAGACGATGGAGCGTAATAATCATTGCAGTGAACGGCTTATTAAGCGAAATCAAGATAGGCTGGGGCAATATAAATCGAAATCAGTTGGTTCAAAGAGCAACCCGGTAAGCGAATATCGACTGAATGACCCTCATTACACGGTTGGGTCTGCGAAGAGAAACAGGACCAACAATAGACAAAACTAGCCGTACTAAAGCTGGAATAGAGATGAAGATGCGGGGAAAATAAAGGACTAGAATGGAATAAATTAATTAGATTTTCACGAATTCCCATCGCTGCGAAGCCTTGTCCTCTACGCACGTGGCCACTTTGAGGTCGTCACCGCCTTTCAGCCCATCAACGTCCATGCACAGACCCGTCTCCTTATCCTTCATTTGACCGCTCTGAAAACTGACAAGGGTTAGCATTGCACAAAGTTTTGGCATATTCTACCTCGAGTAGCTCCCATTTTGACGATATGGGAAGGCATCCGGGCATCATCACGGTGCCACTTTTCTTGTCCGTCGTTCGCACCTTAGCGCAGGTCATTTCTCGACGGAAGTGGTTATCCTTTGTTAAGCTGAACACCTGAGAACGCAGACAATCGCGTTGGTAAAATTTACAAGTCGAACCTGAGCCGAACTACCTCCACCCTGGCAGGCAAAGACGCCGAGGTTGATTAGGCCCTTCTCATCGCGTTGCAACGTGTCCAGGCAGAGCCCCGTATGCGGATTCCTCAGCTGGAACGTAACTGGTTACGAAAAGCAAAAACTCACATACCGCTCCGAAGCCGAGAACGCCCTCGTCCAGGACGAACTTTCCGGGAATAATGTTGTCGAGGTACCACTTGAAGGACTTGCACTTTAGCCGCTTGCGCAGTTCGTGACGCTCAGTCAAGTCTCCCACGTCTTTGTTGCGTAGGTCTGGACGATGCAGATAGTACAGCCTATAACACGCTTGATAGAATTTCTGGTCTTGCGCAAGCCAACCTTTTGTAGTCGTCCATCCACACTTCGGCCAATCTCTTTGAATTTGTGCCGTGCACATCTTTGTTGTTGCCCGGCCCCGTCATGTTGTAGGGATGTCCTGCTCGGAAAATGTGGCCAACGTGAGAGCACGGAATAAACTCGATCGAGCCACCGCACATCCATACCTAGAAGGGGCAAGTTATACCGAAGCCGTAGGGGGATCTAGGCAAGCCCCAGTACGAAGAAGTAACATACTCTGAAGGAGATTTCGAGATTTTCGCCGCCCCAAATGTCCATTCCAGGGTCGTAGCCTCCAACGTCGAGGAAGTACTTGCGATTCGCTGCCAACAATCCGCCTGCCATCGTAGGAGACCTGAACAAGTATAGGGTGGACAGTAGCGGACTAACTAACTACATACCTCACATGTTCAGTGGGTGACTTGCGACGATCCAACTCTTTTTGTGGGATACCGTCCCATCGGAAATGGAGGCTCCACCAGAATCCGCCGACAGACCCCACGTGTCCATCGCCTGAGTACGCTATGGTCTCGGCCGAGATGAAGTCAATTATGGGGCAGATTACGGCAGAAGGTTTCTCTTTGAGTCGCTGAAGTAGGGGCTCCAGCCACCCATGATTGGCTTCGCAGTGGGAATCGAGGAAAACGACGGCTTCTCCTTTTGCCTCTTTCGCACCCGCCAGTTTTGCTCGGATAAGTCCGTGACGCACATTCTTACGAATGAGGCGCACTTTCCCACCGAAGCGCTCGATATACTTGTCGAGCTTGCCCTTCAGTTCTTCTGAACAAAGCTCATGCACACGTTTCGCTAAGCGCTACTCACCTCGTTGACTATTGTCATCTAACAAGACGATTTCCTGAAGCAGTTCCGGTGGCGACCGGTTAATGACGGAATGAACTGTTCGCATCAGCGGTGTCCACGCCTCATCCTGAGCAGCTTTTTTAGCTAAGCGACTGCCAAAAAATGCCTACCGTAAAGATAATGACGACAGAAGCCTTTGGAAGAGATTTAAGATCGTACTTGACCTCCTTGCATTCGGAAATTCGCACATCGGGTAGGCTGCGGTCCAGTGAGATCTTGTCGCTAAACATTCGAAATTCTTGAGATCATCACTATTTTTTCCGTTTCAGTGAGATATGTTTTGTCAACGTTTGCACATCCCCTGCTTTACGTACCTGGCGACGACGTTCATGAACCATTTCTTCATGCTGGCGCGTCCCTCTTCCGCCTCTTGGCCCTTCAGCACGACGCCCGCTCCCATCTCACCAGGTCCTAAAGCCGGGCGGTGAGTGCACGTGAAGAGCACACAAGCAACAAAGAGCTATTATCCCCTCTCGAAGCAGCAGATGTCACTTCGGACCCGGCTAGACTGGCTGCCAACATTACACTTAGCGACGGATCAAAGTGTCGTCAAACTCGGGAAAGAGGATGCTACATTTTTTCTGGCGTCATTCATCTACCGGTTGTCTTTCAACTTCCGTTGACATTTGCGTCACACTTTTTCGCAAAAGTTGCTACAGTTGGTCTTTCCTGAACTCGAGTATACCCCTGGCCAGTGTCAAGTTACTTCATGCCTAGATTTAGAGGTATTGTACGAACCGCTTCTCTTTTCATTAGGATCCGGCGGTTTGTGCACTGCAGTAGACTCCATGGGCCAGGTGCGTCCCTCCTCAGGCGGCAGACGGTCCTGCCACTGTGAGTAGATGCGGACGTAAAAGAAGCAGAGCATGCAGGCCAGCACGGTCGCCAGCAGGAGGTTGAGCACATTCTCCTTGCGACGTGGGCACACTACCCGTATGTATTGCGTCACCATCCGGCCGGCGACGGACCTCGACTTTTCGCTTTTACCACGGGTCTTCAGAGCGAGGAGAGCTTTAAGTATCGGAATGTTCTTAAGATTACAAGTCACTAGTTCCCACGAGAGCGTTATTAACTCGTTTTATTCGCAAATAACTCCGCAAAGGCACATGCACGGACACGTATATTAAGAGCTATCAGGAGGAGGAACAAAAGAGGATGTGACCAAAATGCTGCCAACTTGTGACTGGAAAAGTAGAGTGATCGCTAACAATGCCGAGTAGGTGATTTGGGGAAAGGGACGCAAAAAGATTAGAGGGGCAGCCAGCACTTATTGTTTCCTTCGTGTCGACTTTACAAACAACGCCTAGACTAAACACTAGAAGTACGGGTGTTACAAACACCGGATTGGACGGGAATAAGGCACACACTAGTCGAGGAAGACGGGGTCGTCGAGTCATCGGTACATCAACAAGTCAAACAAGACCGATGAACTGTAATGCAAAGTGGAAAGAATTGTGTAGCTACTCAGAACGCTGAGTATGAGGAGTCAGTCTTCGCTCGAGTGATTCGATCAGTCCTTCTTGTCCTTGACCGACTCTCCAACTGAAATGGAATTATCAGTAACCTTCATTATAGGCTCCCAAAGCATGCTCCAGCATCGTGCATGCGACCTTTTACCGACTTGTTAAAGTTGGACGTCACCGTTAAGCACAGAGGTAGGCGGTTTTGGGCTAGCCTTCCAATGGAAAACGTAAATCCGAAAATATTAGTTCAGAAGGTTAGAACCGATAGTCGTCGTACTCGCGTGGAACGTCATTTTATTCCATACAATCGCAAACGGAACACACATGATATTACGGTTCATTGAAACCAACAAAGGTAAACGCGCACGGCACTCGCAAGGTTGCGGTGGTGCCGGCAAACAAATGTACCCATTCCAATGTTAGGCCACTGAGTGGAGAGTTTGTAAGGAAGGGAAAACCGAAAGCAGCTCGAAAACGTGCTTAGTTTGCCGCTACGATGACTGGCTTCTTAAGTACAGAAAAGCTGTGTACGCGTATGCCAGCCAAGAAGCCTTGCTGAGCAGTGGGCCTCACTAGCAGATCAGTGGTTGACTGATATTAATCGAGAAAGCGTATTACCGAAAGGAAAGGTATCACACATGGGTCATTGAATAGCTTTGGTTAAAACACAGAGGAGTGAACCGCGGGAAATGCGACTAATTGGCATTTTCCTCAACGTTTTGTGGTAGAAAAGCGAACGAGGTCTGTTAGGAATGCCAACTAGTCAAACAAACAGGGGTGGTAATGGTGGATGGGGAAGGTAACTGAGGGAGCAAATGGGATTAGAGCTCGGTTCTGCTGAAGTACGACACAGTCGCGTTGGGCCGAGGCGCGAGGCCGACGGCGTGCTGAAGTTGCGGGCCGTAGGGCTCGAGGATGACGTAGAAGTAGGCGAGCAACGCAAACACAAAACTGGCGAGGTACAGGACCGGACGCAGTCGGAAGCCGGCCTTCTTGCCCGTCACCGGGTCGACGCTGCCAAACGTACCCTCGGTGTAGTTGCGCGCGATGAACTTCAGGAGCTCGTCGAGCAGGATCACGGGCAGCGAGATCTTCAGCACCGCGACCCACTCGGCCCAGGTGAGCGGCGTGATCTGGAAGATGGTGGACATGATGTCCACGTAGAGGATGACGAAGTGAAGGGACATCGAGAGCGCGATCGCGGCGCACAGCCAGATGTTCGTCCACGGCGGCATCTTCAGGATCGACTGGTTCTCGGAGAGACTAAATGAAGATAGCGATAGCTTCAGCTTGTTTCAACGATTCGAACCTGTTAACGGCGTTGAGCATCTCAATCGTGACAAGCACCGAGAGGGCCAAGGCGTTCGGGTGGTTGTCCTCGAAGACGGCGCAGTCCAGGTCGGCGAAGTTCTCGGGCTCGATCTCGCAGCGCATCCAATGGGTCAGCTGGTAGTAAGTGATTTGCGGTCCTTCCTCGTACAGCAGGAACCACCACATCGAAGCAGCGACGGTCGCGACACCAACGTATGCTAAACAAAAAGTGTAAAGCAGGGTTTTTTTAGACAAGTGTTTACTTCCGATAGCCATGTAGCGGAAGAAGAGCCACTTCGAAATGAGCGACTCGGTGGCAGAGCGTGGCACACGGTCCATGATGTCGAGGTCGGGCGGGTTGAATCCGAGAGCGGTGGCCGGAAGACCGTCAGTGACCAGGTTCACCCAGAGAAGCTGCACGGGGATCAGAGCCTCAGGGATACCTGAAGAAGGAAACATGACCATGCATCACCACATTCTACTAACGAATTCAGAGCATAGCTACATACCAAGGGCGGCGACAAGGAAGATGGAGACAACTTCGCCGATGTTCGACGAGATCAGGTAGCGGATGAACTGCTTCATGTTGTTGTAGATGGCACGACCCTCCTCGACGGCGGAGACAATGGTGGAGAAGTTGTCGTCGGCCAGCACCATCTCGGCGGCGCTCTTCGCCACAGCAGTACCCGAGCCCATAGCGATACCGATTTCGGCCTTCTTCAGTGCGGGAGCATCGTTCACACCGTCACCAGTCATAGCGGTGATCTCGCCGTGCGACTGGAGGTACTCGACAATCTTCGACTTGTGTGCGGGCTCGACGCGAGCGAATAGCTTGGCGCGACGGCAGGCCTCGCTCTGCTGCTCCGGCGGAAGGTCGTCGAATTCGCGGCCGGTGTAGGACTTTCCTGAATTGTTGCGTGTACATTCCAGCGTACTGAACGCTGTAAGCTTAATTGAAGGCCGTTAACGTACCAGTAGTGTCCTCATCCTCTCCAAAAAGTCCAATGCGACGGCCGATAGCCTCAGCAGTATTCTTGTTGTCGCCGGTGATCATGATGACGCGAATTCCGGCATGTCGGCACTCCTTGATCGAGCTGCTCACTTCCATACGAGGCGGGTCAAGCATGCCAACGACGCCAACGAAGGTGATTTCGCGCTCGTACTTCACGAACTGGGTCGCGTCTTCCAGGTTCATCCTGCAAGCAAACGCTCAGGGACTTGTTGTCATGTTGTGCAAAGTGGAGATATGTTAACGGTTAGTAGTTGCTTACTGTTGCGGGGTGACGGGGCTGTCGATAGTTCCGAGGGCAAGGCAGCGAAGAGTGTCCTTTCCAGTTCCGTACTGCACGCACTGGTCGACAATCTTCTGCGTCATGGCCGGCGTGAGTGGGATTCGCTGACCGTTAACGCGCACATGAGTGCAGCGGTTGAGAACGCCTTCCGGAGCTCCCTTCACGAACATCTTCGCTCCCGAGCCACCCGAGGACGGAACGCAGTACGAGGACATGGATTTGCGATCACGCGAAAACTCGAGGGTGAATTCCTTGCGCCACTTCTGCTGGATAACACGGTTGCAGACATTTCCGAGGTCACGAGGCGAGAGGCCCTGCTTCGGCGTGTTGTAGACGTTCATCTTCTCGGCCAGAACAACGAGGGCGGTCTCGGTGGCCTCACCGACCTTCTCGTAGCAGCGCTTCACCTTAAATATGGGATCGTTGCTTGGAATCTATCAAGCAGCTGGGTACCTCGTTGTAGTCCACAGCAGAGTCGTTGCACATGGCGCAGATGGTGGCCATCTCCGTGAGCGTTTCGAATTCGCCCGCAGAGCAGTTAACCACGCGTCCCTGGTGAAGCACCTGTCCAGACGGTTCGTAGGTGGAGCCGGTGATCGAGAACTCGGTGAACTTGATGTCGTCTCCAGAAGCGTTCTCCACAGTGAACATCTTCGAGACCGACATCTGGTTCGTGGTGAGGGTACCGGTCTTATCCGAGCAGATGACGGAGGTGCAGCCGAGGGTCTCGACGGAAGGCAGCGAGCGCACGATGGCGTTCTTCTTGGCCATGCGGCGGGTTCCGAGCGCCAGGCAAGTGGTGATGACGGCAGGAAGACCCTCAGGGATGGCAGCGACGGCCAGGGCGACGGCGATCTTGAAGTAGTAGATGGCGCCCTTCAGCCAGGATCCACCGTGAGCAGGGTCGTTGAAGTGTCCGATGTTGATGGCCCACACTGCGACGCAGATGATGGAGATGACCTTCGAAAGTTGCTCTCCGAACTCGTCGAGCTTCTGCTGAAGAGGGGTCTTCTCACTCTCGGTCTCCGCCATTTCCGTGCGGATCTTGCCGATCTCGGTGTTCAGGCCGGTGCCGAAGACGATTCCGCGTGCCTTTCCGGAAGCAACGTTGGTTCCCTAAACAAACAAAAGTGAAAGTGTTTTGTGACTGTTAAACGTACCGAGAAGAGACAGTTCTTCTTGTCCTGGTTCACAGCGCGCGGGTCTGGGACTGAGTCGAGGTTCTTGATGACGGACACGGATTCTCCGGTGAGGATCGACTGGTCGATGCGAATGGTCGTCGAGTAGATCTTGATCAGTCGCAGGTCGGCCGGAATCTTGTCACCAACTAAGGCAACGATAATGTGGTTGTTACGAATGGGACCTCTTACCTGAGACATCGACGAGGTCACCAGGCACCAGTTCCTTGGCACGGATCATTTGGATGCCGTGCTTTCCGGAGCGGATAACCTTTGCCATTTCCGGTTCGTATTCCTTGAGAGCTTCGATTGCACTTTCCGCGTTCCTTTCCTGAAGCATGACTATGAACGGAGTTAGCGCAAGACCCGAAAAGCCGACGAGAGCAAGTCCTTACCTGCCAGACACCGACGGTAGCGTTTGCGATGAGAATGAGAAGAATGACGAAGGGCTCGACGAATGCCGTAACTGCACTCGTTTGATCATCGTGCTCTTCGAAAAGGGCTAATACCTGAAATCAAGCGGCGTCAAATGCAGAATACGGGCAGAATCTTGCTCGTGAGACAAATGATGTATTGACTTACAAATGAAATTATGGCGGCCAAAAGGAGAATCTTTACAAGGAGATCATCGAATTGCTCTAGGATAAGTTCCCATAGCTTCTTTCCTTCTTCCGTTGGCATTTCTGAAAGCGAAAGATGCACGTCGTCACATCACGTCACATTGCTTGTTTGATTCAGCTTTCAGTAAAGGCTTACCATTCGGGCCATACTTCTCTCGAAGCGTAACAACCTGGTCTTCCGTGAGTCCATCGGGTCCGGTGCCGAAAAACCGAAGCGCCTCTTCAGGACTCTTCGCATGAGCGTCCTCCATCTCGCACGGCTTTGTGCGTGAGAAAGATGCGCTAAAATCTAAGCGGTAAACTCAGACGGCAAGCGCAATCCACTGAGCTAGTAACACGGAGCGAAACGTTTCAATATCTGTGGCGAAAGTACAAATGCACTTGAGAAGTGGTATGCAGTGAGGAAAGAGGTTCCGCTCAAGAGCCAAAACCACGAAAATAATTATGCCATTGCTGACGTAACAGAGCGGAAGAAGAGCAGTGGTATTGGCGACGAGTATCGGCCCGGGGAAGGTATTATAATATTCTAAGGTGTAAAGACCGTCGTCATCAAACCGAAGCTACGGTGGCCCAGACAACGTTTTCGCGTCGAGTTCTCACAGCGCCAGATAACGGCAAGCGTAAAAACGCGACCATCTCACATGTAGGTCATGCTTCCAGTGGTTTCTACGGCATACGTCACTTTTAGTAAAATTCAAGATTATTGTTTCAGTTGGAAAATGCTCACATAAAAACTAAATACATTAGAACAAGCCTAACCGCAACGAATGAAAAGATACCGGAACGAAGGACGCGGTTGGAGCAAGCAAGCGTAAGGCTAAACTGAAAGGCATGGAACGCTCTGCCTCGGATCATAGGTTAGGGTTGAGCTGGAGTGAGGTTTGCCAAGCGCTCACAGCCAGGAGCTCTCAGCTTTTTGGGGGCAGCTGTCGCAATGAGGACGGCGAATCTGTCACAAAATATAAGTCCTCGGGCTTCTCCCGGACGAACCTTGCGTTCAAGCGCTAACCATGAAAAATGGAGGAAGGGGAAGAAAGGCCTCCACGTTAATGAAAAGGTTAGACAGCTACGGGGCGATGCCTCAAATGAATGGCGTCGATGGGACAATGAAAAGAGATAATCCAGCTAAGCGTGCAGCTAGACGCACTTGGACATTGGCTACGCAACCCACTAGTGCAAACTTATGCGAAGAAAGCATCGCAACTTGTCCGAGTATTCGGCACTTCGTTGGAAGGGGAACTTAGTCTTGCTACCGTAGGTGGGTCTTGCTAAGCACTGCACCAACTGACAACAACGGCCGCACCTCTGATGCGAAAGAAATCGTTTGACGTCAATGAGGAAACAAATTTTAAGAGTGCCGGGTCTGGTCTGATGCACTGTCATAAGACCTGCTAAGCTCCAAAGTTTCCAGAATACTGCTCACGCTGAGCGCTGTACATGTACAGTTCGGCTTCCTCTATCGTGTGCGAAAGAAAGAGGTTATCAATTTTTTGTTCAGTTTGCTCTATTCGGTACAGCTACGCGCATAGGAGAGCGCTATCGCATCCGATACCGCTGTCCGCATGCGCTAAAGCTAATCATTAAGGGTTCTCCGCTAAACCATGCCTTGTCTGTGTGACTGTCGTAATGATATCGCTTACGCCAACGTGCTTGCAAGCGGTATCGCATGTTTCTAGTGTTATAGCATGCGTCTAGCGCAAAAGCGGTCAATAATAAGGTTTTCAGTAGTTGAGCAGTAGAGCGGCGAACGATCGTTGACCACACTAGTTTAATCCCATAAAATTCTTGCTCGATGACCTGACCACCCCGGTTGGGCATCGGACTGTCGGAATAAGATGTCATAAAACACTTGGACACCTCGAAAAAGTCGGTTTTCGAATGAGTTTGGGGTTTGCGGCGGTTCGCTAACGGGGTCGCAGTAAACGCAGAGATTTGTTAACCCTGCTGGACGACTGGCTCAGACAAGCAGTTGCTTCCTCCACGGCGCTTGTCAGGTGTGAAACTGATACGCAGCTGGGGAGCTGACGCCAGAACGAGTGTAAAGACGTTCAGCTAAGCCTTGACGTGTCCCGCCAGTTTTTAGCGGAATGTCGAGAGAGAAAAAAGCCCTCAAATGAGATTGACATTAAAAAGAGTGAACTAATGACGCCCAAAGAAGACGTCTGTTGCACTTTGGCTTGACAGGTCTGGATAGTGGGATTTGAGCCAACATTGCATGGTCAAAGAAACAACGAAGAGCAGTCAGCGAAGTTCGAAATCCTTGATGTAGCGTTGACCGAAGTCAAATCTTATGTTAGAGGCCTACTTATGCCGCTTAGGCCTCTTTCCTACGCCCCATCAACTGCGCACCACCGTCATGGGACACAGCTACAAATGGTTGGTCTTAGATGCGAAAAAAGTGATGTCGTACGACTAGGGAACACAACCACTCGAGAGACTTATCCTTCCTGCCCATAAGTTCTGTCTGTATCTCAGATTGGTGGCGACCATTCAGAACTTGACGGTCGAGCTAGTTCGCCGGTTACCTCGCACATATTCGGAGTTAGTTATGACATCACTCTAAAGAGGCACTTACTAGAATCGTCAAGTTAAAGAGGTAGGACAAGACTAAAGTAAATGGTATGCCAGATTATTTGGGGTTTGGGGAGATACGCAGACGTTCTTAGTGGATGTGTTCGTCGGGCTAGATTCTTTAGGTTCATTAATACTTTGGGGGCATAACAAGGGAGTGGTGCGGTAAAAGTGAAGTAAAAGCACGGAATAATTGTCCCACCATCTGGAGCTCCAGGACCAATGGGCTCTTGCTCCCGATGCAAGCACCCTAAAGACCTCTGTCGAGCAAGCGGAGCTTTAGCATGGACAATCAAAACTGAATCTGCTGGCGCCTCAACCCATGGTATATCAGGGATCATGACGCGTCGCCGAGTAGCGAGTCTGGGGATTCTGTCTACTAAACTCCGAGCATTCGAGACCCGGGATAAATTTAATCGCGTTGACAAGAAGCAGACTTTTTCCGGGAGACCTAGACGGATCAAGTGGCGGAATCTGCGACGCGGCCATTGTGTCAGACTAGAAGTGGATTCGTCGTGAGTCGTTACCGAGTGAGAAAAGGCGGAGCCCTCGTTTTTAACCCGACGTCATTCCTTACAAAGCTAGACGAGGCTACCGACCAACTGACTGCCAACTTGAGGGCCACTTGTTAGAGCGATTAGCAAAAAGTGTTCCAACGAGCGACGTCGGCCAAGTCATCCCTGCGGTGCGCTGAGCTGTGCAATAACGGGCGATCTTGTTAACACAATGTCTCGTCCATACACTATCTTTCCGCTGCTGCCGCGTCCGTGAAGAGGTGACACTTTCGAACATGAACACCCTGGAGTCCATTCCCTTTGCTCCCTACGACCAACCGTCGCTTCCGGGAGGGCGTCCAGCCCAAGCCGACAGTGCTTCCGCCGAGCGGAGGGCGCAGGCCTGGAGACGCCGCAGTGAACCCGCGGCTAACGGCAATGAGGTGGGTGATTGCAGTTAACTTGCCTCATTCAAGATGCACTTCATCGAGACTGCCACTTGTCTGGCGCACAGCAGCCGCGGTGGATCAGATGCAAAAGTGCTGCTCGAGCATGGTGCTCTGCCGCGGCGGCCGGTCGATCCACTGCGTCGGATGCTCGGCTGCTGCTGTGGCCACACGCTTGGGATCGGATTTCTGTCGCCAAGTGATTTGCTACGCGTCGGAACGCCAACGTAAATTCGACACGCAGCGGCACACGGAACTCCAGCTGCAAGCCGCAGCAGCGGCAGGATAGCATAGGGTTTCAAGCTGCTGAACTGCAACTGCAACCTGTTCAGCTGTGCAAGGGATATGATTGATGGTCAATGACGAACAGCTGCGAACGAAACCGGTTTAGCGCATGTACATATGGCACGCTAAGGAGCCCATAGGTTTGAATACTGAAGGATGGCTAACTAGGTAACGCACGAAACACCATCAAAGTTTTTCTTTTGTTGTTAGCTCGAATGGATTGCATGCGCAGTTCATAACGCACACGCCGGCAAAGCAGATTCATCGCCGGGCTTCAGATATATCATGAACGGACTTCTGAAAAAAATGGTCAGAGCATCAGTACAACTAACCCTTGAGCTCCATTTAATGCTAACAAGCGGATGATAAATAGACTTCTCCCACAAGCTCTGAAGGGACGGCGGGCTACATACTGCATCTGACTGTAAGCCTTGTTGGCATGCGCGCATCTTGACGGTCACGGGGTTTTTGACCCAGGTTTTACATTTGTCTCGCGGCGATAACTGTCCGTACAGTTCGGAAAGTGGCTTCCTTCCGCGGGCCGTCGTCTCAGTGCTTGCGTCGCGGCCAGCAAGGGCTTTCCGCCCCGACTTCTTCACCTTCACATGGCCAAGGCTCTGGTCCCCGCACAGCGCACTTCGGTGAATCACTCGGGAATTTCTATCGCGGTAACGCGAAGAAAGCGGCCCGCCTTGAGCGGTCAGCTTTCGGAATTCTACGCCCTCAAGTCGTATAGTCACAACCTGGTGATGAAGTGGTTTAGACATACTTTCACCTAAGCGTGTGAACTATGGAGCTAGGTATTTTACCATCTTATCCAATTGCTCGTAAGAACCCTTGTCACATCGGTTTGCAAAAAGTTGGACAGCAGGTTACGCTGTGAATCGGGTCTCGCACGTTCTCTTTGATGTTCTTACGAGGCTGCTCTTGCGAGGCTGCACGGAACCCTTCTGAAACCCCACGAGACTCTCGCGGAATGGAAAGAACCTTCCATTCCACTGACTCGGGCAAAATCAGAATGACAGAGAACAAAGGTTTAGAGCACATTCTGTTATGTACCTGATCCGTATTGTGCAAATCCCTAACACCATTCGTCCCGATGCAGCGGTAAAACAAAAATTATCGAAGGACGGGAAGGACCTTCGCGCAGCCAAAGGAGCACTAGGACGAAATTTGCATTTGACATTGTCGGTCTGATCCACTGCCGCGCGCCTTGGTTCATGTTTGCATAGCATAGAACTAATAGCGCATACTTGAGCCGCGTCGTCGCTTACCTATGCCAATTCGTATCGTCCAACTCGAACCGCAGACCGCTCGCACGTTTCGTGCACTCGTCCGGATCCGCTAAGCTCCCGTGGGGCATGTACCGCGCTAGTCGCTATGCGCTCCCTTTGAGTAGAGGCTAACCTACGCATGTTTTGTTAAGGAAATTTACGACGCACTGCGGCGCTTTCGAAGCCTTATCATGTGTTTCTTGGTCACATTTTTATCTCCGTTGCGTGCAAGACACAGAGCGGCATCTCGTTACGACCTGTCCATACTGTTTTGTTGGTAGCGGTTTCAGAAATAGCAGCATCGAATATGCGATACTGTGACCGCATAAAAATGTCCCGTTCCAAACTTTCGCGTATCGATTATGCAACGCCTTGTACAAGCATCAATGTTTACAGGCGATTGTTCGGTGTTTATACTTCTTAGACGCACCGAGGCCTCAAGACGCAATCAGGGCCAGGTGCAGTCACGCGGAGTTTGCTTACCTGCGCAAGAAGTACTCGCGCCCAGCGCGCTTTACGTATTCCTCATGGCGTACGCTAGTAACTACTACAATTATCAGGTTAGTCACCTCAAGGAATGAGCGAGCTTTTTGGGTTATCAATGATTCTAAGCAATACACGTGTTGCTATCCGTTCTTCTGAAACATGACCATCGAGACCTTTCACAGCAGTAATAAGCAAACGCACTGCTTCAGGTCAGCGTAATATTTGCGATACTCGTCGGCGCCTTGCTGTTGCTGGGACTGGTTGTAGGAGCAATCTACTACATATGTGTCGTAAACGTACGTTATTCTTCCTTGTGTCCGTGTAGGCACATTTGAGGAAGCCGATGCTAGCTCAAAGCACGAGCTATATTTTGCCCTCCTCGATGACTTAAAACTTTTAAGCGGCTATGAAATCTGGTATTTCGTCTCAGCGCAGGTCCAAAACGTGAAATGAGGCGCATAGAAAGGTCATGGGATTTGGGTCTTCCGGAAGCACTTGGTCCGCAAACAAACACTCAAAAACACAAGTGTGCAGCTACAATGTGTGCTTGACTACAGTTTTGAGGTTAGGTACATCGTAAAGTCAAAAATCACTGTTTCAGATGCGTGACAAGAAGGGTAGGGCTCGGACTCCTTCAACGATACGTCAACCACGCACGGGCTACTACCCGCCGCAGCAAGCAGGACAACTGCCGTATAGCAGCCTACACAGCCCGGCCGTGCAGCCGCAGCCTGCCGAGTATGGCCTAAAATGCTAAGAATCATAATGATCCGTGCTTAAGCTATGGACCGCGTTCACCCGGCTACCCAGCTCAGTATCCGGCTCAGTACACTGCTCAGTACAATCAGCAGCCGTTGGTGCAGCAGTACTCTTCCGACATGCCAGGCGGCGCGAAAATCCGAGAACTGCAGCCTGAATTTACGTACCAGCAGGCAAGCAACTACGCCCCTGACTGAGTCTATGAGGTATTTTAGGGACCGGTCACCTACACAACGATGTCACCTGTCCAAGACGGCCCTTATCCAGTTAGTCCCGGACCCGCTGCAACTGGCACATACCACATGTCGTCTGTATAAATTTCTCAGACTTCTAGCTCTCTGTAGGCCGAGCTGAGTATAAAGCTCTATCGGAATTTGGAATTTTCATTACTTTACGCAATCATTCCTCTCTTCTCAAATTCCGCGCTACTTACCTGCCATCTACTTTTGTAATGTGTAAGATCGCTAACGCACAATCCGTATATCATAAGCTTGCGTTACTTGTTGATTTGTGACTACCGCCAAAGATTCGCCTTACTAGCTGTTCACTAAGTTCCCTCCAAACTTGCGGTCTCTTTTCCTAGAGCGCAGGAAGTCCTGGGCTCGTTTTTGATCGGTACTTTTGATCGTCTCCACGTCTGTGTCTTGGATACCTCCGACTCTGATACAAATCTGAGCGATTCGCCTTTGTAAGGTTGTACTTAACTTTGTTACGTCGTTGCAACGTAAAGTAAATACGATACTCTGTCCTTTGCAGCAGTATGGCGACTTCTTATTTGCTGAAGGTTTGTAGCTAATCTTGCAGACTAATGAGCAGCAACGGGTAACACTTTAACTGACTGCTGCAACCTGCAGCGCACAAGCGGACGTTTGCAAACTGAAGTGGTGTCAATTGTCAAACAACCCTGCGGTTCTGCCGACTGACCTATGAACTGAGGGAACCTCAAGAAGCGGCCTGTGGCTTTTCATCTAGCCCACCAAAAGTGGATGGTAGATTTAAACACTTTATTTCCGAATAAAGTTTCGCTAGACATAAATGTTTGTATTGCACATTTACTAACACAACAGGTAGGTCTGCTCAACACCATTTAGGACGATCACTAGCGGAACCGGTCTTGATGAGTGCAGGACGTGACGCAGTGCTGACGGAGTCAGTACGAGACAAAGCGGACTTCATCGTAGTCTGACGTCGCTCGGATGCTGTTGAGGTCTTCTTCGGTTGTGATAGACGCGATGCGGCCGGAGTATGAACGCTGGATGTCGCGCGGGGAGACTCCGTGGCCGCTCGAGAGCCTCGGATCGATATTCGGTTGGAATCTGATCTAGAGAAGGATCCCGGAGACGAACTTTTGACCGTGTTTGAATCACGAGTAAGCGGAGGTCGTCGTGATTGTAGCAGACTCGACGTTGTTCTGGTGCTAAGAGGAGGAGATGCTTGCTGACGCGGTACGCTGGATACGGCACTAGGCCTAGTTGACCCCATCTTGGATGGACCGGTTGGGGTGGCGGAAGCAGTTGTTGACTTCTGCCTCTGCAGCGCACGAATTTCGGATGGCTTCACGGGTGCAGCTGTCTGTGTCACGGGTGGCGCAATCGGACCGGTGTCATTAGTATGCTTCGTCCGAACACGATACAATGCGCTGCGCCTAGCAGTAACGCTACTCGATGCAGATGGTGTCGTAGGCTGTGGTGATGCTGGTGGTGCTGATCTTGCTGTGGCTGCTGATAATCGTCCTGTTAGACCACGCTTCGAGCCGTCAGCCTTGTCCTCCGAAGGTTGCTTGGTCATGCGAAGTTGAACTCCACGTCGTTGCCCAAGGCCTTGCGCCGACTCGTCCTTCTGATCGTTCGTGGTCTCCGCTCGTGGAGTTGCGTGCGCCGTCTGCATGTCGTTTAGCTTCGACGCACCGGTGCTCGGGGCGGACGTTGAAGGACGTCTTTGGGGAGTCAAACTGTTCGTTGTAAGCGCTGCAGGCTCTTTCGACGATACTGAGCCTAAATACCATGCTCGTGTTCGTCCTCGTTTCCAAATGTCCAACGCTAAATAGTACTAACCTCTGCTCTCTTGTTTCGTTGTGTACGCGCTGGCAAATTCACTCGGCACGGCCATGGAGCCACGGGTATCCGTTGATGCTGCTGATGACCTCTTGAAATGATAACCGTTGTAGGGGACAATTCTTTGGGGCCAACATACCTTTCGTTCAGTCACTCGTAGAGCATTATCAACAAATGCCTCAAGGCTGTTCCTGGTCTTGGCAACACCGTCCGAAGCAGCGACGTGGGTTTCGTCGGCATCCTAAGTTTGGTTGTTTAGATTGAGTGTAGTGAGCAGCCTATACCTCTTCGCTCTGTTCCCGAATGAAGAATGGTTGGTCGGAGCGAACGAACGCGCTTTTGCGCCGCGGTGCTAGGCTTTGCCGGTTACGATCTTGTTCGAGAATCACCGATGCTCGTCTATTCGGTGCCGGACTGCCGGATGACGTTAGCAGGTTGGACTGCACCTTTGGCCTCAAACAATTTTGTCCGTTAATGAAAATCTGCTCGATGCTTACCTTGACACCAAGAGACTGCTTAGAGTGTCCTCCGATTTCTCATTCCCATTGACGGAACCGTGGTTGGCCTTCATACGTTCCTCCCGTTCTTTGCGTTGCTGGTTCTCCTAAGAACAGGCTCTCGGCGCAAAGCCACGGACCAGCAAATTACCTTTGCTGCAGCGTTGAACCGACCCAAGAATGCACCGAAAATCTTGAAGCATTCTTCCAGAGAGAACGTCTTCTCAGGTTCGCAGAAGTACGCAGCTAACTCTATGCGACGTCGCTCGATCGAATCAAGTGTCTCGGTTGAGCGCACGATACGTACGTTAGCTGACTACACTTTGGACGCTATTAAACCACTAAAGCAAACGCGATACCTGAATGAATTTCTTCGTTTCCTCGAAGAATGGATCCGACTTTGAGTTCAGCTGGTTCTCAAGACGTTTTATGCGTTCACCTAGCGACTTCAGGTCGTTACGTAGTGATTCAAACGGTAGCCTTAAATTCAGGACGTAACGAGAGCATAATACGTGGGGATCCTACTTGGCCGCATCCTGGACATGGCAGAGTTCTTCCATTGCCGCGTCAGCCGTCTCCGGACCGACTTGCTGCAACAGCAGATTTAGGTATTTCCTTGGATTGCAATCATTGCAGCGTTTACCTCAGCAATAAAATGAAGCAGCGTTCTTCCGCCCTTGACGGCACGCAGATCATTGATCTTCCACAATGAATTCAGCTTGAAGCCCACTGCGTTACCCTGTAAGCCTAGCAGACTAGACAAACCATCGTTTCACCCTTACGGTAGCAGCGTCGTGGTTCAGATAATTGCCCATGTGTAGCAGGACGAATAGTATTTTCTGCAAGGCTGCGCTCACTTGCAATTCTAAACCCGAACAAAGTTAGCCTAACTGAAATAGAAGAAACCTGCCTTTGCATCCTTTCAGAAGAGTTTGAAGATCCGGCTCTACGTTGCCCATGATGGCCTCAAATTCTTCCTTGAAGACCATAGCCTCCAGGCGTAGCTTGTAGTCGGGCACTTGTAAGAGGTCCAGGAGGAATTGTTCCGCAGCGCCCAGCACGCACTTGTCGCCACCATAGTGTTGCAAGGTTTGCTTCTAAAATAGAGTTTAACGATAGTCAATGGTTTACAAAATGGTTGTCATGCTAGCGCCTCGCCATGCAGTCGGTTCCTTGCCCCGCTTACCTCTTCCTCTGTTGGAAGTAGCTGAAGAAGCATGTTGAGTCGCTCCAGACCTATGTCCTCGGCCTGTCCGGCTCGGAGGTGCGTGATTACCTCGTGGTATCCCTCCGTCTTCTTGAACATTTTCAGGAAAATGTTTACACTCAGGCTTCTTTTGTTGCTAAGCAAGCTGACAGTCAGGGACTTTTGCTGGGACGTGGAGTGATCCGATGAAGCTAATGGATCGACGGTCGGAGTGCAGGAGAAGTATTCGTTCAGCTGCGCTAGGTCCATTCGCTTTCCTAAGAGCCTTATCCGTATGCACCCAAATCGGAATGAACTGTTACCCAGATCGGAATCGACCTTGTCCATGCGCTGCCAAATGGTTGACCGAGCGTCTACGTTGGCTAGTGCGTTCACTGGAATCTTGGTCCATTGCAGGTGACGCAGCTTCGTCCCTTCAGGCGGTATCACTTTCAGCTTCAGACACTCAGGAATCTCGGCATTTGTGGCTTTGGGCGGTGGAGGTATACCGCCAGCTTTCTTCAGAGGCGGCGGAGCAGGTGGTGGCGGACCTCTCTGGCCAGCCGCGCTGATAGGTCGAGGTGCCGGTGGCGGTGGAGGTGGAGGAGGTAATGGAGCGTTCAAAGCATTTTTAACGGTACTGCCATTCACGTTTACTGGAATTAAACGATCGTTTCCTGACAGCTGTAGCGACTGAACCTTACCCGATAGTGGCGCTTCGTGGAGAACCTTCAGGACATCTGTTGCGCTAGCGGTCCCCTTTGCTATTTCGGTAAGTAGCCGGATCAGAAGGTTAATAGCATTAGCATCGAGTTGACTAGACGAAACGAGGGAGGACACGTCGCCATTCGAATCTACGTTCCCATTATCCTGAAAGTTCCACTGATCTGACGTCTAGCACAAATGTACGCACTGTTTTGTGATCACGATTCGATCCGCTGTCGCTTGCGGCCACCATATCGTCGTCGTCTTCACCGGAATAGGTACCGCTGTCTGTGTCGGCACAGCGAAGACGGTCCACATTCAGCGATAGCACCTCGTGCTGTTGGTACAAGTGCTTCCACTCGGAAACGGCCTCCTCCAAGCGACCGTCGGAACCAAGCCGAAGCCTAAAGCTCATGTCAATAGTGAAGCCACAACAAGGTCAGTCATGTTCTGAACTCATCATCTAACCAAACGCCGCTATGCGACATTATGATTGGAAAAAAGTGATCGAGGGCGTGCTAACTAGTTCCGAGGGGCCGCTGGTAAAGTGGTTAACGGCAGGGCACGTGCGATCGCTACGTGGCGAAGGAAAAAAAGCTGGAGGCAAACGAAAGTCTCTTCATTTGCTGGTTTCCGTGTTTTTGGAATCCTCGGGGCGGCGAAGGCATGAGTCAAAAGTGAATGAGTGATCGGAGGCCTAACAAAGCGAGAACGATACTACAGGCAGTTCAAACTGCTGCCTCCTCCGGAGGCATCGAACCAGCATTCGATATTCATGCGCTACCAACGCTTGTGAGCTGTGAACCCACCTCATTTCGTCGATGCGTTGCTCCGCGTTCAGTTCTGAAACGACGATTTTAATTTATTTGCTGCATTATTTTATGAGTTAAAAAGTTTTGTTGATCCTGCTGGGTCGCTCTAAGTTAACTGGTGGTTGATTATTTCGTTACCTGTAAGTTCCTGCCGCATTCTTATGCGACGAACGGCGTCTGGAGCGTGCTGCAAGAGCCGACCCAGGAGCTGAACACATCTGACGGCGGTTTCCAGGTCTCTCGTTTGATCGACTTCGTCCAGCACCGGTGAGAGGCCGTACGTGCACTCCATTAGATCCTCAAGCAGAATTAAACCTTGTGCTGGATGTGGATGCCAACAACGTTTTGTGACCAGCACCAAACGATTTGAAGGCAGTCAACCTTTGGAGATCAATCAGTTTACCTGCCAACACCAAAGGCATTCGACTGCAGCTTGATAGCCATGGTCAGAGGTCACCGTAAGCGCGCTTAGCAGTTCCACCACCTCGACGGTGTCGGATTCTGTAAGCATATTATTACGTTCCGCGTAGCGCATTTGCACAAACCGAATAGAAATCGTGGGAAATTCCTTTGCGGGTCAGTGAGGATGCCCTGCACCGTTGTTTCCAAATCCATGGTCAATGGCCAGCCGGGTCAAATGCGATTGCGTGTAGCAGTGCCTTAGCGGCCCACAAATGAGCGAAGTGCGCCTGCTCTCCTTGTGTTTCTCGCTAGGACATGGTATTGTATCTCCAAAGTTAATCAGATCACGAAGGCACTGACGGCCAGATTATGGACGGATAAAGGCCCGCACTGCGTGGCCTAAAATGATTCGCAAACACTTGGGCACGAAGATGGCCCTTAGATCAAGTGTAAAGAAGAGGGTGTCATGTTATCATCCAGGAACAGGAATTGCCTTATGACGCATTTATTTTATAAGGCCATAAAACCCTTGCCAAAGCAGATACCCGCCCGGAGTGTTGCTATTCACGCACCGCCATTTGATGTTGACACACAAAAGGGACAGACAAAATAGGAACCGTCTGCAAACTGGCACACAAACGGGGTACAAAGAAAAAAGTGGATAGGGCTTTGCAAGCTGTCGACTATCCGGTGCTGACGACACAGAGTAGCCGATGCGGCCCTTGAATCATACAGCAGGAATTCCCGACACTTATGCATTAGACGTATGCACGAGTATATTAACAGCGCCGCGCTCAGCAAGGAGGCGTTGGGGATTAGAGGCCGGGCGATTCGAGAAGTAGGGGTAGTATAGTGTTGCACTGATTCCTAGCGCATGCATGTGTTTGAGCAGTGGACGAGACCAAGATTGCGGCAGAATGTTTGCACTAAAGTGTGGATGGCGATAGCCGCTTCCACGCTTTCCGAACGTTACTGACCGGGCGGCTAACAAATATCTGGACAAGGCTGCCCGGCCAGTCGGCAAGTGTAATCCTGGACCGGATTTGTTGACCGTTCGGGAGGGGACACAGTCTCGAGAGGCGGTATTGTACAAAGCTGCAGAAAGTCGCCAGCCTGCCTACTGGCACACAACTATTGTGCGAAATCATAGACGTCCAATTGA
Source organism: Aphelenchus avenae (assembly GCA_020875895.1). Taxonomy (NCBI): domain Eukaryota; kingdom Metazoa; phylum Nematoda; class Chromadorea; order Rhabditida; family Aphelenchidae; genus Aphelenchus; species Aphelenchus avenae. The sequence continues at coordinate 2,676,573 of JNEY01000001.1, forward strand.
CAGACGATGACTGGCCGCCGTCGCGCTGGTCATCGCCCGCTGGACACTGATTTACATATTCATCATTGCAGGTGTCGGGGTCTTGCACTTGGATAAAGGTCATAAATTTTGACGATGAAATGGCAAGCGGGCCGAGTACCAGCCGGCCATAAATCCGTGGCCCTGCACTGTTTTAACGTCAAAGGTTGGGTCCATGTGTACACGCCTGTTACATGCGACCGACCCGGTACTTGCGCAGTTTTGAAGCCGAGATTAGCCGAGCTCACCATAACAAAACGAAGGCTAAGAATTGCTTTCTACAGCCAGATAAAGGGTGACTCAATACGGCTCTGCAATCCACAAAAAGCGTTTCATTCGCGTGGAAGTGAGATTTGAGCGATAAGGATCGAATTTGCGCGGCGGAAGGGTAAGGAGGCGACAGCTGAAGATATCATCAGTGAAATTCAGCCTAATGAGTGCAAATCCTACGGGATTGCAAGGACGCGCCGAATCCTGCAGGCCATTGTCCGCACCTAACCTACCGCAACCGGTTGAAGAAAGACATTCGTATGCGAATCAGGCGTTGGCATGCTACCCAACTCACCACCGCTTTACTAGTGACGGGTTCTTAAGCCCGCACATGCAATGCGTTCAGATTGTATGGAAGTAGCAGATCACAGTGTTTGGGAATTTCTAAGTGTGCTAACGACAGCGCTTTAGTCGGTTGCGGATCACAGGACTAGTCCTACTCGATGCCTACGTGAATGCCTGCTAACAAAAGGCGATGTACCGTTTAATAAGTTACCAATGTCAACATCATTTAGGTGACGAGATCACAACGAAATCAGGGGAAATGTATACCTTTCAATAGTCGTCATCGGAATCATCGGGCTGACTGTCCCGAATGGTTTTCTTCGGAAATGTCTTAACCACAGTACGAGCCGCAGCGGCTGGAGGCAGCTGAATAGCACCGGCCTCGGCAAGACGACGCTCGATGGTTGCAAGCTGAATGTCGTCTGAAGTCACCGAGATCCTGGGTCACGCGAATGTAGTCGCACATCTTTGCGTTGATCGATGTGCCGATGGTTGGGATCACTCTGATGTTCAGGCGCTTGATGAGGAATGGGATCTGAAGACAATTTTTGTTTGCTTAGAGCATACTTATTACGCTAACACAAACTGCCTACCTTTTCGGCATTTGCCTTTACGAAGCGCGTTCCATAATTGCGCTCGTTCTTAGCCAACTGCTCCAGCAACTTGTCAACGACCTTGCACTTCATGATGGTCGGCAGGTAGAAGTGACAGACCAGCTTGTCCGACTTCTTGGCAGCTTCGAAGAATTCTGCCTCGCTGGTAAGCTCGTCGTACTGCCCGTGGCCGTTCGCGAGGTATTCCTAAGACATACCACAATAACCGTAGCCAGATAGCTTACAAAACTACCTACCTGCTTTTTGGCTTGCGCCTTCTTCATCTCGGCCACTCGTTTACGACGCAGTGTCTCCAGTTCATCTTCGTCGATTTTCTCGAGTTGCGAGATCTCATTGTCGAGACGTTCCTCAACTAAACAATTCGAGCATTGTTAAAGCGCAACCAAGCAGGCTTTCCGCATACCGATCTTTGCCGCTTTGATGAGCTGCTCTGCCAGTTTTGCCTCCATTTTCCAGGAAAACAAGTATCAACACTGCGAAAACTTTACGAAAGACCTTGGCAACGCTGGCGCAAAGACGTCACAATGCCAATACTAGGTTGTTCAAAAAAGTTCAACCGCTCAGGCCAGATACAATGGTTGTGAAAACAGCACTGATGGATTATATTCCCGGGGAAGATTTGACTTTGAGTCAATTGGCAAATTAAAAAATCCTCTGATACCTATGCATCCAAACGTCGCTAGACTCTGTTGGGTGTCGTATGGCAGCCTCACGCGGGAAGTCTTAAAGACACTTCGTCATGATCAAGTTTCCTATTAAAAATGATTCATGAAAACATGTAAACATCAGTGCTTGCAGCTCGCTGGGTATTTTTCTTCTTGAAAGACATTGTTTGTTGTCCCGTTGACCGCAACTGTGACTCCGGATTAACGGTGTCTTGAAAGCGCCTCGACTGCCGATTATCGCCCCTTCGGCGCTTGTGACATCTTTTGTTCACGAAAACGCAACTTGCACTGCGCAGTCTTGGAACACCCATCCTACCGAAGCAGCTAAGTGCTAGTTTTTGTAGCCCTGTGCAACAGTCAAGCCAGCTCCCCCAGGTGTTAGCATTTACCCGCATGCAAATGCGTAGAACGTGTGTACTTGTTGCTGTCCTTTCTACATTACACTGTTCCTTAATTGACGGGTACGGTGTGGCTTACGATGTGCAGTATACGCCTCCTGCGTCCGTGCCCCTATCAGTGATCGAGATTATCCGAGACTCACTACCGTCGATACCCCAGCTACAAGAACTTGTCCTATCGGCAATCGATGAAAACACAGTATCGAATTCGTCAGCGGGTACCTTCGTGCAAGAGCTACCTACTTCCGTAGAACCGCAACCCGGCGTGCGTTCCAACAAAGGTGCCAAGCTCTCGCTATCGAAGTCAATACCTGATAATGCGCCCGGAAACCTGCAAACTCAATTATCCGTTCCCAGTCATCGTCTCCTTCAGGACGTAATGGTTATTCCTTCTTCGAGGAAGCTATACGTGCTTGTCCTGATGGCAATGCACGAGGCTGAATCCGGTCGCGTAAGCGTTTATGACCCGCGCTCAGGTCATATGATGGGATTTAGTCTCAAGGATTCGGCTGCGGTGATATCGACGTGAATGTATTTGTCCGGCTGGCCGAAATACTAAGAGTTTTCAATAATGCTGGCACCGCATCCGTGAAAGTGGGAGCGATCGTTGTGGACAGTTGCTCAAGCGACATGCGCGCATTGGCCAATCTCTTCGAACTGCTAACGGGCACCAACATTAAAAAGTAGCAAAATGTAGATAGATGCAAGGGTCTTACGCTGTTTTCAGGGAGTACCTGATGGCGGTTATTCGCGACGACCCGTCATATATGCCTAACACTGATGAGTTCCTACAGCGACTGCAGCTACCAATTATCAATACATTCTTTACTCCGTCACGCAATGTAGGACCACGTTGACTAACGGAGAACGACGTCGTGCTTCAGGATTTAGCAGTTGGTACCCTGCCTAGCCTCAACAACCCCGTCGAATCAATCTTCGACTACCTGCGGTTCACGCACAACACATGCATAAATATAGTGCTCGACGATTTGCACTCGAAGTACGTAGATTGGCTGCGATTCACTAAACGTATTGCTTCCTAATGCAGCTACAGTAAACTATTAGCAGTAAATTCTCGGTTTAGACTATCGGAGAAACTTACGTCTTGGCTCTACGAGCGGCGCATGTGCTTGGACAAAGAGCTGCGCGTCCGCGGTCCTTCAAGTGTTGAACGGCATCAAGAAGTAGTGCGACAGTTGCTCACTTCAGAGGCGCGAGTAGTCCTTGTGCTGCTAGAATCGAGACCGTGGGGCGACTTCATGCAAGCGCTGCACGAAGAAATGGTTATCATCCTAAGAAGAAGCACATGCGATCCAGCCTTCTTAGGTGATGCCGGGGCGCTTTGTTATCGTCACGCTCCAAGATGAACGTTGGTCGACGTCTCGAAAGCTTACTGACCAATGGCCTCGATTCGATCAAGTTTTACTTTCGGTGTCCCCGCGCCTACCGGTGAACATCACGTACATGTCGGAGTTGACGAAGGCGTTCTCGCGGTTGCCCTATCCTCAGGTACGTAACGTTGTTCTCTTGATGCTCTCGAGTGCGTATATTAGCGATGGTTCCGGCAATTCTGGATGACCGCTTTCAAGTGTAACATTCCTGGTGAGAGGGGCACACAAGACCGATTCTCGAAGTGAGTGTCTCGACATTTCAAGCCTTTGTCTAAGGACCCACCTAGGCCTTGCGAGAGCCGTCAGTGGCTGAACCTAACGGCCGTTACGCCTCACGTGCAGCTAGCTCCAGCTTCATTTGCCGTTCACGCCGTGCTAAGTGGTCTAATTCGGCTGATGGAGAGCGTCTGTCCCGGATCACTTGTGCAGACACTAAGCGACTGCGTGAAGGAACCACAGCGTGAATTTCTGAAAATCCTTCGTGCGAGCCAGTTCATGCATCCGCTTGCACCGAACGGACTGTTTGCGATGAATGGTACCGACGGCTTCCCTCATGCAGAACTATCATTGAATCGCGTCAACATCTCACAAGGAGTGCTAAGCTTCGAAGAGGTCGGCATATGGGACTCGGAGGGCGGCCTGCGGTACACGTCAGGGGAAGAACTGCTCGCTGCTGACCATGAAGGGGGCCACATCCAGTCTTCATGCCCTAAGTAAACTCTCTAGCGCAACTAGTGCAATCGACTCGTTTAGAGCAGCTTGCTGGAAACATTCGAACACCCGCCGAAAGGCGCAGTCACCACCAACCTTTCGTGAAGGACTTAACGACGCGAACACGCTGATATTCACCATCGTGGCTATCTCGCTTGCCTTGATATGTCTTTTGTGCGCATACCAACAACTAGTCTTCTCACGCAGCACCTTCCGAATTTGCCCGATAATGAAATTTGCAGGCATGTTTTGCTTTTTAGAGAATCTTCCTACTGCTAGGTGCATGCTTAGGCCTTGCGTTGCTGTCAGTTGTCTCGGTGGCGTTCTTTATGCCACCGTCTGCTGCAATCTGTGCCATTCGGCGACACTGTCTATCCGTTGCTCTTACGCTCACCGTCGCTCCCACGTTGATTAAGGTACGTTTTTTGTCATCTAACTATTTTTGGAACTGCTTTAGATCATCGCAATCTGGAAGCAGAGGATAATTTACTCACATGCTGGTATCTACGACGTGACGCGCACTCCAACATCAGCCACCCTGTTCTGGCAGTCAGCCGTATTCGTTGTGATTCAGTCCGTCGTAGTCGTCGAGTGGTCCCTCTTCGAGAACCCGTTGGCTATTGAAATGACAAACTTCGCAGACCATTTTATGTGGCGTTGCTCGTCTGGTACGAACGTAAGTGACCGGTATCCAGCAGGTCGTATCCGTTAAAGAAATATGGAGAGTCCAGCACATGCGCATTACCTATATTTAGTTCGAAAGGAAGTTGGTGATATCGATGACACTCAACGCCGTGCTCCTTGCGGTAACGGTGCTCTGTGCGCTTGCCAACTTCTCCGTTGACGGTAGCGGAATTTTGTTGTTCCACTCGGTGATCTCTCTACTGAGCGGTGTTGGACTCTACTACGGGCTGCCCCTGCTACCCTTTGTGCTGAGGGATCGCGTACTTGCCATTGGTAAGCCTCGAAGAGACGTGACAGCAGTCTCGGGTTTTTAGCCACGATAGTGTTCGTCCTGTTCTCAATCGCTTGTGCGTATGCGGTCAACTTTTTCCGTCATCCTTACGTGGAATCGGCTCCTTGGGAACTTTCGGATACGCTATGCAAATCTCAAGGGAGCGCCAGGCCGTTCGTACGCTACAAGCAGGGTGATAAAGCAAAAAGCTCGCTGATTTAGGTAGAGGCGGAGCATGACAACTGTATGCTGGGACAGCATAATGTCAGACCGAATGCAGCCGACGGCGTTTGCTACGGAACTATTAGTGGCCAAGAAAGGCAGCTATAATCACATGTACTCACACCACTGTATCTGGGAAAACGAGCGTAGCAGCACAGCAAGCTATCTTCTTACGTACACCTCGTACTGTGTTTTGTATGGCCGTATCGTTAAGTGCGGAACGCTCATATTATGTGGCATTGGCGGGTTGGGTTAATGCCTTGCTCTGGCAATTTTTCTTCGGCAGATGTCGTTGTCTTGGAATGCCCTTCTGGCGACCAGTTGTCAGACGAACATGCGAGGGCTGGCGGTTGGCTACCCGTCGCCTAGTCAATGTTCGATAATCGAGAAACAATCGCTAACAGGAGAGCGGGAAAGTGGCTACGATAAAGATCGGTTTTTTTGTCTTGCCAGTTGAACAGGCCAAAAATGCCGACATGCAGGCTTGTTCGATTTAGAAGGTCTCGCGTGGCCTTTTACCCAACCGGCAATCGGCAAGTTAAAAGTACAAGAACGGCGGTTAATGCGTGTCAACTTATTCCTCCGTCGGCTTACTGCGGGGGTTGCGGCTTGGGCCCGGCGGAGAATGTGGCAGGCCGATCGACACCGCAGGGCTGTTTAATGGGCGGTTCTTCACAAGGCCGGATGTCACTCGGGCGGTTGGATCCGTTTAGAGAACGCACGACCCGAATGCATTGCAAATTTGCAAGATTTCTGCAAGCTTTCAGCTATGCTCCGTTGGGTTTGCTTCCTAACGAGCGCCATCCGGAAACATTTGATGTGCTTACCCAGTGCGCAAAAAGTTCACCAGTGCGTCCACCCGAAGATTGCCGTTTTACCCGCTCTATTGGGCACGCTCTATGTACCCCTATATGCAGTTTGCTCACGCATAGCATCCTATATAATAATCGAGAGGAGTCTGTGTGTGTGTGTGTGTGTCTGTGTGTCTGTCACGCTTTGTAGTTTTCCGCTTTTCTGAAGGAATGGTGCCGAGATTTTGTGCCCCCGGGGGTTTTCGACCACGCTGAGCACGAATCTGAGGTCTATTTATGTCTAGGCCTAAATTTAGGTTTAGGCTTCTCATTTAGGCCTAAGTTTAGGTTTAGGCCTGAATTTGAGTCCGAAATATGAAATGCCCTAATTTGGTCAGAAAAGTTTGTACTTATGTGTTTCCGGTGTTCCTGAGTCCGAATCTTTCTTCCGTTTTGCGTGTTTCGATTACAAAAGAGTGGTTTTTTGCAAACCGGGATTTCGTCGATGGTGACTCCGAAAATGACAATCGGCGTATTTAGGTATAATGCGTACTTGGACTTTAACAGTTTTGTTTTGATGCTATGAGTAATTTTTAGTACGCGGGGTTCACTGATCCTTTTGGTCTTCGTTCTCAATGTGTAATTCTGAAGCAATGAGTAATTTTTCGTCGTCCAATGAATCACGGTTTACGCGTAATTCTGCGTAATCGTCCGGTCGAATGAGTAATGCTGAGAAGGCTTTTCTGACTGCGAGCTTGCACACAATGATACCCAGTCAATGCAATCAACGGTCAAAGGCGTAATTCTGAGCAATTCTACGTCAGTTGAAACCAATATAAGCCTACCCGCGTCAGGTTTTGGTGTCAGTCGGTTTGTGTCGCGGCTTAGTGTTAGAGCGTATTTTTTCTGTTTTACCTTTTTTCGTTAAAATAACCGACGCATCTGTTATGCTGGTATTATTGTGCTTGCTTGATAGTGCTCTCAAGTTTTACAGTTTCGTGCCTTTAGGAACCCCTTCTGCGTTTCTGCGAGATGTCCGAGCTCAGTGACACGGAGAACATGGAGCATGCCCGTGGTGGCAACACGAAGGAAGACAACGCTGGCAAGGCTGCTCTGGTATCCAAGCGCAAAAGTACCGACGTCGCAACCGATCCTTCGTCTCCGGCGAAGATCGAAAAGTTGGACGAATCGTAGGTTTTGTTTCCATTAATGGTTCGTGGGTTACGTAACTAATTGTTTGACCCAAAAATGCATGTTTTTTGCCTAAAACTCACATAGGGTTGACATGTTGGAAAACATAGCGTATGTTTTGTGCCATTATCGTTGTGTTACTAGACTGCGAATGTTGCAACGCATGCGTCTTAGCGGCGGTGTAGCCGAAGGTTCCGATGCTGGCGGTGCCGCAGCTGACGGTTCGGCTGGCGACGGCGGTGCAGATGGCGACTCGGTTGACGACGTCCTTTCGAACAACTTCGACATCGATCTGGACAACCTCGGCGATGACGATGATGTGCAGCCGCTCGCCAGCTGGAGCAGCGGGTTGAAGAACGTGTAAGTCTATAAATTGGTAGAGTGTCTGAAATAGAAAGTAAGGTGTTTATTCACGTATTGATTAATGTGTACGGATGTGCCTCCCTTCAATTTATGTTATCATCGTGTTTTGTACCGCTTTAGGACCGTCCGCGCAAAGTTTCTCTACGTGAAGCTCAACAAAGATGGTCAGGACGGCAAGGAGGTCTTCAACGTTCTGATCGAGGACGACTCCGATAAGACCAATGTGGTCGCGTTCGGTGACCAGGCGAAGAAGTTGCGCAGCGCCCTTCTCGGCCACGAGGTGATTACTTTCATAGACATTTTTTTGCCTTTGTAAAGACTTTCTTTGTCTTTTGGTAAGACATTATCAAGTGTTGCCTTTAGGGTGCTGTCGTCCTGTTTTCCAAGCTGCATTCGCGTGCTCCGCAGCCCGACTACGAGCGTTTCCTTCCGGGCAAAGTTCGTTTCGAACTTCTCTTCGAGAAGGTTTCTGACGCAAAGATCGTTGTGGAAGGAACTGGCAACGTGCCCATCGAACGTCTTCGTGATCTTGCTGCTGGCACCGGCGCCGTCAAGGGTATTTGATTTCACAGTACTTTTAGGGGGCACTTTATTATGGGCTGGGGGGCAATTTACTCATTTGGATGGCATAGGAGGAAACGTTTAGCATTGTAAATCTGAATATTCGATAAATTTTTGGAAGACGGACCGCTCTAGGTCGAGAGTAAAGAGGTCCGTTACTGAGAACAAGAGATCGACAGTAACAGCCCGTGGTCAATATTTGTTTTAGCTGACCTGCGCATGGTCGCAACGACCAAATTTACCAATTTCAACCATTCGGCAAGCGGCACTCCGCGATACCTCGGATGGGCTTCCGACGGTGACTTCAAGGTTGAGCTGGAGATGCCCTTCTCTCCCCCGTTCTCTGCCGGCGACGAATTTCGTGTGCGCAACGTCACGGGACGCAAATCAGGTTCGTTACACATTTACGCTCACCAGTTTCAAGAGATTGCGTTGTAACCCACAATAGAAAAAGTGGCAGAGAGAGATCACTGCAGATCACGAGTATCATTATTTTCCAACCGTGACGTTAAAGGCAAATACGATGCTATGCTAAGACCAATTTTTAGGCGGCAAGGTCTACCTCTTCATCGCCAAGCCCTCTGATGTCGAGAAGGTCACAGAGGACAAGAAGATCCCGCGTCAGCTCAAAAACCTGAAGTTCTTCGAGTGCGACGCCTGAAGCCTCCAGCGCAGTGTGATCCTGCTCCCACTATATTCTCAAAACCCACTATTTAACCCGTTTTGTTGGTTCAACAAAGTTATTTCGTTTTCTTTCGCCTTAACACCTCATACGGTTCAGAACCGTTTTACCGTTGATGGGTCAGTGAAATTTACATGAATTTTTTAGAACTTACATTAATGACCGTAGTGTGAACAAAGAGGCTATTTGAGTTAGTTGGCACGTTAGGTAAAGTGGGAAGGATCATGGATACCGAAGACCAAGTTCCCGGATGTTCCACAGACACAATAGAAACGCGTAGGGCAAGACAAAGAGAAGCAGATAGGTTGAGACAGCAAAGGAAACGTGCTAGGGAAAAATCGCTTAGTGCAGAACGTCGACGTATAGCAGATGCTGAGGCAAAGAGAAAGCGTAGACTCGAGGAAAACGATGCTGAAACAGCTAGGCGTCGTCAGTCGAATGCGGAAGCCATGCGTAAGAGACGTTTGGAGGAAACGACTGTAGAAAAGTTTTTGCGCAACCAAGCTGATATTGAGGCAAAAAGAAAAACTAGATCGTCTGAGACGCCTGAACAAGCAGCGGAACGCAAAAAGTCTAATGCCGAAACTACCAAAAAAAGTCGTGAGGCTGAATCACCGGTACAAAGCGCTGTTCGTAAAAAAGTTAATGCCGATGCGATGAGGACCACTAGGCAGGCGGAAACACCGGTGCAAAGCGCTGTTCGTAAAAAAGTTAATGCCGATGCGATGCGGACCAGTAGGCTGGCGGAAACACCGGTGCAAAAAGCAAAACGAAAAGAATCAGACTCGGTCATGAAAAAGAAACTACGTTCAGTTAGAAAAGAGCCTACTCGCAATGCCGCAGACATGGATGTTGAACAGATTAGACTAAGCGAATTTGTTGTCAAGTGCATTCACTGTGGTGCGAAGCACTTCGCGGAGGAACGAGTTAAGAACACTATTCACGAAGATTCGTTCTACGATTGTTGTGCCCATGGAAGGATCTCCTTTGTTGACGGAGAAATTGTAGTTGACGACACTAACGTGCATCCTCAAACCGTGGCATATCCGGACAGTTTCAAAGAGTTGTTTATTGGTACGTACCCAGAAAAAAACAGTTTTTTCGACAATATTCGCAAGGTAAACAGTTCGTTTGCCCTTGCTTCGTTGAGTGCAAATCGGTACGAGTTTGCCACGAAGGGTGCCTATTGTTTCAAAATATCCGGTCAGGTGTACTACAAGTTCAATCAGGTCGCACAACCGGAAGAAAACGACGTTCCCACGAATGGCCAGTTGTTTTTTATCGACACGGAAGATGCCTTAGAGCTACGGAAAGAGGAAATGAGAGACAAACACGGAAATGCAGAACGTTGTTTTGCCATATTCGCTATGATCGAAGACCACTTACGTCAACACAATGCGTACGCAAAGGCATATCAGATGATGAAAGAAGAGGAAGAGGAACAGGAAAGACTGGCGAAAGAGAAAGGCGAAACAAGACCAGAGGTTAAGTTATTGTTCAAGCATCCCGGAAACGATGACGGTACACGAAACTTGCCTAGAACTAGCGAGGTGGCTGCAGTTTTTGTGACAAACGCCAATGGCGACATACCGTCAGCGGCTATTGTTGTTCACGAGCGTGGCAAAAAAAAGCTAACGAACTTGAATCCTCTAGATGGAAACGTCGAACCCATGCTTTACCCACTGTTTTATCCGAATGGTGGAAAGGGCTGGTACGCAGAAATGAAGCAGAACAACGGCAAAAAATTAAGCATGGACCAGTACGTAAAGTGCAAACTGGCGATTCGCGATGACGGTAATTTCGTGCCGATGCATTACGGTCGAAAACTGTTTCAGCAGTGGTGTGTGGACCAGTACGCGCGGATCGAGTGGGAAAGACTTGGTTGGGTCTACCGAAACCAGACGACACTGAAAGCAGCAAATTACAAAGGATTAATGGACTTTTTGAATACCAAGTCGGAACAGACAGGAGCTCAGATAGGCCGCCAAATCATCTTGCCCTCTACTCATTATGGTTCGCCACGGAACATGTCACAGCATTTTCAAGACGCTATGCGCATTGTTGCTGAGTTCGGTCGCCCTCATTTGTTTATTACAATGACGGCATCGACGGAAGACCCCGATTTAAAGAAATTACTTGAAGGAACTGGTCAATCGGCGTCAGACAGACCTGACTTAGTGGCAAGAATATTTGATTTAAAGAAGAAAAAACTTGTCGAAATGGTCTGTGAAAAAGGCATGTTTGGAAAAGTGATTGCCTACGTCTACAGTATAGAGTTTCAGAAGAGGGGACAACCTCATATTCATATGTTATGTACGCTTGCTAAAGAGGATAATCCGAACACGCCGGAGAAAGTTGACAAAATTATTGGCGCGGAGATACCCGATGAGACTGAAGACTCTGTATATCATGACTTAGTCGTTAGGTACATGTTACATGGCCCTTGCAAAAAAGATTCCGTCTGCATGCATAAGAATGGTAAATGTGACAAGAACTTTCCAAAGGCATTTAGTGAAGCGACAACGGTCAACGAGGATGGTAAATACCTGTATAGGCGACGTGACGACGGCAGGAAGGTTTTTGTCCGTGGCCAGTGGCTGGACAACCGCTGGGTTGTCCCGCACAACGCTCGACTGTTGAAAGCATTTCGGGCACATGTCAACGTAGAAAAAGTGGCAGACTACAAAGCGGTCAAGTACCTTTTTAAGTATATTTTTAAAGGATATGACAAGGCATATACGGAAATGACTTCTACAGACGACAATGGTACTAAAGTCATAAAATACGATGAATGTGCCCACTTTTTGGAACAGAGATACATTAGTCCTGTTGAAGCGTGCTGGCGTATTATGGGTAAAGAGCTTCAAGGAAAGAGCCATAGCGTCGAACATTTACCGGTGCATCTTAAAGGCGAAAAGGTCGTAGTTTTCGATCCCAAGAAAAATGCATCTGCACAGAACGCCGCTGAGAAGGACGATAAGTTAGAGGCTTTCTTTCGTTATTGTCTGAATCACCCCGGAGAAACGATCAAGTACCCCGATATGCCAAAACATCATACCTGGCACGACAAGGAAAGAGAATGGAGAATGCGCAAAGCGGGATTTAACACACTTGGTCGAGTATACTCCGTTAGCCCTTCGCAGACGGAATGTTTTCACTTACGGATATTGTTACACAACGTTGAAAGCCCAACGTGTTTTGAAGACCTTCGCACGGTTAATGGCGTAGTTTACGAGACTTACGCAAAGGCATGCTTGGAAAGAGGCTTGATCAGGGATGACCAAGAATGGGAAAACTGTTTAGAAGAAGCCGCGCTGTTCAAGTTTCCGCGACAACTACGTTTATTGTTCGTCACGATCTTGACGCAGTGTAGTCCTGCTGAGCCGGAAAAGGCTCTGGGATAAGTTCAAGGATAGTCTTTCTGAAGACTTTCAAAGAAGCCACACAAAAGATGACTCATATCGGCTTGCATACATCAGCCTTAACAGACTGTTGCTTGAGCAAGGAAAAACTCTGGCTGATTATTCAAGCATGCCTGCTTGCGATGACGACGGAAGTGAAGACATCGAGGACATTATAAGCCGAGAGGAGGCTACGAAGGCAGCGAATGACGCCGAAAAAAAGATGAATGGCAAGCAAAAAAAAGTCTATCGAGGCATTAAGAAACTCTTAGAAGGAGGGCCTGGTAGAAAGTGCCAATACCTTAATGGGGCAGCTGGAACAGGTAAAAGCTTTGTGTTCCGTGCAATTTATCACTTAGCTGTCGGAATGTCGAAGAAAGTTACGACGATGGCGTTCATGGGGATTGCTGCAACAGTTCTTCCGAAAGGTAAAACCGTCCACAACGTATTTGGCTTGCCGTTCAGGTTAAGCCCCGACTCACAGTCTACTATCGAGCTTGGAACAAAGAGGGCTGAAGATCTAAAGAACACAGACATATTTTTATGGGACGAAGCGCCCTCGGCACCTAGGTATGCACTTGAGATTGCTGACCGCAAGTTACGAGAAGTGATGAACAACAACAATCCTTTCGGTGGAAAAATTGTCCTACTTACTGGCGACTTCTGTCAAACTTTAGCTATCAAGGAAGGAGGAACGCGTGGAGAAATCGTCGACCTGGCAATTTGCAGTTCTAAGCTTTGGAAGAATTTCGAAGTCCATCGTCTGAGCAAGAACATGCGCGCAGGCCCTGGTGAAAAAGAGTTTGCCATCAGGTTGCGCAAGATCGGTACTGGTCAGCTAAATGATGAGGATGACATGGTTAAACTTCCAAGCTGTACGATTACCGACAAGTCCCTAGCCAGCAAAGTATTCGCCAAGCGCTTTCGAACGAAAGACTGGAACACCGTTGCCAATCGAGCAATTCTGGCAATGCTAAATACTCAAGTCGACGAGCTGAACGAAGAACTTTTGGTCTTATTGGAAGGGGGTGCGAAAGAGTATACAAGCATTGACACGGCAGAGGAAAGCAACACGGAATTAGCTCCAGAGGTATTAAATACGTTCAACACATCCGGNCATTACGCGGAAGTTATCCCGAGAGTGAATCACTGTAGGCCATACCTTGACAGGTTTTTGTTTACCCACCTATCCAACGGTGACTGTGTGCAATGCGGTAATTCCCATTGAATTATCGTCCGCGGCCACCGTCGTGCGCGGTACTACCTCGATCCTGAGACGTAGGGCCCGTGGTACCTGCATTCTTTTTTCGATGAGACCTATTTCGTTTAAAGACAACGGGATCGGTCATTAACCCGGCGGACATTGGGCGACAATGTGCCCGTCTGTGACTCATCATTTAGGTACTCAATCTTGGTTCGCTCATTTCGCAGCTGTCGGGGCGTTCGCTCTCTGCGCATATGAATAGGATATGCCCCTGGGACTCCGCCACCACACACGCGAAAATGGCGTGGGGTGGGCTAACAAAAACATTTGCTTGTTTGTCAATACATTCGGCGCCTGAATTCCGCTGCTTCTCGCCTGGTTCGCGGCGGTCGGTGTGCAGCTGGGAAAGGTGCGCGGCCAGCGTTTCCGGCCGGACCTGTTCTCCATTCTCCTTGGTTTCGCGCTTTTGAGAGACGCATAATTCGCGGCCGACCTTCAATGGGCGGACATAAAGCCGCATTTAAATTGTTACATAATTTTCGTACACCGTTGTCTTTGTTGCCTCGTTCTGTTAACGAAATGTCGTCGGGTCATTCCGTGCGACCCCATCTATTGCCTATCCCTTGGCAGTTTAAAGATGTAGCGGAAGCATTTTTTCGCCATATGTTTGTCTCTGTCGAGATGGATCGGATCGTGAGGAGATCCGTCGCCGCCATGCGGATGCAAACGCTTGGCTTTGGCAAACCCCGACGGGATGTAATGCAAACATGCTCAAGGCGACAATCGAATTTCCGACCCCCGATCATCGGGAGTTTACGTCGCTCGCCGCTTTTCCTGCTTGAGTGCATGCAAATTTGACCTTAGAACCTCCAAGCCTTCGCCGATGGGTATATTTTCGAGTGGTCCTTTATCTCCTGCTAGCCACATCCGATTCGTCGAGATCGATCTGCTGGACAGCTGTCGATTTCTCCACCCGCAATCGTCGCCCAGGCATTTTGCCTATCGATTTCGGCGCAGTTGGCGTGGATCTGGCCGAGCTTTCCTCCAGGGCTACTTCGCGGAGAACGTACAAACCACCCACGTTCCAGTCCACTGGTCAAGTCGGCGGTGGCGTCTGTTGCGCCGACACTCACTAATAAACTCCTGCTGCTCGCCATGCCCAACGCCTCTTTGGGGACCCCTGCCCCAACCTGATTTGGGATATTAATTTCATCGTTCCTCGCTTTTGTTTGGAGTCCGTAAAGCTTTACCTTTGGATTCGTTATAGGCCAGCATTGCATGTGACATTTCTCGCTGTATCACATAAAGTGTGGTAGTATGCATCCCACTTAGGCTCCTCTATGTCTTCATCCAGAGGTACAGACCCACATCATAGCGTGCCGCCGTGATGCCATTATGCTGAACGCGACTAACCGAGTGATTTAACGATGCACGCTTGGTAGATTTCGGCCGCGAGTGTGTTTTCATTTGTCGGTCGCGCATTTTGTTCGCAACGTGCTGCTTCTTTTTAGGCGGAAGCGCCCAGTTGAATGAACAAATGGACGACAGCGGGGAACACGCGCGCGAACGACTACGACGGCCTCTTCCACTCATCCTTCTCATATTGTTGTCTTTTTCTGGTGTTAATGCATTTAATGTGGACACGCGACAGGCCCAAATACACAGGCACACGCCCAACACCGGCTTCGGCTACTCCATCGCCTTCTACCATAACCGCGATGAGAACATGTAAGTTATTAGCATCACGCTACCAGCGGACGGGCAACAAGTAGAACCTTCCGCGGAACCGTCGAGCCATAATTAGGTCATTAAGCATTAATTAGCAGCAGTAGGTGTAAGCTCATCAACTAGATACCTTCGGCGGTACCAACTACTTCAAACCGACCGATTAGCGAAGAGATATAGCGTGACTGAAGAGTTACCTAAGGGTGTTCGCAGTCATTTACAAATTTACCAGAAACATGAAAATGTTACTTAAGGCTGCTCGTCGGCGCGCCGTGGTCAGCATCGAATCTGCCCGGAATCCGGAAAGGTGGCGCTGTGTACGGATGCGACACCAATCGTCACCGATGCACCGAAATCTTCTTCGACCGAACAGGTAAAGGATCGCATGTCGCACCAAGTTAAAACGCCTTCGTACTGCCTATTCTGCGCTCACTGTACCACGGGTTAGGGCCGTTTGTCGTGGTCAACAAAAGCCAATTGACCGCAACGAGCGGTGCGTTACTGGGATTAATCAGCGACTCACGCATTGTCATGCGGCAACCGCTAATTGGCTTTAATTCACCCTCTGCGGGAGTCCAGGCGCGCCCTTAGTCGGTGAACAGTAGTACGCGTAAAATTGTTTTCATTCGATTTACGACATTTTGAGATGAAGTCTGGGAGAGATAAACTGTTTAGGGAACGATCAACGGCTAAATGGCTCACGCTTGCTTCCGATCGAGGAGAAGTCCAACCAGATGTTCGGAGCGACCGTCTTGGCCTCGAAAAACGGCGGATCGGCGCTTGCATGCGCACCTCACTACAAGTACTTCTTCTCGAAGTTTGAGGTCGTGGAGCCGGTCGGTACCTGCTACTACGCGCAGAATCACTTCACGAAGATTGAAGAGTTTGCGCCCTGTCGTCAAGAACGTAAGACAACCATGTGTACCGTTCTGGGTGACGTTGATTGTTTAGCTGCTCGGCATGGTCACCACAGGTTCGGTTACGGAATGTGCGGCTTCAGTGCGGCGATCCCTGAAAATGGCGACAAGCGGCTGTTCATTTCCGGTCCTGGAGTGTGGTACTGGCAGGGAGCGGTGTTTTCGCAGAACATCCACAACGTCACTGACCGACCGAACACCGCCGACGGACCGGCACATACCGACCATCACCAGCTGGGTTAGTACTAGCTTCTTGCGATGCATGCAAACACAAGTCCCTTTTTAGGCTACTCGACTACTGCGGGAGATTTCAACGGTGATGGCGTGGATGACGTCGTCGTAGGAGTGCCAAGAGGCAACAAACTGATCGGAATGGTAAGCAAGTCACTTGAGAATGCAGGCCCTATTCGCATCATTTTTAGGTCTCCATATACACGGAAGACCTCAGGCCGCTGGTCAACTTGACGGAGGAGAACGGTCAGCGCGGTGAGTACTTCGGCGCCAGCGTAGCGGTAGCTGACCTGAACAACGACGGCCTGGACGATCTGCTGGTGGGCGCGCCGTTCTACACCGACTACAAGACCGTCTACGACGTGAAGACGCAGGAGCATAAGCCGCAGTACGACATCGGAAAGGTCATCGTCTACATTCAAACTGGGGCGGTAAGATACACTTTTTCGAGTACGCAGGTTACCCACCACTTTTAGGGCACTTTCCAAGATCCAATACACCTGCTGGGACACTCGCAATGGGGACGGTTCGGTCATGCCATCGCACGTTCCGGAGATCTGAATGGAGATGGATACGAAGGTACGCATGCATGTAAGGATCAAGTATCGGCTTGTTTCAGACTTCATCGTCGGCGCGCCTTACGATGGTGAAGATGGGCGCGGCGCCGTCTACGTCTATCATGGAGCGAAGGATGGCGTTCGCCAGGAAAAGACTCAGCGAATTGCAGCGCGCGACATTCAGCCTGACCTTCGAACCTTTGGGTTTTCCCTGAGTGCAGGCCGAGATGTCGACAAGAATGACTATCCTGGTAAGTGTGATAAGACGGGTGCGACTCTCGCTCGTTCCCACGTCCACACTCGCCTCCGCTTCCTTTGTTTCGCTCTCCTTGCTCTCCCCGTCACCTTTTCGCTCAGTTCAGTTGTTTCTCTCTTCACGTGCGGTTGCAAGTTGAGAAATAAGAGGCTATAGCTCTCCGCATTAGAACTCGGACTTATCACATGAGCGCTGTTGCTTGGACCACGTTTTAACGATCTCTTCGTTTCAGATATCGCAGTAGGCGCTATGCAGAGCTCACAAGCCGTCATCCTACGCACGAGGCCCGTCATGCAGGTAACTGGTAATCTCCGAACCTCGCGGAAGACCATCAACCTGGACGAGAAACTCTGCCTCACTGAGTTCGGCCGCATGTCCTGGTAAGCAGAGAAATACTTTCCTGCATGCTATATATTGAATTAGCGAGAAGGTGCGCTTCTGTCTCAAGTACGGCGGGAAGCTGCAGCCGGAGAACAATCACGCGGACGTTAAGGTGCGCATCCAGCTCGACTCGAAGAAGGGAGTTTCTCCGCGAGCTTTCTTCTCAAAGAAGGACCTGGTAAGTTTACATGTTGGTGGGCTGTTTTCGACACCTGTCACTGTTAAGGACAAAAAGCGCGGCGTGAAGGTGGACCCGAGCGCTGTGTCCCGAGAGCAGCCCGACATCATCGAGCAGACGATCACACTCACCAAGGGACGCGAGTTCTGCGAAGCGCATGACATCTATGTCCCGGATACGATTCGAGACAAGATCTCACCCATCGTAATCAGCCTGAACTACACCTACATCGAGCGTCGCGCTGGAGGCGGGCAACTGGAGCCCGCCATCGACACTACCTTGCCAACGACCTTCGATTCGGAGGTTCCAACTCTCGGCTGGCGACCTCCAATGAAAGTCCTATTTAGCTCATCATCGAGAAAGACTGCGGTGAGGACAACATTTGCATTCCCGATCTGCAAGTCCATGCGGAACCGTAAGTCACTCAACCGTTATCCCCCTGATCTAGTATGGACGCTGGTTTAGGACGAAGGAGAAGTTCACTATTGGCACGACCGATCAGACCATCGTGATGAACGTCACCGTTCGGAACCAGGGCGAGGCATCGTACCTCACACAGTACCAGGTTGAGATCCCGCCAGGCTTCGAGTACAGCGGTATCGAAAACTACGAGACGAAGGTACGTGGTATCGCACTAGCACTGCGCAGGGCTGTTCTTTAGCACAAAGTGAGCTGCTCGCCGTCGGAGACGAACACCAACAACAAGGACGATCCCTACCGCATGGTGTGCGAAATCGGCAACCCGCTTCCGGCCAACGAGCGAGCAAGCTTCGGCGTGAAGCTCACGGGGACTAACGTCGACACCAGCAAGGAATACGTGGAGGTCAAGATGAACGTGAACAGCACCAACGAGGAGGAGTCAGGACGCGAAGGGGACAACGAGGTTGTGCTGCGCATTCCACTTGAAGTGAAGGCACAGCTAAGCCTCATCGGGCGCTCAAATCCCGAGCAGGTGGATTATTCGATTCGCAACAGCACCCAGGGCGAATTCGCTACCTTTGACTTCGAGATTGGGCCGGTGGTCAGTCATCTGTTCCAAGTAAGTTCCAGTGGAAAGTTTCTTAATGCAGACCACGTGTAGGTCATTAACCGCGGACCGAGCGCCATCAACGGTGCCACTCTCGACATCTACTGGCCTAGCTATTCGGACAACGGCAAGCACCTGCTCTACCTCATCGACATGCCGTTCATCAGCGACCCGTCCAAGGCCAAGTGCCAAGTGAAGCAGGGGCACAACGTCAACCCAGCGGGCCTGGCGGTACTACACAAATACCTGTTTCATACGCATCTAGCTGAATGAGTTTAGATTTCCAACGAGCACGTGCCTACTCAAACGACGACGCTCGAAGAAGAAGAGTTCGACGATCACGGGGATGCGGAAGATGACTACGAGGAGGTTCGCCCGCTGAGCGGGTCGTACAACTACAACCGTCGCCAGCGACAGGCCTCGCCTCCTGCCTACCTGCGAGAGCAGAAGATACAGTTGAAGGAGGCCGTGAAATTGGCTAAGCAAGCCGGCACTGCTGTCGAATACCGCGGAAAGCTCAACCGAGCCGCAGTGGTAATGAGGTGGTGCGCCAATGCTCTGCATAAGGGACCTTGTTTAGAACTGCCACAGCCTGAACTGCACGCAGATCACGTGTGATATTAGCCGTTTGGAAGAGGATGAGTTCGTACTCGTCGAGATCTTCTCTCGTCTGTGGGTGAATACGCTGATCGACGACAGTGTCTACGAGGCAGACATCTCCTCGCTGGCGTTCGCGCAGATCACCTCCCTGCCGCATGCGCCGTCCTTCGTGCCGCCTGCGCAAGTTATTGCCGTGACGACGGACGTCAACCCGACGGACCCCGAGCAATACCAACAAGGCATTCCGTGGTGGTTGATCCTACTCGCCATCCTCATCGCACTGCTCATTCTCGCGCTCATCATTCTCTGCTGCTGGAGGGTGAGCCGTTGTTGGGCGTAAAGTTCTACATGATCCCTTTAGCTCGGCTTCTTCAAGCGCAATCGACCGCATCTGGAGAAGGCCCAGCGTGCGGGGCCCACGAACGGCGAACGCTACGCCGACAGTTCGGCGAGATACGCTCCTCCGACCATGTACTCACCCGAAAGGCACGGTGCCAAGGTCTAGAGTCGTCTCTTACGGGTCACATCCTGCTCATCGTCTTATTCTCTCCCTTGTTGTAGGTGACTTTGTCGAGAGTCTAGGACCCTTTCGTTTCATCACTACCCTTTAGTATAGTCAAGTGTTCCGTAATCTCCCAGAAGACCATTTATGCCCAGGTACGCCTTATATGCGGTGCGCCTCTACTTATACGACCGTCGTCCGTGAAGTGCCTTACATTAGTCTCCTCACAAACTGCCACTAACATTCTTAATTGTATATTAGCCTATTCGATGCTTTAACTCCTCGGCCCACCAAAGCTTGCCATTTGATTTTATTGTTGTCATTGCATTGGTTGTTCCGATGTGCATTAAAATGCTAGTCTTTTCCCAAGAACCTACTGTCTTCTTTCTTACCGACAGTTTGCTCCTGAGGAATGCATGGACAAGGCAATGAACATTATCTGATAGCTTATCTCCTGCTTCCGATTCTACCGAGGTTACGGAAAAGTAATTCGTTCGAGACTTGGAGGCCATGAACGCTTCCAAGGGAACTGACACTTTTTACTGAATGATTGCACACTCCTGGGATTTCGGACTGATTCTTGGCACTCCCAGCGCGACACGATGTCAAGACATGCCAGGACGCTTGACACTCTCATGCTTAATTTAACTTTTGAAAAGCTCGTATCATGCCTCATGCACGGCATTAACCGAGGTTTTACTAGCGCTATAAATATGCGTCAACAATACACACGCAGTGGGCCCCTCTGCCGAGAGGTGATTGTCCACCAGCGGAGGCCTAAGTCCGAGAGTCGGGTGCCCTCGGCGGTGCTTTGGTGATGGGTTCGATCCTCAAGCGATCCCGACTGCCCGCTGGGTTCGTGTGGCGCCTGTTCCGGGGGTCGGCGGCTTCCGCTCGTTAATTCCGAGATGCGAATCCGTCCACTACTCGTCCGCGCCGTTCGGCCTTCCCTCGAATTTTCGCCCTTGGCTCTCTTCCCACCGCGCACTCTCTGTGCGCATTCAGACCGGCGGCGACCGCTGGCAGGTGAGTGCAGCTCAGTGTCGGCCACTTCTCAGCCCGTGTCGTTCTTAGAAAACCAATCGCTTGTGGGAGACTGAGCGTACCAACAGCCAGCGACCACCGGCCCTGACATTGGGTGAGTAATTCCGCGCCGTATTTGATCCCTCCTCAAATTACACATCCCTTACTGCGTAACTTTCTCGCACCCGTCCGAAGAATTTTGTAACTAAACTGACTCATTGGCAAGGTTTATTTATGGATGAGCGCAAGTTCACACTTGGAAATAAGAATGATGTTAAACAGCTGTTTAAAGCAGAGCGACAGTCAGTGTCCTTAGAATTCATCGTGTGCGCGAATCTTAGTGTCGTGCCTAGTTCATTCTTCCGAATTTGTATCTACCGTTGCTTTCAGCAAAATGAACAAGAAATGTGCGCGGGAGGAATGCGGGAAAACGGTGTACCCGACGGAGGAACTCAAATGCCTGGATAAGGTATGACATCGGTTCTTTTCTTGATAATGATATACTTAATTTATGGTCTGGCATCGCGGCTGCTTCAAATGTACCGCTTGGTAAGTTTCCCTCTTTCCCAGTTCACAATTTTTGTTTGCTAGGCGGTACTCACAGCTATATTACCGACCCTTTTTAGCGGAATGACTTTGAACATGAAGACCTACAAGGGTTACGAGAAAAAGCCGTACTGCAATGCGTAAGTTGCGTAGATCTAAGAGAGTCGACGGAAGACTTCGATTCCAGGCATTATCCAACAACGGTGGCCTCCGTGGTGTCGGACACTCCGGAAATGCGCCGTCTTGCAGAGAACACTAAGCTCCAAAGTCAGGTACCTCAATGCCATGCTGTTCGTTCGCACGCTCATAGATTTCCAGGTGAAGTATCACGAGGAATTCGAGAAGATGAAGGGCAGAAAGACCGAGATCGCTGACGTATGTACTTCTAGACACCCATCATTGTTTACTGAACGATTTCAGGACCCGGAGGTAATGCGCAACCTGCAGAACTCGAAGGTGCAGTCGAACGTGCAGTATCACGGCGACTTGCAGAGGAAGCTGCAACAGGAAGCGAACCGACCGAAGGAGGAGCTGACCGACGCGCCTTCCGCAGGTGGCTATCAGCATTGGAACTGCGACTGATTTCTGCAGTGAGAGAGTTTTCGCATAACGTGAACTTCCTAACTGTAATTGTGTGAAAACATCAGATTGTTAACAAACCTAGGTGCAATTAACAGGAGCTAACCTTTCAGCGTCCCCAGCGCTCTACATGATCCCGACAAGCCCTACTAACGGTGTGCCTCACTCTGACAGCATTCCTGCGAAGAACGTCACGGAAGCAGTGGAGAATAGTCCGTACACTCAGAGATTGGAGCAGTCTTCAGGAACCATCATTTACTCCACAGACTATGGTGGACCAGGTGTGACAAACTTACATCTTACGTGCCCTAACATTTAGTGCCAGCAACATGGGTTCTTCATTGACCATAAGTTTAGTGCCGTCTCAGGAGCGCCCGGTCGGAAGCATTGCGGACTACGACCCGCTCAATGGCAACTGGGGATCGTCTGGAGCCGGTGTGTATCACTCATGCACTATCAAGATCATGGTTTGCTTTAGTTAGCGCCGCTCCACAAAGCCAAATTAGTCCGGGCCGAAGCTCGACGAAAGCGAACGGAAGCTCCACGGCAAGCACGAAGGCCTTCAAGGAGCCAGCGCCAGCTGCTGCGGGTCCGGGCCGTAACACTGGGTTCACCGTGAAAGCACTTTACGATTACAACGCTGCGGACAAGGACGAGGCATGTCTTTACTTAAGAACCATTTGGCAGGAGGATAGCGGAAACCAATGTGGAAATGTTTTAGGTGAGTTTCAAGGAGAACGACATCATCGTGAACTGCGCACCTGTGGACGAGGGGTGGATGACTGGTACCGTGCAGCGCACGCTTATGTGGGGCATGCTGCCTGCAAACTACGTCGAACGCGTCAACCAGCCGACGGGACTCTTCAAGCTCTCATGATCTTCGACACTCATTGTTCTAACCTATACCGTCTACGCAATTGCCAGTCCTTGAACTATACCCCTTAACCTATACCGTACTCCCGTAACTCTCAACTTTGCCGCGCGCTAAAACATCGAGAATTCTATGCCAACGAGAGCCTACTCAATCGACTCGCCTTTCGTCTCTACCTACTCACGGTGCTTGATTCTACGCATTTGCGTCTCCATTTTTTGCCTGTTGTTGCGGAGAGTCCTGTAAAATATCTACGACATCGCTCGGCTATCGCTGATGTGAGCCTAGGTGCATTACCTTCACTGGCAAAAAAGCGTGTAGGGCCCTCAGCAAAGAGGAAAGAGTTGTGCTGCGTAAGACGCAAATATTGCTTCAAAACTCAAGTTTTGGATAGCGGGCGGCAGCAGCTGGCATCATACGCGTTTTGAACAACTTTAACCTAGGATTGTTCTTCATTCGTACAACGACATGACACTGCTCCTACGAGCCGTGCTCATGCACGGCCCGTTAATGTTGTTTGCTGTCGTAGGGTAGGTCTTTCCTATTTATGTCAACGTGTTTCATAAAGGGATGCTTGAACGCTGCGCATGAAATAATACACCCACTCATTTCGTACTGGGATAATTTCCCTACAATATTTTTTTGCATTTTGTTTTTTAACATCACGTTAGATAACGTTATCTATGCAGATGTCGGACTTCGACGAAGCGGACCAACAAGCCGTCGTGCCGGCCGTTCCCAAGTCGGCAAATAAAGTTGTTTTACTTGGAGCGAAGGTCCTCCAAACACACAAGGAAGTACGAAAGGTTCTGCCTGAAGAGAAGTATGTTGAGAACCTGGAGAAGCTCATCGTGCGAGACTACTTTCCTGAGCTACCGAAGTTGAAGGTAATTCGCCGGCTCACGTTAGCGTCTCTATGCTGTGTTTAGGCTCAATCCGAATACTTGGAAGCCGTTGCTAGAAATGATCACGCAAAGATTCGCGAGCTGCAAATCCGATACAGCACCCGACGGACAGATCGTAGGACGTCGCCCTCGGCGCGACCGTCTTCACCCAGAGTCTTCGATCCCGACACTCCAGTGCCATCTACTTCGGGCGAAGGAAAGCTCCCGTACGCGAACGAAGAAGGCGACAACGAAAGGCTGGTACGCGTCGAAGAGCTAATACGTTGGAGCATCAGGAAGATTTAGTTGCACAAAAAGAAGAAGGATCCACTGGAAGGACTCTCGGTCCAGGCATACCTGGACAAGTATACCAGTGAAGATAATGCGTCCTTCGAAGAGATAGCTGCGCTGCATGAGAAGCGGGAACGCATACGCAACGCCTGGATGTACGAGGCGGAGCAGCGACACAACGATAACTACATCGAGCGTACCAGGCAGATTAAGGCGGCCGATGAACAGCTGGTGGCGCTGAGGAACGGTGACGGTACGTATTCTTTCTTTCATTCAGTAGTACTAGCGCTGTTTAGGAGACCGTCCGAATGATATCGACAACTGGGCGTACAAGGCGAGGAACTCGGTGCTGTTCAACCCCGAGGATGCGCCGCTCACGATGGCGGAGTACATTGAGCGGTCCAAGCGCAACCAGCAGGTCATCAACCGAGAAGGAACTCGCTTCAACGAGAAACTCATTCAGCAACCACATCAAGTAAGGGTCACACCGTCATGGAAGCTTGTCGCGATGCATCGAACGACCTGCTTGCTTTTCAGTCCGCGATGGCTCGAGCAGCGCTTCAGCAAGCTGTGAACAACCTCGGTCACGTTGACGTTACGGGAAAGGAAATGGGCGTCGTAAATGCCCAGTCACTTGGAATTGTGGCCACTCCTACGCCAGCGCCTGGTAAGCACGCACACATGATGACTATAACCTAAAGCGCTGCGGGTACATCCGAAAGTATTGAATTCCTTTGCACGCGCACCACCATTAGTGAGGGCTTCTCGGACGATTGACTACAATAGAATTTAATATAAACCTTGCAAACGGCAACCAGGGGATAAGTTAGCTTCTAGAAGCATGCATGCAGCTTACCATGCTGTGCGCATGCATGCGTGCAAGGCATGCGTACCAAGCGGCTTGCATCATGCTTGCATCATGCTTGCGCATGCAACACCATTTAGTTTCTAGAACTAAAAATAATTTTTTATCAGGATTCACTGTTAACGGGGTCAAAGTATTCAGGCACGTGCTCGCATGCTTCCTAGTCCCTATGTCGGGGCTGAAATGCGGTTATGCTTGCATCATGCTTGCGCTATGCCGCCATGCAAAGCACGAATTGTTAACAGCATAAACCTGGCTTAAGCTGACAGCATGCATAGTCATACTAGGCTCCGCTAGACGCTAGTTCTAACCTATGTAGCAACCGGAGTCCGTAACGGTTTTAAATTTTAGGAGTCGACGAATCACCACTGATGACGTGGGGTGAAATCGAAGGAACACCGTTCCGTTTGGATGGGTCGGACATAGTCGCTGCACCGGAAGACGCACCAGTTTTCAAGATACCCGATGTGCCTATTCGGGAGCGGGTTGCCAACGACATCGCGGACGAGATTGCGAAGCGGTACCGGCAGAAGCGACGGCACGCGATGGAGCAAGCCGAGAAGCTGCACGCGTAAGTAACTACGCTATCTTCCGCACATTGTGTAACCTCAGTACCTAAGTGAAATGCCGCTAGATACATCAAATGTTTAGGAAAACGCCAAAGTTTGGCTCCTCCCGTACGTCGGACAAGCTCGCCGTTATGTCACCAGCTGCACGCCGACTGGCCACGACTAAGCTCGGGCTAAAGCTCGGTACCGAAAAGTCACTGAAAGCAAGCTATTCGCCGAAAGTCAAGTACGTTAATTCCTAGCCTAGTAGTTTTTCTAATGCACTGACGCTACGTAACTTTTAGGACGCCAGGTTCGTCGTCAAAGCCGTTGTATAGTCCCGCCTTGTATAACTCCATCAAAATAAAGAAGGAGCCTACTCCTTCGCGTGCTGCAGCAAGCATTACGGACAACCTCTTCCGTCTACCGGCGTCACCTGCGGAAGAACCGCAGACGAGTAAAAATAGTGCCCTACCGTCCAAGCCACGTGCAGCCGATTTCTTTTAGTTACGTTGTATTTACTACCTTCGTTCAATATTGCTGGTCAGATGGCAAAATGAATTGCGTTTTCACTGTCTCATGTGGAGTCGGCACATGCGACTGTAGGCTAGAAGGCACATGCATAAAGGCGATGCCACTCGCTAGGAGTAGTTTGCAGCGGTAATACCGTATTTCTTCGAATATAGCCCCACCTCTAATAGAGCCCCCCCTCTAATATAGCCCCACCCAAAAATTTCTAGATACGCATCTGGGGTATGCGGACTTCAAACCTAAGGCCATATTTGGATATATAACGATAAACTAAGAATTTTAGAATGGAGAACGAGCCTTACTGATGACAAATAAAATATAAAATAATTTTTATAATTTTTTTTCCGAAAGAATCCCTTCCGAAAAATACAGCCCCTGGGGCTATATTCGAAGAAATACGGTAACTAGTCTTAGGATCCGTACCAAAGGAGCGATGCAGCACGCTTGAGACGGTTATTGAATTGTAGGTAAAGCAATTGTCATTGGAGTCTAGTAGAAAAGTGGTCGCCAATATGCTGCCCAATCGTGCAGGCAGACAAATGAGCTAGCATACCCGGAAAATGATTCACAACCTAGGTAACACCGTTCCGTATTTAGATTTATTATGTACAACCAACTGCAGGATCACAATAAACAAGTTCAAGAAATGTCCCTGACAATGGGTGAAAGCACATAAGGCCCTAAGTGTATGACTGGTGCCTGCCAGACGTGTTGCTCAGTCAAGCGAGCTCCGTGGACTTTCCAAGAGAGCCGTCCTTGCCGTCAACTGGTCCGGTATCTGAATGCATATGCAACAGTCTACTTAATAGGTTGTGCAAGAAGATGTTCCAATAAGGCCTAAATGGAAAGATAGTTCCGGCGTTCGCACGGCACACGTACCCGGTTAAAGCCGTACGCTACCTCGTTTTCTGGCGCACCGCATTTGTTGGTGCCGCCGCAGCCAAGCAGCTGAGCAACTCGGATTCGGAACTTCTTGGAGAACAACGTGTAGATGAGTGGGTTGCATGCGCTGCACATCAAGGCCAGCGCGTTCATGAGCAGCACAAACTCGTATGGGGGATGGAACGATATGTTGAATAGGGCTCTGAAATTTTTGAAATTGTGATAGGTGGCGATTGTGAGCAAACGCACTTGGTTAGGAATATGGCTTGAATTGGCGAGTAGCACGCGAAGTAGACGCACACGCAGGCAATAAGCATCTTCACCACGCTCCGCCGCCTTTTCAGGGTTTCTATTCGAGCTTGTTGCTCCCACGAAGAATTCGACTCTGAAAGTGCGGTAGCGTTGATGGACTTGGACTTCCAACTCAGGGATCAGCTACCTTCGTAAAGGTGTCGATTTTGTATCCACAGAGCGGAGGCGACCTTTGAGTAGAGAGCAACGAACAGGATGCACGGGATGCAGTAGAATCTGAACTCCGTTCTTTGTCCACGACTACAAGATGTCAGCTGACTTACGAGAAGAATTCGATCCATTTAAAAGTGAGCCAGAATGCAGTCTGGGAATAGGGATTAGTACACACGCGCGCTAAACTTTAATGATGCACCGGTGTATTTGTGCCAATCCTACATCCTGTCCTTTTTTCGTTCAGGAACGCGTACGGAAGGCAGAAGACTCCAACGAAGATCCAAGCCCCGGCGAGAATGTTGCTGACGTTGGACTTTGTGCACATATGACGCACATGCATGGGGAAAATGATGGCAATGTACCTACAATTAAGCTTCTGCCTTAGTTCAGTTCAAATGAGTTACCTCTCCAAGCAGATGCCCAACTGTGTGAGAATTGACATGAAGAGGAAGATGCATTCGAGGTAGCGAGCCGTAGGGCAGAGGAACGTAGGAAATGGCCATGCCGGATAACCCAGGGCGATTGTGTGGGTCCATTCCATTGTTGTAACCACAAGGTTCATAATATCCGCCGCTGCCTAAAGTTACCAGTCGTAGCTCCACAAGTGTAAAGCCAACTGTTTTTCATGATGCTCTGCTATTCATGACTTTCTCCGAACTGCGTTTTTGTCGTCCCAAACGGTACTATCGAACAAAGACTAGCCTACATTATTTATGATGTGAAGACACATGATCTCAAGAACGCTTATAGCCCCGTCAGAGTAATTATCCTCTGCGTCGCCTGCGCAGACTTCTGGGGCTTCCGTACAAACAAAGGGAACGGAGCTTTCATAGTAGATCGTAGTATGGGAGGACATTAAGGATATCTGAGCCTTGGAAGTCTCACGTTTTCAATCCGTGGGCCCTTGCTCGTCCTATGCGGTCAAGCTCTCGTCGATAGTCGCATGACATGGGGACAGTAAGTTAGGTCTAGGGTATGCAGCAGAAGCCCTGCGATGTTTTGGCTTCACAAAGGTACTTTACAGAAGGTAAAGAAAGTATGCACTACAACGCAGCGACTTGGGTAGCTCGAACTACGGTTCGAGCAAAATTTGGCCAAATATTGCCCTGGTGAGTAAATACCGCGAACTTACAAGGTTGAGCAGTAGAATGTTCATGACCGACTTCCGTAGCTTTTTGTCGCCTCCGATGGCCAGGATGACGATAACGTTGCCGAATATCCCGACGCATGTCAGAACGACGAACAGGGATCCGAATAGCGTGCTCCATGGCACCGAGACAAGTCGCCTCATCCGCAAGGTGGTCTAAGATGCAAATGGATTCGCGCCGCTACGAAGCTCAGACAATTGCAGGCCGGCAGCCAATTAAAGAGTAAGCGCGTGAAATGCGAGCGAATAACCGCGCAAGCACAACACCCGAAGCGGTAATGCAGTTTGTTGCACGGCGACGCTAAGTGAGAAGTCAAATCTCGTTTTCTACGTAGCTAATTGGCACGAACTCCAGTAGAAACACCTGTACAGTCACCGGATACAATAGCGCCATGTGAGGTATCAGCCGGTCCAGTAGCAGGAAAGGTCTCGGTTTTTCCAGTCCGGAAAACTCATTGGTATTGGGAGTCGCTGTACCCTGAAGAACAACACGTGTGCTTTCGGAGTGGCTTCGTCGAAATTTGGCCATTTAGGACTTGCGTCAAAAGAAAGGTTCCCATCCGCTTCAGTGCGCACCCGCCTCTCCCACGGATGTTGGTGGGCTTAAATTGACCGACGGACAACTTCCGTCTTCATGATGATTTACCGCAAAAAATGTAGGAAGTCATCAAGCAGTTTCGACAAGCCCTTAGTTTATGAGAAGCCCTTGATGTGTCAGTCAATTGTACGCACTTCATTCCTCTGCCTCTTTCAATGACAAAGCTTTGTTTGCTTACTCGAAGAATAACCCCCAAATACTTTCCGAAAAAATCAGTAAACGCTTAGGATTGTGATAGAAGACATTCTACGGGCTACGTATTTGCATTTTTCTGTGGCACAATTTTGGGTGAGGACTGTCCTGCCCTGCAGAGGAGGATACAAGAATATTAGCTTATTTCGGACGAAAGACATTTCGGCTACCTAATCATATTAGCAGGTTCAAAGGGAAGCAAGTGGCCACTCGTTGGTATCATGTGAACCCGGTACGGGAGGGAAGCTAGCGAATTTTGGTTGCGCCCTTGGTTGGGTAGATACTTCCTCAATTGCTATAAAAGCTTGACATAGCATCTAAATATATTCATCCCAATGAAACATGGTCGGCAATGGGGCCAACGAGGAACTCTCACTGAGCACCGTTGCGTGACGCTCGCGAGAGGGTAACCGATATAAACGTGATTACGGGCAGGAGGACTCTTGGCCCTTCGGTCCCAGCAGAGGGCCATTTAAAGAGTTGAGTGACAGCGTGCCGGTTCCATACACCCGTACTTTTCTTATTCTTACTTTAGCACTAATGCCAGACGGACATTTGGAGACAAGCACTTTAACCCACAATCAGTCTCAGATTACATGGGCAAGAAGATGCCGAGTATGGACTTCCGCATGGCTCAAAAAAGGCGGCAACTACCAAAGCGGTCGGGTAATCCCTGCTGAATAGTGCCATAAATCAGACTGCATCATGAATCGGAGTACAAAGCATCCCGCACAAGTTTTCTCATCATCCATGACTGAAGGCAGTCAGCTGGGAGTAATAAGGAGTTTAATCCATCGAAAGCGCGGAAAACGGGAAGCAAGAAACAATCAACACCCGCCGGTAGGGACGAGTTAATCGGAACCGGTCACGCTCGATAAGCGCTCGTTGTTAATTTATTCACTTGCCGAACATTGCCCTTTCGGAACACGAGTTAGGTGGTAGATGGGATTCGCACTACGGATTTTCGAGTTCATAATCGTCCACGCTGTAGAGAAAGAGAGACATGGTGAGACCGACGATACCGCTGTCGATACGGCACTGGGTTTATGGGATACCGTCGATTTGGCACAAGATTGGTCGGTCGGCACCAAAAATTGAATACTTGATTTTCTGTCTACATTGGTCGCTCACACGCTAGGGCTGTTTGCGATACTGCAGTCTTGCCTCACGGGTTCATTGACGTAAGCAGTGGAAGCGAATTGGGAGATCGAGAATAGCAGGTGGCAGCGCAGGTACTTACTGATCCGTCAGTTCCGTACCAAATCGACCATTCTGCGCTAGTGCCAAAACGACCAATGCCGATACGACCGCGTAAAAAATCATCCCTAGGTAAAAACTAGGCCATTTTGCTAGTGCCAAATTTTTCTAGTGATAACCCGACCACAGTACTAATTTGACCCGCCGACGCTCATATGGAGCTTGCAGTGGTAGGTACATGCAAAGACTAACATATTCACGGTACGTGCTCTCCTTAAAACACCTGCGACGACTGCTTGCGTTGATGCCAAACATCTACGTCGTCATTGGGTTAACACGTAGATATCTCGATACCAGGTGTGAACTTTTTTTCTGATGTTACATGTTTCTCACCATTGCGTTAGAGTTTTTGGACGTGGTTTCCGCATTTAGCACTCCCTACGAAAACTGATAAAACTGCGTAATGAATCGTAACAGCTGCATTAGTCTGGAGTGGTTTATTTGATCTCTTGACGAAGCGTAAAGCGATAGTGAGCGGCAAACATAGGGTCGGTAACAGCAGAGTGCGTATTGAGGTACAACTGACAACGGCAAAGCGCCCCTGCTTCTGCATTCGTGGATCACAAGNAGTTTAAGTGGAGTGGAAGGTAGTTTAAGTAGAGTTAGGGGTAGTTGGCATAAAAATTGGTTCTGGCCGGTCCGGGAATACAATCAGCCATGGATTTTGAGAGTGGTGGCGCAAATTTGGTATAGATAGAGAATACAGGTCGGGCCGAAACCCTTAAAGTTTTTGTGTCAAAGCAGGCTCGACTTCCAGAAGGAAATCGGCTTCGGGTGAAATCTGACCAGAGAGCCCACCCGTAGGGCGGGCAGCCTCCGCTAGTTCCTTTGCACGCGCACCACCATTAGTGAGGGCTTCTCGGATGATTGACTACAATAGAATTCAAACTAAACCTTGCAAACGGCAACCAGGGGATAAGTTAGCTTCTAGAAGCATGCATGCAGCTTACCATGCTGTGCGCATGCATGCGTGCAAGGCATGCGTACCAAGCGGTACCGCATGCAACACCATTTAGTTTCTAGAACTAAAAATAATTTTTTATCAGGATCCACCGTGAACGGGGTCAAAGTATTCAGGCACGTGTTCGCATGCTTCCTAATCCCTATGTCGGACTGGAGTTATGCTTGCATCATGCTAGCGCTACGCCTCCATGCAAAGCACGAATTGTTAGGCACAGCATAAACCTGGCTTAAGCTGACATCATGAATAGTCATACTAGGCTCCGCTAGACGCTAGTTCTAACCTATGTAGCAACCGTAATCCATAACAGTTTTAAATTTTAGGAGTCGACGAATCACCACTGATGACGTGGGGTGAAATCGAAGGAACACCGTTCCGTTTGGATGGGTCGGACATAGTCGCCGCACCGGAAGACGCACCCGTTTTCAAGATACCCGATGTCCCTATTCGGGAGCGGGTTGCCAACGACATCGCGGACGAGATTGCGAAGCGGTACCGGCAGAAGCGACGCCACGCGATGGAGCAAGCCGAGAAGCTGCATGCGTAAGTAACTACGCTATCTTCCGCACATTGTGTAACCTCAGTACTTAAGTGAAATGCGGTTACACCATATCTTCAGGAAAACGCCAAAGTTTGGTTCCTCCCGTACATCGGAGAAGCTTGCCGTTATGTCACCAGCTGCGCGCCGACTGGCCACGACTAAGCTCGGGCTTAAGCTCGGTACCGACAAGTCACTGAAAGCAAGTTATTCGCCGAAAGTGAAGTACGTTCATTCCTAGCCTAGTAGTTGTTTTCCAATGTAATCACTCTACGTGCCTTCTAGAACGCCAGGCTCGTCGTCGAAGCCGTTGTACAGTCCCGCTTTGTATAACTCCATCAAGATAAAGAAGGAGCCGACTCCTTCGCGTCCTGCAGCAAGCATTACGGACAACCTCTTCCGTCTACCGGCGTCACCTGCGGAAGAACCGCAGACGAGTAAAGATAGTGCCCTACCGTCTAAGCCACGTGCAGCCGATTTCTTTTAGTTAATCTGTGTTTAGTACCATCTTTCAATATTGCTGGTCAGATGGCGAAATGAATTTCGTTTTCACAGTCTCACGTGGATTCGGCACATGCGACTGTAGGCTAGACGGACCACATGCATAAAGGCGATGCCAGCTAGAGGGACCACATGCATAAAGGCGATGCCACTCGCTAGGAGTAGTGTGCAGCGGTAATGACTAGTCTTAGGATCCGTGCCAAAGCGGCGCTGCAGCACGCTTGAGACGGTTATTGGATTGTAGGTAAAGCAATTGGCATTGGAGTCTAGTAGGAAATTGTGGTCGCCAATATGCTGCCCCATCGTGCAGGCTGACAAATGAGCTAGCATACCCGGAAAATGATTCACACCCTACACACCATTCCGTATTTAGATTTACTATGTACAACCAACTGCAGGATCACAATAAACAAGTTTAAGAAATGTCCCTGACAATGGGTGAAAGCACATAAGGCCCTAAGTATATGGCTGATGCCCGCCAGACGTGCTGCTCAGTCAAGCGAGCTCCGGGGACTTTCCAAGAGAGCCGTCCTTGCCGTCAACTGGTCCGGGATCTGAATGAATATGCAACAGTCTACTTTATAGGTTGTGCAAGAAGATGTTCCAATAAGGCCTAAATGGAAAGACAGTTCCGGCCTTAACACAGCGCACGTACCCGGTTAAAGCCGTACGCTACCTCGTTTTCAGGCGCACCGCATTTGTTGGTGCCACCGCAACCAAGCAGCTGAGCCACTCGGATTCGGAACTTCTTGGAGAACAACGTGTAGATGAGTGGGTTGCATGCGCTGCACATCAAGGCCAGCGCATTCATGAGCAGTACGAACTCGTACGGGGGATGGAACGATATGTTGAATAGGGCTCTGAAATTTGTAATAGCGTGAACGGTGGCGATTGTGAGGAAACGCACTTGGTTAGGAATATGGCTTGAATTGGCGAGTAGCACGCGAAGTAGACGCACACGCAGGCAATAAGCATCTTCACCACGCTCCGCCGCCTTTTTAGGGTTTCTATTCGAGCTTGCTGCTCCCACGAAGAATTCGACTCTGAAAATTCGGTCACTATGGTGGACATTCAGGGATCAGTTACCTTCGTAAAGGTGGCGATTTTGTATCCACAGAGCGGAGGCGACCTTTGAGTAGAGAGCAACGAACAAGATACACGGAATGCAGTAGAACCTTAATATCGTACTGTACCCACGACTACAAGGTGCCGCCGACTTACGAGAAGAATTCGATCCATNTGCTTCTGCATTCGTGGATCACAAGTCGTGTGTCCATAATTAATGTCAGGATCTGTCAAAACATGCCGTGCCGTAAAAGAAGTTACCGAATGCAGAAACACTCGAATCTACTCATGGGAGAGACTAGGAAACGTTGAAAAGCTTAAGCCCTTAAAAGTATAGGAAAAATGCCACGCAGTAGGAAAAATGCAAATTCGTGTTATACTGGCTGACAAACGACTGTCTTTGGGGTGGGAGATCTAAGCGTAAAGCTAGAGAGCACGACTGGAGGGAGACATGGTCAGTCTGGGCGAGGGCGAATAACTTACTGGGCTAAGTAGAGAGCCAGTCGAATCACCAGGAAGCGCACCGGTAGACAGAAATATTTGTCCTAAGGAAGCAATCTGGCGGTGTTGTTGCTCACCATTTAAAATGCATGAAATTCGCTTAAGCGACTTTGAGCAGACGGTGGTGAGCATAACACGCGTGCATGGGGTACTTAGGCTATAACTATGCTGTAAGGAGCTGGAGCTACTACGCGCGTCTACATATCTGGTTTCGTATGTTGTTCGTGGGATTGGCAGTTGGCTTGGCATATGGCACGCTTGTTGACGGCTTCGTTTACGCTATTGCTCTTTTATCGGCTGCAGCAGCGGTGGCTCGCCCTTGCGACCCACGAGCAAATACGTGTCCATGCCTTTGTCGACACCCTTGACTTCGATGTGGTCTCGGTACTCGAAATCGTAGCGGTCGATTAGTAGGTCTCTGGTGTGCTGTGAAACCTAAAATGGGTTCGTTTTTTTCTGAATCAAGGCATTGAGCGCGTACCTGAATTCGGTTCTCCACGCCAGTGCTGTACATTCGAGAAGCAATGTTGACGGTATCTCCCCAAATGTCGTAATAGAGCTTCGTGGTCCCGATAACACCAGCAGTCACGGGTCCAATGTTGAGGCCAATTTTGCACACGAACTCGAAGTTCAGCAAGTCCTGGTTAAAGTTGGCTAACGCATTTTGCAGCGCTATCGCGAACTCCATTAGCTAAAATCAAGTTCTCTCGGGTTTTTTGTGCGTGCATGAATAGATCGCCTACCTGGTAAAGATGTTCGTACGGGTGCAGAGAGAGGCGGCGACGTTCAGGATTGAGGCCTGACGCAGCCATGTAGGTAGAGCCAATAGTCTTGATTTTCTCCACATGCGCGAATTCTGACCGGTCAAGCAGTTCGTCAAAGTCTCCAACGACCTCGTTGAGTACACGCAGAAACTCGCGTCCTCCTGAAAGATCCGTCGTATCATTGGAATATGATTGAAGGCCGCACCTTCAAAGTTCTCCTCGTAAATCTCGTTCCAGTTGGTTATGGAAGCGAACAGGACGGCTGTCAGGGCATGGTTCTCGCTGTACTTGGTGTTCGTTTTCAGGGATTCGACGGCATGTTGTGGGATGATGTTCGTCAGGAGCCAGTCGGCCTGGTCACGCACTAGCTGCATCTTCTGCGTATCCCTTCGTGCTTGAACGTCACCGTAGAACGACATGCGGAAAGCAGCTTCGAACTACAAGAAAGTCATTTTAAAAATCATCACGTCGTGCGCCATGAGACCGCTACAGTTTCCATCGGAAAGATTTCCAGAAGCTCACCTGGTAGTTAAGAAACGCTACAAGGATGACAGCAAGAACGACGTCCAGGAGGAGTTCCCATACGAACAGTGGAGAACCGAACTCTGGTGTTATCCACTGCGGTTGGCCAATCACACACTTGTCCGTGACGTTGACAAGCATGCCCCGGATGCCGCGAATGAAGTCCATAATGTCGGCCTGATCCATAGAAGCTATTCTGTCCAGGTTTTGCTGACAGTACCTACAATGCTGGTCAGAGCAGTTGCAAGTGGATCCCTTACAGGTTAGAGATGATGAACGCAATAGCGACTGCGATGGCTTGCGCTGTCTTGGGCCATGCGCCGAGCTGGCTGAAGTTGCAGTGGCCGTAGATGGCAATGAGCAGAACGAAGCTGAACACCAGTCGCTTGTGGATGGCCTCAGGTGGTATGCATAGCGAGCTTGGCGGGTCAGTCTCGGTGCACAGCGGAATGTTGAAGAAGGCCACACCTACCGGTAGACCAATTAGCAGGCAACCTAAACACCGGTAGTAAGTGATAGGTTTGCGACTTAGCAGGAAAAGTGTACCTAGAATATGACGAGGAGCCCAGTGGTTAACACAGGGCATGATGGCACGGCGACTGAGCATGGGCACCCCGATGAGGAAGATAGTAGCACAGACGAACGCGGCGGCAAGAACGAAGTATATGATGTAAGAAGTAGATGGTGGACGGATGCTAAGGAGGGTAAAGACGCCAACAATGAAGAAGATCACCGCAGCAACCAGTATGTCGATGAACACGCCTGAATAGCGGTAGCGTGGTCGCTTGATGGACGGATCGCTGCGGCCCTTCTCCAGCTAAAGTAGAAAACGTACATTTTAGGGGCGCCCGGCTAACCTGATGGTGTTTTGCGAGTCCGCTTTTTGGGTTGGAAAAGTGCTGACTCGACTCTGCGAAGTGGGCTCGATATTCCTGCTCGATGACCTTCTCGTTGAACTTGAGCGTCCATCGGTTCAGCGAATCCTGGTGCATCCAGAAGCCCTGGACGAAGTTACCGTCCGTGGTTTGGATGATCTGCGCAAGGCGTTGGTCAAAGTCTTTGTTCTCCGTGTCGAAACGCGTAAGCGATGCGGCATTGTGGTGGTGCGATATCGCTGTATCGAGGCCTCCTACCGAGTGGATATCGGAACAGCCAGCTTCCTAAGCATCGCACTCGACGTGGTCCAATCAAATGGCTAACGTACCTGTAACCCGGAACTGCGCGACCCGCGAGCGCTGTTGTTGGGACTGCTCTCGTGGGCCAGATCCATGGAGATTCTACCGCCAATGCTTTCTGCTGCGGCCCACTCTTCCCTGTGAGCCTTGCCGTCTGGCGGGGTCGTTGCGACGCAGTCGATGGATGAATGGTTGGCCAGAGCTTGGAAGGAGGCCGACTTGCGAGTGTCCGGAGGAAGAGACATCGATAGCGACTAAATCAGTACGAATGTCGTCCGTACTCGGTCACGTTGCATCATACTACCTGCGTCCCATGGTCGAGGATTTGCGCCGAGCATGTTTGGTTCTTGCTGGTCCGATCCAAGAGCTTCATTCGAAGGCTTCCACCACCCACCGAGTTGGTAGTCGCGCGGCTGATTGGAAGCGAAGCGGAGTGAATGGTTTTGAGTTTTCCCGCGATTTTCTGCAACAATAAAAAGTAGGGAAATGCATTTTCATTGCCGTTTAATTACCTTCCTGAAGCTGAGTCGCTGATCTTCAGGCGTCGGCTTTGGCTCAGCTGGCTCGCGGCTGCATTCAGAATCCGATACAGCCACGAACTGGTTACTGATCGATTCGAACTCCTTCGAGCGCCCGGCAATGAAGAACGTCTTTAAGCCTTAAGGGCCCAATTAAACATTGCAAGTCGTATGTCGACAGTACCTTTATGCTCTCCGCCCTCCTCCAGCGTGTATTCGTTTCCAAGGAAGCTTGCCGTGACCGCAGAAATGTGGACTCTCCCTGCCACACCGGTCGATTCCATTTCGTTGGCTAGCGTCACATCATTTGAGAATACGTCGAACTTGAAGCGCTTAGTGCCCACCATGCCGCACATAACCTGAAAGAACGGTAATGCTTTGAAAGGATACTGGATGCTCCAAACCTTTCC
The DNA here is from genome assembly GCA_020875895.1 of Aphelenchus avenae. Lineage (NCBI taxonomy): Eukaryota > Metazoa > Nematoda > Chromadorea > Rhabditida > Aphelenchidae > Aphelenchus > Aphelenchus avenae. Next base: position 2,714,303 of record JNEY01000001.1, read on the forward strand.
CGTATGAATGCCCACGCGCATGTTGACGTTTTGGCCGCGGTCCATGTCGAACTGTTTTATGGCAATGATCATGGCAAGACCCATTTCGACGCAACACTTGGCGTGGTCTGGTCTCGGCTCGGGACAACCGGACACACAATAGTAGCAATCACCTAAAAGAATTCTTTTTTGCGATCGAACAATTACTCCAGCAAATATGCAGTCAAGTAGATATTGCTAACCGAGGGTGCTGATTTTCTCTAGGTTGCATCTGCCACAAAGATAGTCGAACCGCCCGAAAAGATCGTTCAGCAGGTTGACCAGTTCGTCTGCAGATTTATTCGACGACATCTTGGTGAAGCCGGCAATATCCGCGAAGAGAATCGAAACGTCGGCCATGAGATTCATCGTGAATGGGCGGAATTTTCGAACACCAGGCGTTGAGTTCACTGGTGTCGTTGTGGGCCCGGGCAGTCCTGCCGGCGCACCCATTATCCCTGCCGTTGACTCAGCAGCGCTAGATCGTCCAGCTAAATCCAGGCGCTATAGAGCGGCCTTTCGAGGACTGATGCTTACTAGTTTCCTTTAGAAGTTCATCGGCAACTTTCTTCGGCATGACGCTCTGAATCATGTGGTCCTTGAACTGCGTCTCCAGCTCAAGATCCTTCCTCGCAAGCAGGGACTGGCCCACTTTGAGGAAGGTCTTGCGTTGCCGAACTTGCGTCAAGATGTACAAGTGGACGCCAAGCAGGTGTACGCAGACATGCAGAGCCAGCTTCGTTAGCGGTCGGGCGTAGACACCGTCCGGGCGCGATCCACCGAGCAGTTCAAAGAGGATGGAGTACAGGACGCCGATCAGGATGCAAAGGTAGAGCGGCAACGGTATAACCGTGTAAATAAGTAGCACCACCTGGAATTTCTCATGCTCGGTACGCACCCGTGTTCACAGTAAGCCTACTTGTATACTCGTAGCCATCGTCGCCAAGGGTCCCATGAACGGATCGTAGCTTGAGAAGACCAGTAGAGTGACTAGGCAGATTAGAAAGGTACACAGGAAGGACGTTGGCAAGTAGAATCGCTGATAGTGCATGCTGAACGTCGTGAACCACAACATTCCGAAGCACATGGACATCAGAATCACTGCCAGTACCTAGAAAGCATGCTCAATGCATTGCCATTAGTCTGGGCCCATCGCCAGCAGACTAAGTCTTGCAAGCGGGACAGGCACCGAGCACCGGTAGGCCTGACACGACGTACCCATTGGTGAATGCGGTCCTGCCCGAAAATGCGTAGGTAGATCATCCACAGGATGCAGGTCAGGATGATGTAGACAAGCCCCGATCGGAATCGATCGCGCAGCAACGGGAAGCTGCACTTCCAGTACTGAGACTCGAGCATTGACGACGCGAACTGCGGGTTCCACCATCGCGCGGAGGCACGCTCGAAGAGAGGGATTCGACGAGGGCTCGAAGAGTGCGCACGTGCCTGAATGGCCTTTGGATGAGCATGCAGATTCCGAGTGGCACAGTTGCAAGAATCGGGACTGATCATACCTGCTCTGCGAGCGTGTGCCCACTCCCATTGGCAAGATGGCCTCCACGATAGTCGTGGTCCAGCATACCGACGTTCTCGTCGGGCATGTCTTCTTCGTGGTTGTTCATGTCGCCGGACATTCTCGCCCGCGAGCCGTCATCCCCTGATCATATCCGCGGTACTCGAGTCTAAAGCAAGAATTAGGCGTCAGTTTTAACAATCTCTTGGCGGGAAAAGCAAGAAGAAATATGAAGGCTCAACCGACAAGCCATAGAAGGCTGCAAAGTAAGTCTAGCATGTTAACGGTCGCTATTTTAATGGTGAGTGGGCCCTCCGGTACTACTTGCTTGGAGCGATGTGAGAAGGAGGGATTAGCCCCGTGATATTTGTTGGTAATACTTTATGAGCCGAATGCTTGTGCTCTGCTATTAAATTGGCTCTGGATGCGATCCAGGAAAGGGCGCCAATTCAACCGCCTTCCCTCGGCTTTCCTTCCTCCGCTCTTTGAGGGAAGCCAGCGACACGAGGCGCGTCAATAAATCCCGCGTCCGCAGTGAGCCTAAGACAAGCTTCTCGGCTGTTGCAACTTAAGCGGTACGTCATCGGAACGTGCTGAAATTTGCCGGAAACATGTGTTCATCCGGGCCTCGGGTTAGTGCCCAAATTTTTGTCTGCTACAGACGCTAAGTTATTGGATTATTACCCTAAACCGGACGATATTAATCACACACAATGCGAGGCGCTCGCGAGTCATCGTCTTCCCTCGGGTCCCTGATTGATGACTCACTTACGTATGAGTAGTTCACAAAAGGACCGAATAAATTAATTTTAACGAACGGCACGTTATACACAACTCCTCTGTAAGAACGAGGCCATATGAATGGATAAGAAGGGCTTCTTCAAAAAACAAAATCGGCTTATCTTGCTACCATAAGCAAGGCAACCAGACTCGGCATGACATTGTGCACCCAACATAGTAAGCATCATTTATATCTCTAGAGTGATTGATCTACAAGAATTCGCTCGGAACCGCTCTCAGACAGATTCCTTTCGGTCGCCTCCCTCTCGCGTCGCAGCAGCGGTGCTTTCGTGAATTTCAGACCTCATGGATGCGGTGCTGTTGTGCTGTACGCAGGCCTCTTGAAGGACAAGCTCGATCCTCTCATGCGATCGGCGTAGCAACGGCAGAAATTCGACTAAAAGCACATAATTGCGGCACTGAACCTTTTCAGCTAACTTGTTGTCTACAATGTTACAGGACGTAGTATCTAATGTCAATGTTAAAAGAACCTTAGCGTTACGGCAAAATACAAGGCCTACGTCACGTTAACACTTACCTCTCATTCGTCCATAGTCCGCATTACCCAACGAGTTTCTTCGCAAAAGGGACATTGCTTCGTGCAAGAAAAGAGACTGAAATCCAGCGACGACTGACAGAACCACGAGGACTGAAACCTGGCGCAGAAGGCATGGAAGCGCTGGACTCCCAAAATGGCAGAACCCGATGGAAATTAGATTTAATGAACATCGAGTGACTCCAAAGATCCACGTGCAGCGGATGCTCCGATTACGCAAACCGCAATGACCTGCTAATAGATTGCTGCAGGGATCTCTTGCGACGCGCCGGCTATGACCGACTTCTCTACGTGCGTTTTTAAAATACAATGTTTGCTTACGACAATTTTCCTATGCGTAATTCAAAGCGTTCAAGCTAGTCGACCAGGGCGGGACGCTAGGGCAGCTAACAAGCATGACGGTAAGTCGCAACGATAGTCATACCGGCATGAAGCGTTACGTGAGCAGGATCAGATAATGAACTTCTGTTGGCCTTTATTTAGAACAAGGAGTTGTTGCAATCGCTTGGATTAATAGTCCAGGCGGGGACATACAAGGCCGTATAACCTTCACACAGGCCCTCTTTGCCGGAGCACCAACGAAAATCACCGGCAAATTTCTAGGTGCCGTCTGTGCGTACAACTCAACTCAAGGTTGATTTAGGTTTGCATGCCGATAGCACGCGCTACGGGATTAAGATCTCCTCTTGGGGCAATATGAGGAAAGGTTGCCTGAGCATGGGACCGGAGTTTAACCCAGATCTAACGCCTCAACGCCTTCCTAGAGTCCACCCGTGGCACTGGGTCGGTACTCTCGGGAACATCGTGAATGCCGAGGTACTGTCTTTAGCACCGCTATCCCTAGGACAATTTGATCTTCATTTTCGCGCGGGCACGTAGACCTTTATCTGTTCAGATCAACGACGTTAATTACAAGGTGTCATTGCGTGGACGGAACAGTGTAGTTGGCAGAGGCGTCGTTGTCTACGAAAACGAAGACGACGGAGGCAGGAAGAACACTAAGGACAGTAGGCAGTTTGGAAGCGTCGGTCATCCTATTGCTTGCGGAGTTATTGGAATTGTGCACGGTGAAGCGGCCTTGTGATATAGTCTTAAGTCGATTTGGCACTGGGCTCTGCTCAAAGATTCTCTGTGTATATTTCGTCCTCTGCAATAAAGCGTTCACATTGGGCAGTTAAAAGGGAATTAGCTAACCTGAACGCCCTATAACGGCACAGCCAGCCATTGCGTCCGCTCTTTCGGCGCAATCCAAACATATTACGCGTAGCGCCCGGCCAACAACCGTTTCCTTAGCGTCGGTAACGCTAACGTCGAAACGCTTAAAGGCCGAGTAAAATAAGGTGTCCTCTGCGGGGACCTGCAAGGACAAGCTCGGCATTTGCTAGGGTAACCTTTGCGATTGACTCCGGTTAATGGTTTATTATTACGAAACAAACCGTAAACCGCCGCACTTCCACGAGTCGTGCGCCATTCGCACACGCAGAAGGCTCAGAGTTACCGGAGACAAGCACTTGGACTGCGTAAGTTCTGTGCAAAACAAGGCTAATTTTTAAGGCGATACTGTAAATCGTACCTGGGCACATCTGACGGAGGAAAGTAGAGGTGAATCTCAACGACAGTTGGCTGATTCGGATAATTTGATTGGCGGAACGAAACATGTCCTCCCACGTGTCCGGTTGAGAAGCCGGGTGCTGTCGAATTAAATAGCGTTGCGACGGCAGCGATAGGGGTAACTATGGATTCCACGGTTACTAAAGTCCAGTGGAAAGAAAGCTTACTTTGCACCCTCTTACTCGTCGTAAGCACGACGTGCTTCTGACGGGCAGCAAGCGAAACACTTTCTACTCCGCATTCACAGAGTGTCAGTATTGTTACCAAAGGCACTACAAATAATTTGGCTGGAAGCATATTTGCGGATAACGCAAACTGCTGCGGTTCAGAAGGCACATGCGTGGTTCGAGCAATTTAGCGGGTCAGCGTCGTCAGTGAAAGTGAATGATGGCTAAGACTGATCAAGAACTTGAACGTAAACGTCTATTTTCCAGTACAGATTGTTTAACAGTTTGTTCGAAAGCGTTGAAACATCTCGCTACCCTGATTTGACCGTCGCATTTACTCGGGTCAACCAGCCTTTCCAATGTGTGTTAGAATGAGTCGTTAGGCGTACCAAGCCAAACTTTGCAGGAGAAGACCTATATTTTCCAGCAAACTACCGGCCGGAATGCTTTTGACGTTGTGAAGTTTTGGCTAATTTCCGTCCTCCGGCTACGTTTGCTCTATTTTAACGTATCAATTTAAATGAACTTTTTATTTCAAGGGTTAGCGAGAAAGCGCGTAGAAAGCAATGACGAACAATAGGAAGGACCCATCGGGCCCATGCGTAGCGCTGTATGCGGGATTAAATGACCGGTGTGAACACTACGAATGCTTGGATCTGGGACATCTGCGGAGCCGCACAGCATTGATTACTGGGTTCCGCCATTCTGTGCCTTTTTGATGTCCTGAAATATAGGAATGCATACAGCTTAACGCACAAAACCTTTGCCTTACCAGGTAGTCCTCCTTGGTACGGAAGTAGGTGCGGGTAGTCGTGGTCGTCGACTCCTCGTAGATACGCGCGCGCTAAACCAGACGTTTGACAGGCTCTGGACGGAAAATGTTTTGATCTGAGCCGGCTGAACCAATCAACACACCTGAACCCAGTGAGCGACCGTCATGTTGTCGCGTTTAGCCACCGCGCCACCGTTGTTTCGAGTACCGTGCGGTGCCATGCCATGCACTTGCACCTCAGCAACATCCCTCTCGGCGTCGGCGTTAGGCACAGCTTGCGGATGCTGCTTATCATCCTGGGGAGCAGGCTCGGCGTAGGCACAGTCGCCAGAGTGCGTCTTGCCCTGGTCGAAATCTACGTTTGCAGCAGGGTCAGTCTCCGTGTAGTACTCATTGTCGGATGCGAATACGTTGATAATCCCTAAATGAAGGGTCAACAACTGCTACGCAATCTGTCACTAACTGCCAAAATTCATAACAGACAGTGAAAAGCGCTGCCAAAACCAAACTTACATTCACATTTTCCACACTTGTACTGGATGAGCTGTGGGTTCGGCTGGTTCTGTGCATGCTTTCTTTTCCGCTGTCGTTTGAAGCGGAAATGCCCGCGCTCACAGGTATACTCAATCCACCAATAGGTGTGGGTCTTGTTTAAGTTGAAGCGTTGTGGACGAGCTGGCTCCGTTTGAGTTCTCGGCTGTGTTGCGGCCGCAATGTTGGCGCTCTGCGCGGTTGAGATAGGCGCCACACCAGATCCTCCTGCTTGTTGGCCGGTGACTTTGTGTCCATCGGATCCGCCATGCGCCGTTCCGCTAAAGTGATTTGACGACGGCCCAGACGCGAAAACGCGTTCGCGTCGCTCGAACATGACATTTGTGAAACGCGCTGCAGACAGGGTAGGCTGTTTGTTTGACGACGACGGCAATGCCAAAGCTGGAGAAGCAGCTGGTGTAGGCGCTGGTGACTCTACGACTAAAAACTACCGTCAGACGCTTCCTATTTCGCATACGCTTGGCAAGTATCACACATCTAATAGAGTGTAGAGAACGGGAACGGCACCCTAGATGCTTCGTCACTGTCTCGACGTACTCCCTTTTCGACTTCTCAAAACTTTCGAGACAAAGTTACTGAGCCCTTATGCTTAGTGCTTCACGCATCGAGAATAATGCTCATCAATGGTTAACCTCTTTTCTCGCGGAAAGTATTTTCGCTGGTAAGTTTGCTAAAAGATTCAACTGAGCCCTTCCTGTGGCTCGCGAATAGCCTGTAATCAGGAGTCCCCTGACCCTCTGTCCTAAATGCCCCCCTCCCATACAAAAAGGGTATTACCTAATTTATTTCCATGCACGAAACTCCCTTAGTGTCCACCCTGATAGAAATTCTTTGTCTTAGCATGTGTGCTTCGCTATAGTACGCATGCTGTATCGGGCTCGTATAGCATGTAAGCATAAACTTTCACGGGCCATATCTTTTTTCGAACATATCCCATCCACTAGGAACTTTGGGCTTCTAGTAAACTTCTTATGGCTATCGAATGAAATCGATAGCCATAAGCGATTTGAATTTGGACGTATATACACCAGCCCTTTATTGGATAACGATGTTAAGTAATGAGCTTTCCAAGTTTTCTATATATCAAAACTTATTGTTCTATGTATATTCGCTGTCACGTCGTATGACGTGAATAAAAACGAAATTACACTGAAAAGCAAAGCAGGAAAAATACCTGGCGTGGTGCGGTCCTCGATACCCGCTTCACGTTTCACTTCACGCTCCATAAGCGATGGATGGCTATGCCGGGGAATACTAGGGCCAAGCTGTGCCCGGACGATGCATTGATACGCACAAAGGCGCAAGCACGCTTTTATACCGGCGAGTCCAGAATCCCGGCCCCGCCCAAGCATTTCGAAAGACAGCCACAAGGCATGCTCGGGTGTTTATACGAATAGGTTCGTTTTCGTTCGTACATAAACGTTCGTAAATGCGGATATGAAGGTTATGTGTTCGGCATCGTCCTTAGTCAATGAAGCGCTGGCTGTGTTTATGAAAGTTCAAATCTTTGTTTACCTGCAAGACTTGGTGACATTCGCTGAAGTTCGCAATTGTGTTTATATTTAAAAGAGATCGTACGTCGTATCGAAGAACAAGGGAAACGTTTTTTAACGTTGCTCAGTAAGGTTTTTTTTCTTGTTTGCAGCGCTTAACCAAGTGCTAACAACTTTAGCATGCATAAACCAGTTAGGGAACGTCCAGATTGTGTTGGCATGACATGGGGGAGGGGGTGTCAGTCATCTATTAACAAACCCTAAAACATTAACACTGCGCAGTGTTAACAATGGGGAGGGGGGAGGTTAGTTCAAAAGAAAGTTCCTTTTTGATACCATGCTTATGGTTTATTTACGGGTAATTATATATTGAGTATTTACGATGCGGCGTGCGATACCGCTATTTGCACCAGTGAAGCCTGGCGTTACGGACCCATTTTGACAGTAAAGGACTAAACAGTGCAGGTTAAATAGGGTACATTATCCAGTACCTGAATAAACAGTACGGTATCAATCAGTACGGATTAAATCGTATGAGATTAAACGGGATTATTCAGTGTCTAAGCATGAGCCTAATACAAAGAGCCTAGGCCTAAGATAAGCGTGGACGATGCCAGGGCCATAAAGACTAATCATGGTTTAAACTCTACCACTTGAGCCCGTACTGTTTGCTCCCGTATTGAGCTATGCCGTAGTCCCGAAGCGAATAATTCGTACTGAAAAATGTGTACTGAATAAATACCATGCTGTTAATCCCGTACTGAATTACCGAGTACTGGGTAATATCATACTGAATAACCGGGTCTCACATAATCCCGTGCTGAAGAAAGGTGTACTGACAAATAGCCATACGTAAAAGGCGTTTGACGTCCTCATACGACATGAAGGTCTGACGGGCTGAACGCCCCGAAATTTTCTTCCTAATTCATGTGTCACGTTGCTCGTTCGATTTCGGAAGCCACGGTTTTTTTACGATTCATGAACAAGCCGTTGTGTGCCATGCCATCAGTCAAGGACAGTCCGATGGCTTGCACATGTTTATGGATGTGTCGTTGCGTAAGAGTGAAAGCATCCCGCTGCTTTTTTACTATGCCCACGAGCTCCGCATAAATAACGCAGTTTGCACCGCTCCATCGTTTTTAACTGCGGACATTTCTGGACGCAGCCGGGCCACCCAGTCACTGGCTGTCGGACGGGCGTAAGAGTTGTTTTGTCGCGAACGGAACTCCGTTCACGAGCAGGGAAATACTCCTTGCGTTCACTAAGCGCGCGTGTGGCGTTCCGCCATGCGTGCGTGTCCCGCGTCGAGTATAAAAGCCAGCGGCGGAGCGTTCTCCCGGCAGTGTGGGTCGCAGGGCGACCAGTGGAATGTGACCGGGAACTCCGCGGTTGCATCTCCACTGGCCCGCAGCGGAACTCCGCTGTGGGGCGCCGAGTGGACTTCTACCTAGTCCACGGCCAGTTGCACNGGCCGGTGAACAACCACCTCCAGGATCTCCAGCGCTACGCGGACGACTGGGTGCGCGTGTGCGGGGAACTCCTCTCACTCCGCGAAAACATCCTTGACAACAGCGCTTACTACAACCGCTTCATGGAAAAGCTGCCGCACAACGTTCGACTCGAGCTCTTCCGCAACGAGCACGAGTACAACGAGTTCAACCTCGAAGCCGCCATCATCGAGCTTAACGAAGCCATCAAATGGCACCGAAAGGCAACTGCGTTTCGGAGCCTAGATGGACAGCCACAGCAGAACACCGGAACTCTCGGTGGCTCTCGCTTCAAGGCTGTCACCAATGGCGGCCCGAAAATTGAACTCATCGAAGACAGCACCACCAGCGGCTTTATGAGCGCTGCCAAGGGGCCTCGTCCTGGATCACAGCGGTGCAGCTTCTGCAACGCCAAAGGCGAGCACTGGACCTCGAGGTGCACCAAGTTCGATACTGCCGAGCGTCGTCAACTACGTGCACGCGAAGTCGGTCTCTGCCTCGTGTGTCTTCGGAAGGACCACGCAACCTCCAACACCATGTGCAGAGCCCAACACATCGGTACATGCGACTACTGCGGAAAAGAACGGCACAACAAGGCACTCTGCACCCACTACGTCGCACGCGTCGCGTCGACATCCGCAGCAGATCGACGTCCTCGCATCACCGATTCTCACAGCTGTCGGCCTGACCCAGGGCAGTACAAGCTCGACGAAGAGCCCAAGAACCGACAGCAACGTAGCACCTACTCTCCAGGCCTGGAAGTTACCTCCAAGGGAGCGGAGAACGGACAACCCCGCCGTAGGAAAGCTGCGAACCGAAAGGCTCCAAAGCCACGAGTGCCGGCCAATCTGGCAGCCAGCGACGCCACCGAGGATTCGATCGACGGGTCGAAGGCGTCCGGCAAACCGAACGTGGGAGAACCTGGCCCACCTTCGGTGCCCGATCGCGCGGCACCTCTTCACGCGAAAGCTCAACCTTCCACGTTCGACGAAGAGCGTGAAGGGCTCGGTCACTGCAGTGACGCCCCTACCGAGCCTGACTCAGACACCGAGGAGTTCGCACTCGGAATCCGCCAGCCCGACGGGGTAGGTGGGTTCGGAGCAACTGCTCCTTGCGCGGAACTCCGCCGCACCCACCTCCTCGAGTGCGTGCAAGCGGATGTCTGCAACCCTGACGACACCAGCAAGAAGAAGCGAGTCACGATCTTCTTCGACTCGGGTTCAAGCATCACCTACGTGACGAAGCAACTGGCCTCCGACCTCGGACTGATCAACCTTGGCCGTGACCAGCTGCAGCTTGACACCTTCGCGAGTGATGCGCCGGTGCGCTTGGACATCTTCCACACGCGCCTCGCCATCACGCTTGCTGACGGACACCTGTGCCTCATCGACGCCTGCGCATCGCCAAAAGTCGTGGGTCGTCTCCGCACAGTTTTCATTTCAGACAAAGACGTGTCCCTGCTTCGCAAGGACCAGTGCCACCTCGTACCGGAACATGTCGTGCCCGACGTCGTGGTCGGACGCGACACTCAACACCTGTTCCGGAAGAAGGACCATCCACCGCTGCTGCCCAGCGGTTTCTGCCTCGTCTCCAGCACGCTCGGGCTTATGATTGCAGGAAGCGGTTGTATCTCGAAGCAGGCCTCTGGTGGAACTCCACCAGTTGCCGCAGCTTCCTCGGTTGACCTGTCCGGAACTCCGGACTCAGCCGCAGCCGCATATCCGGAGTCAACTGAGGATGATCCAGCCTCGGCGGACGCAGTCACAACGTCTGCCTTCGTTGGCGCTCTTGACTACGACGAAGCCGTGCTTCACGAGATGGGGGAAAACTTCTGGAAGCTGGAGAACATCGGCATCGAGCCGCCTTCGAAGCAGCTCGACGATGACGCCGTCCACGCGCGCTTTCGGAAGACGACCGCCGTCAACGACGAAGGCCGCTACGAAGTGCGACTTCCATGGAAGACCGACAACGGCGCAGCGCCTTCCAACGCCGAGCTGCCAACTAACTTCAGGATGGCTCGAGGGCGACTGACCTCCTTCCAGCGCGCCCATCTACACGATCCTGACTTTCTGCTGAAGTACGGAGCAGGATTCGCCGCCATGGAAGCTGACGGAACCATCGGACGGTTTGACGGCACAGCGCGGAACTCCGCCTTGTTGCATTTCTTGGCTCACCAGGCGGTGATCAAGGAATCGTCCGCCACAACCAAAGTCCGACCCGTCTTCGATGGCGGTGCAAAGATGGCGGGTAAACCATCCATCAATGACCAGCTGCACCGCGGCCCAGTGCNTTTTGGTCTTTTCCAGAGAAAGTTATTGGATTATTACCCTGAACCGGACGATATTAATCACACACAATGCGAGGCGCTCGCGAGCCATCGTCTTCCCTCCTGTCCCTGATTGATGACTCACTTACGTATGAGTAGTTCACAAAAAAGACAGAATAAATTAATTTTAACGAACGGCACGTTAAACACACCTTCTTGGTAAGAACGAAGCCATATGAAAGGATAAGAAGGGCTTCTTGAAAAAAACAGAATCGGCTTATCTTGCTACCATAAGCAAGGTAACCAGACTTGATATTGTGCACCCAAGACAGCAAGCATCATTTATATATCTAGAGCGATCGTTCTAAGAATTTCGCTGAGAACCGCTCTCAGACAGATTCCTTCCGGTCGCCTCCATCTCGCGTCGCAGCAGTGGTGCTTTTGAGAATTTCGGACCTCATGGATGCGGTGTTGTTGTGCTGTACGCAGGCCTCTTGAAGGACAAGCTCGATCCTCTCATGCGATCGGCGTAGCAACGGCAGAAATTCGACTAAAAGCACATAACAGAGACACTGAACCTTTTCCGCTAACTTGTACAGGACGTAGTATCCTTATGTCAATGTGAAAAAGAACCTCAGCGTTACTGCCATATACAAGGCCTACGTCACGACAACACTTACCTCTCATTCGTCCATAGTCCGCATTACCCAACGAGTTTCTTCGCAAAAGGGACATTGCTTCGTGCAAGCAACGAGACTGAAATCCGGTGACGACTGACAGAACCACGAAGACCGCAAACTGGCGCAGAAGCCATGGAAGCGTTGGGCTCCCAAAATGGCAGAATCCGATGGAAATTGGATTTAATGAACATCGAGTGACTCCAAAGATCCACGTGCAGGGGATGCTCCGATTACGCAAACCGCAATGACCTGTTAATAGATTGCTGCCGGGATCTCTTACGACGCACCGGCTATGACCGACTTCTCCATGTGTCTTTTTAAAGTACAATATGTTCTTACGACAATTTTCCTATGCGTAATTCAAAGCGTTCAAGCTACCCGGCCCGGGCGGGACGCTAGGGCAGCAAGCAAGCATGACGGTAAGTAGCAACGATAGCCATACCGGTATTGTGAGCAGGACCAAAAAATTAACTGCTGTTGACCTTTATTTAGAACAAGAAGCTGTTGCAATCGCTTGGATTAACAGTCCAAGCGGCGACATACAAGGCCGGATAACCTTCACACAGGCTCTATTCGCCGGCGCACCTACGGAAATCACCGGCAAATTTCTAGGTGCCGTCATTGCGTACGACTGAACTGAAGGCTGATTTAGGTTTGCATGCCGATGGCACGCGCTACGGGATCAAGATCTCATCTTGGGGGAATATGACGAAAGGATGCTTGAGCATGGGACCGGAGTTTAACCCAGATCTAACGCCTCAACGCCTTCCAAGAGTCCACCCGTGGCACTGGGTCGGTACCCTCGGGAACATCGTGAATGCCGAGGTACTGTCTTTGGAGCCTCTAGAGTCTCTAGAACGTTTTGATCTTCAGTTTCACGTGGGCATGCAGACCTTTATCTGTTCAGATCAACGACGTTAATTACAAGGTGTCATTGCGTGGACGAAACAGTGTAGTGGGCAGAGGCGTCGTTGTCTACGAAAACGAAGACGATGGAGGCAGGAAGAACACTAAGGACAGTAGGCAGTTTGGAAGCGTCGGTCGTCCTATTGCTTGCGGAGTTATTGGAATTGTGCACGGTGAAGCGGCCTTGTGATGTAGTCTTTGATCCATTTGGCACTGAGCTCTGCTCAAAGATTCTCTGTGTATATTTCGTCGTCTGCAATACATCGTTGACATTGGGCCGTTAAAAGCGAATTAGCTAACCTGAACGTCCTATAACGGCACAGCCAGCCATTGCGTCCGCTCTTTCGGCGCAATCCAAACATATTACGCGTAGCGCCCGGCCAAGAACCGTTTCCTTAGCGTCGGTAACGCTAACGTCGAAACGCTTAAACGCCGAGTAAAAGGCGGTGTCCTCTGCGGGGACCTGCAAGAACAAGCTCGGCTTTTGCTAGGGATGCCTGTGCAACTGTCTGAAGTTGATGGTTTTCCTTTGCGAAACTAACCGTAAACCGCCGCACTTCCAAAAGCCGAGCGCCATTGGCACATGCTGAGGGCTCAGAGTTTCCGGATACAAGCACTTGGATTGCGTATGTTCTAGCAATACAAGGCTAATTTTTAGGCACAACTGTAAATCGTACCTGGGAACATCTGACGGTGGGAAGTGGAGGTGAATTTCAACGACAGTTGGCTGATTCGGATAATTTGACTGGCGGAACGAAACATGTCCTCCCACGTGTCCGGTTGAGAAGCCGGGTGCTGTCGAATTAAATAGCGTTGCGACGGCAGCGGTAGGGGTAACTATGAATTCCACGGTTACTATAAGTCCCCTATTAAGAAAACTTACTTTGCACGCTCTTACTCGTCGTAATCACGACATGTCTGTGACGGAATGCAGGCGAAGCACTTTCTACTCCGCGTGCACAAAGAGTCAGTATGGTTACCACAGTCACTGCAAGCAAGCTTGCTGGAAGCATATTTGCCGATATTAAACTGCTGCGGTCCTGAAAGAACGTGCGTCGTTCGAGCAATTTTGCGGGTCAGCGTCGTTAGTGAAAGTGAATGATGGCGAAGGCTGACTAAGAACTTGGAGGTAAGCGTCTACTATCTCCACACATTGTTTTACAGATTGTTCAAGAACACAGAATGGTAGCTGAAAGCGTTGAAATATCTCGCAACCTCGATTTGGCCGCCGCATTCACTTGGTTCAACCAGCCTTTCCATTGCGTATTCGTACCAAGTTAAACATTGCTAGAAGAGCCCTACTTTTCCAGCAAATTTCCAGATTGTTTTTGACGTTTTGACTAAATCACGTCCCTCGGCTACGCTTACTGTATCTTCGCGTTTCAACTTAATTAAGCTGTGTATTTAAAGGGATTAACGACAAAAAATTGAGTAATGTAGACAATCGAAAGGACACATAGGCTTTCATGTATAGTGCTATATAAGGGATTAAATGATTCTGTTGCACACATTAAATGCTTGGATCCGGGGCATCTACAGAGTCGCGCGGCGTTGCTCACTGGTTTCCGCCAGTCAGTGCCCTCTTGATTGCCTGAAATACAGGAATGTCTGGAACTTAACGCGTACAACGTTTGCCCTACCAGGTAGTCCTCCTTGGAACGGAAGTAAGTGCGGGTTGTCGTCGACTCCTCGAAGATTCTCGAGCGCTAAACTAGGCGTTTGACACGGTTCCGCACAGGAAATGTTATGATCTGAGCCGGCTGGACCAACCAACTCACCTGAACCCAGTGGGCGACCGCCATGGTGTCGCGCCTAGCCACCACGCCACCATTGTTTCTAGTGCCGCACACCATCACCTCATCAGCCTCTCTCGGCGTTGTTGTTAGGCGCAGCTTGCTGATGCTGCTGACCATCCTGGACAACAGGCTCGGCGTGGGCACAGTCGCCCGAGTGGGGCTTTTCGCCGCCGAGATCCGCGCTTTCAGAAGGGTCCGTCTCCGTGTAGAACTCGTTGTTGGATGTGAACACGTCGATAAGCCCTAAGTCATGGGTCAACGATTGCCTTCCTATATGTCACTAATTGCGAAATATCACAACCAGTTTAAAATGTGCTAGCCACAATAAGCACTACCTTTGCATTCGGCGCACTTGTAACGAGTCGGCTCGTTCGCTGGCCGATACTTGGGCTTCGTGAACCGGAAGCGGCCAAGCTCACAGGGGTACTCAAGCCACCAATGAGTGTGAGTCGTAACGAGTCTGTAGCGTTGCTGAAGAGCTCGTTTCGTTGGAACTCCCTCTCTCTGCGCCGCTATGTTGGTGCTGTGCACGACTGGGCCAGATAGCATTCCAGAACCTCCTGGTTGCGGTGAGGCGCTGCTGTGTGCTTCGGATCGGTGATGTGACGACGTGCCCGTCAAGTAAAACGCGCGGTCGCGCCGTTCTAACATGACGCCTGCGATGCCCGCGGCAGTCAGAGTAGACTGTCCATTTGTGGCCGATGGAAGCGCCAATGCTGGAGTAGCAGCTGGTGTAGACGTTGGAGATTCGACGACTAAAGTAGCTGTTGTCAAGCCCCTTTCTCTCGCCAACATGTGACAGTCAAATGCGGAATAGCAAAGGTTACCTGGCATGAGGCAGTCCTCGATATCCGGTTCACGTTTCACTTCCTGCTCCATAAGTGACGGGTGGCTATACCGTGTAGCACTAGAACCAAGACGAGCTCTGGGGACACACTGATGCGCATAACAGCCGAGACATGCTTTTATACTGGTTACTCCAGAAACGCATAGCAGAACACTTGCCACGCCCCGAGGTTTCGAAAGATAGTCACAAGGGGCAGACTGGATACCGTAACTGGGTACCGTAAGACGTTTTCTTTGTCCATTCGGCTTCAAGCGTGTTATTAGCATACATCGACGGTTGTTTGTGTCTACATGGCGCTGATTTGCGCTTACTCACACGAATCGACCCACGAGCATGTTGGCGGGGTCGCAACTACAAACAGCGTTCGAGGTGTCACGTAGATTGAGTACCGTAAATTGAATATCGCTAAATTGAGTGTCGCACATTGAGTACCGGTAAGTTGAGTATCCACTAATAGCTTCACTCGGTAAATTAAGTTTCGAGTCTTTAGCATACCTTTGAACATCTTTGCCATTACTCAGTTTACCGATATGAACTTTTTGGATGCTCAGTTTGATGGTTTTAGGAAAATTAGAGGATGCATTCCGTGTTTATCCGTTTGCAATACTCGATTTACTAGGATCCGCGCTCGGCAGGCCTTCCATCGATGTCCAGAATGAAACATTTTGTAACACGATTGTCGCACTAGCATCATAGCCAGTTATAATTACTCGTGATAACGGCGATTCCGAACGCGCAAATGGGCTTACACTGAAAATGACCAAAGTGGGACACGTTGATCCTATCCCGGAAATACATGTGTACAATACGCTCCATTGTTGGAACCCTTTCCCACTACCGACTAGAGCCAGATGTAAGAGATGCTTACTGCCGTCTCATGTGTTTACTAATCTCAGAAGTTGGACCTTTCTAATAATCCATGAGTGGGTCGTTGTCGCCTCCATCGGTAATATGATCTCTTTGTCGACACGTTTTGCGCTGCTCAGATTATCGTAAACTTGGAGCGCTTCCGCAAGCAGGTCAACTGCGTTGATCCGCATTGTCTCGGACTGAGGCAACTGAGGCATCTCATTTTCTTCCTGTGTCACCCTACCGTGGGACTCTCGGCCGTCGCCAGACCTGCGACATAGGTTCGGCTCGCGTGTGCATTTACCCTCATGCACTGCAACGGCACAACCAACATCATTATCGACTGATGGGTTGATGGAAGCTCGGTACCGGAAGCCGAAACGTTATTTACAACATAAGTGGCCTGTTTCTTTGACACGCGTATTGTTTTGCACGTGTGCACTATTGTCGCCCCAGTCCCGTGCTACGCGCCACCGGACCTTCGTAGCGTAATTTTTACAAAAACTGTTCAGGCTGCATTACGGACAACGAACCTCGTAAGGCTTTGGTCACACTTCACTTGATCAGATTGTGTCTAAGTCAGGGTCTTCAAGTGAGCCTTAATCTGAGTCAGACCTCGGACTTCAAAAGTGAGTCTTAGTCTGAGTGCTTGCTTTTTGGAGTCGCTAGCGTGTCTCTTAGTACCCCATTTTCAGTGAGCTCGGGTGAGCCCAGTGTGTCCTTTGGTTGTTCAGGGAGGAACCAGGCGTCAACCCGGGGCTAATACTTTGGAAGCCTCGTGTCGCAGAACAAATCTGAGCGGCTAAAGGTAAAAGGGGCGAGATTTTCATGTCTTATATTCGAAAATAAACGGAAAATGACGGAAATGTCCACGAAAAAAGTCCGGACTGTCTAGTGTACGCTGTCGCGGACTCAGTATTGATAATCCAAGTGTGTCTCAAATACCAAGTATGTCCAAGGTTGGACTCGCGTTGGAAGTCTGAATACTCAGGATCACTAGTGAGCATACATTTTTAGTTACGCCACGTGCAAGTAGGTTCATGCGCTGTATCTCATACCCACTGTTGGGCAAACCTTCGAACGGGTAGATCGTGGTAAAACAGGGCACGTACTCGAAAACACTAATGACAAAAAACTTGTATGCGGATCAAAACGAATTCTTTTTTTTTTAAATGAACACACTCTGCGCTTTTGCATGTGTTACCGCTTTGTTCGCAAGATGTCCGATTACATTGGGTATGCAAAATGCGGTACCTCTTGGTACACTCGACTGAACGCATGCATGTGCTGAGCATGGCATTATACGGTCATTTTCCATAAAAGTTGATTTATCCCCTCTCCCATTGCACCGGAATTCGAAACTTTTGGCTGTAGCTCTTCTAACTTTTTCCGTCATCCTACTTGCACTGACAATCAGTTAACGGCTGTAACCTGAGCTGACACGCTATAAACAGTTCCCGACGCTGAGCTCTTCGGCACCATGCGACGCAGATCATTGTCGCCATTGTCGCTGGTATGTGCCCTTTCAGAACGCAAGTTATCCGTCGGCACTTGCTTTGATTGTGGATGATGATACGCTGCGATACATATGTGAAAGTCCGCGGGTACGGCGGTATGAAATAGCATCGTTATTCCGCCATTGTGGAATACCAGACAAAGGAGGAAACAACGTTAATC
Organism: Aphelenchus avenae; assembly: GCA_020875895.1. Classification (NCBI taxonomy): domain Eukaryota; kingdom Metazoa; phylum Nematoda; class Chromadorea; order Rhabditida; family Aphelenchidae; genus Aphelenchus; species Aphelenchus avenae. The sequence continues at coordinate 2,732,273 of JNEY01000001.1, forward strand.
TTAAAGCACACCTAGCTTACAACTTTGAACATTTTAAATACGGGTGGGCGAGTCGCTGTTTGTACCTTGCTTTTGGTGTTGAGGGTATTTTAGAAATTCTTATCCGCCGGATTAAAGTCAGTACGTCGTTTTCGAAAATTTTTTTTGTCCGGATCCTGCTACTATATTGCTTGATGCAGACCAAATTTCTTGCTATGTTCATTTGTTCATTTCGCACAAATCAGACTGACAGCACTTTGTGTTATCAAGCTTTTTATTTTTAGCTTTTTCACGATCACTAAGTTGGAACCTCAAGGAAAGTCCATCACAGAAGACGGACTTTACTTAGTAATCTGAAATGTGTAAAAGAGCTATAATTTCATCAAAGACATCTTATTTTCCTTACAGTTTGTGTCTGTACGCACGATTAAACATCTTTTATCCAACTTCACAAAAAGTAGTGATAGGTATCGATGCGAAATAGTGCACAGTTAAACTGTGATTTACTGGGGTAAAACACATCACATTATCGGGAAAATATCGGAATGCGCTTCAAGAGAGTCGTATGTTGTTCACGAACTTCAGAGAATCATTTGGTACACTTCGTTCAAGTTCGATATTGCCGCAAGATGGCGAGACTTCAGCGACAGCTAAATCACAGAGGCTTGTAAAGTTTAAAGCAAAACGACGTACAGTGAGGGTGCTGACGTTCTCCTGCATCTTCAGCTCGGAAAGAATGTAGATGCCGTTCGTGTACTTTATCGAGTGGTACAACAGCTCCTGTCCATCCACGTTGCGTCGTGCAACAGTGAACACGTTGTTCTGCTGCAGCTTGGTACAGATGTCATCTAAAGTTCACCAAAATTATCTTCCGTAAAATTTGAACGCAAACCTGCGGACAGCGCATGCGTGTTGTTGATGGTGAACTGGATCTCGTTCTGCTCGGGGATGTCCTTCCACAGCTGCAGGAAGTCACGCTTGTCCATCTGGCCGTTCTCGTCGAAGTACATGTGCAGCGGGACGAGGACTGCGAAGTAGAAGACGTCGACATTGTCCTTCACAGCCACCTTAAACAGGAACTGAATGACACATCAACTCCTGCAAATATTTAGTACTTCCAAGAGGTGCGTGGGTTGGCCGGATTAAGGCGTGCCTCTCCGCTTACATGGTTAAACTTCCAAGGGGTTGTTATTAGCTTAAACTGGGCAGGCGCCGGAAGACGTCGTTGATACCCGCAATAATGACAAGGTCTGGCAGTCGATCTGTGCTACAAGATATGCCTATACATGCAAGCAATCCGAGAGCTGTTCTGGGTGACGCAGCATGAACGTGGAACAACCCGCACTTTTCGAAAGATAAGGAAGGAAATCAATTCTTGTCGCGTCCTATGAGGTGCGGTGTCGTAACTCAAACACTCTCGTATATTAGCTCAGGTTTTGTTTGGACACCTCAATTGGGCACCTACAGACGACACAATGGGACAACTTTGCTGCCGCAGCGAGCGTAGCAACAACCACGCACCCGACGAGCGGGCACAGGCATCGGTAAGAGCGCGGATATCGACGATGAAACTCGTCTGTACAGGTTAAGGGTAGCCGCGGCCCTCTAGTCCGCATCTTCATGACGGGCCTGGGCTCCGCAGGCAAGACGACCATCGTGCGGCAATTGCACTTACTCGCTAACAAGAACAGGTAGACAAGCACAAGTCNCCAACCTGGGCTACCAGTGGGATGTCGATAGCGACTGCTTTCGCATCTCATTGGCCCCTAAGCCTGCCAAGAGCCCAGCGAAATGCCGCCAACATAAGGGTAATGCTGGGGAACTCTCCCAGCGCCTTATGATGCAGCGAATCGCTCGAGTCTCTGACCCGATCGGCTACCTCCAACCCGTTCTCCTGCCAGCCAAACTTGTGGTGCAGGAGATGTGGAAGCTGGCAACCGGTTGGGACGCAGCAGCGCCGCCGCAGCTTGCCGAAGCTTGGGACGCTGCCATACAACACTTCGAAGAGACCGTCGTCGTCATCCCTCGACGCATCTCCACAGTGCCCTATGCCTGGTTGGAGCTACACATTTACGTCGACGCCTCGAAGGAAGCGTACGGCTTCGCCACCTACCTTCGAACATCCGCCGACGGCAACTACAACATCTCTTTGGTGTACAGCCGCGCCAAAGTCAAGCCGCTGAAGGAAGCCGAGCGCATGTCCATTCCGCGCATGGAGCTGATGGCTTTCCTCCTTGGAGCCAGAAACGCACACTTCATGGCTGACACCTTGGAACTCCAAGCTGTCCGGCGGACCATTATTTGGTCTGACTCCATGATCGTCCTGCAGCAGCTTCGCACTCCAGAGAAGTCCAAAGAGGTCTTCGTGGAAAACCGGCTGAAGGAAATCCGAGAACTCCAAGCGGAACTCCGCTTTGAGACTCGGTACGTCAGCACCTCGGAGAACCCAGCGGACTTGGTCTCACGCGGAATGACAGCCAACGAGCTACAGTCGTGCGACCTCTGGTGGCACGCCTCACCATTCTTGCAACTCGACGAAGCGCTGTGGCCGCCACAACCATGCGTCCTCAACACCATGACGCAGCCATCGTCTTTCCCACCACCGATGGGGAGCTTTTGCGGAATGCTTCAAGAGCAGTCCGACGCGGAGTTCGAAGCCTCCATTTGGGAAGGAACTCCATCCCAAGAGGAGGCTGACAGTAGCATCGGCGGTCCACACTTCTACGACCGGCTGCTCAACTGGCGCGACAGCATTCGAAAGCGAGAAACTGCTGCTCCAGCTGCGCTGTCCGAGCCTGAAGTTGCTGGCACCTGCCCGGCACACTTTACGTGCCCCGGATTCGTCAGCTTCTTCCAGGCCTCCGTACGACGTACGACACCACGTGAGAAGCCACATAAGGACCTCGTCGACATTCGGACAGTGGGAACAACATGGTCGAAAGTTCAGCGCATCTACTGCTACGTCCTCCGTGCAGTGGCCGCCTTCTTTCGGATCCGGAACCTAGCCGACACCACACGCACACCACTGGGGATCGACTTCACGCAGATGTTCAACACCACCTGCCCCCACGCGGCCACGGTGGGAACTCCCACCGTGCATGCGTACTGTGGCGCCCGCCTCTACACTGTTCGTGATCTCCAGTTAGCGGCAACTGCCGCCATCTGGCAGACGCAACAAGTGCACGGGGCTTCGACAGCACAGCGACGAGAGCTCAACCTGGTTGAACACGGCGGCCTGCTGTACGTACGCGGACGCCTAGACAAGTCATCGCTCGCTTCCACCACGGTGACGCCGCTCTACATTCCACGCCACAGCCCGCTGCTGTCGCTTATCTGCTACGAGTACCACCGCGCCAATCTTCACGCTGGCATCACCACCACACTTGCCAACGTGCGTGTCCGCTACTGGTTCACGCATGGCCGCCGCACAGTGGCCTCCGCCATCCGGCTTCGATGCGTTGACTGCCGCAAGCTGAAGAACCCGCCGTACACCGTCCCGGCGTGGCCAGTATTGCCGTCAGCACGCGTCAACCCGTCGCGGCCATTCTCCAAAGTAGGCATCGACTACTTCGGGCCAGTGCTTCTCAAATCCAACGCTGCCGACGGAACTCCGTCAGCAGTCATTGGGAAGTACTACGTGTGCCTCTTCACGTGCCTCTGCGTAAGAGCCGTTCACTGCGAGCTAGTGACGGATCTTACGACTGAGCAGTTCTTCCACGCTTTCAAGCGGTTCACGGCCCGCCGCTCCTACCCAGACGAGGTACTCAGCGACAACGGTACTACCTTCCTCGCTGCACGCCAGACGATCCGCACGATCATTCGACGCAGAAGAGGCGAGCAACAAGAGGAGCAACCACGACTTGCTCACGCTGGTCGCATTTCAACAGCCGAGCCGATCTCGTCCCGCACTCGAGCCAGGACCCGTACTGCAGCAGTAGCTTCAGCAGGAACTCCTGCTGAGACGAAGGGAACTCCCTTTGTCATGCTACTCGCCGGCCAGTCGGACCTCGAGTCCTCGGAAGAACTCCAGGGCTTCTTCGACGCCAACAACATCACGTGGGGCACCATCGCCGACCGTGCTGCATGGCGAGGCGGAACCTACGAGCGCATGATCGGCCTCGTCAAGGACTGCCTCACCAAGACGATCGGCCGTTCGCGACCTACCGTCGACCACTACCAGACGCTGCTGACGCAAGCCGAATACATCGTCAACACTCGGCCGCTCACTTACATCCACAACAGCGAGCGCGAGTTCACTCTGGTCCGGCCAATCGACTTCCTCATCCCGACACTACAGGGGCACCAGCTTGAGAGCTACGTCGAGCCCGCCATCGACATCCAGCCGCGAGACGATCCTGACTATGCACCGGCAACTGCCAGTGACAAAGTCCAGATGCGTCTTCTTCGCGACCTCGACATCGCCACGCGTCTCACCGACACCTTCTGGAAGCTCTGGCGCGACGGTTACCTCATCGAACAGCGGCGCTCCTTTGGCAAGAACACTGCTGGCAAACCCGTGTTGCCCACAGTCGGAGACATCGTGCTGGTCTACACCGAAAACCTTCCGCGCACCCACTGGCGCCTCGCCCTAGTGCTGGAACTCCGGCACGACGAGGACGGTGTGGTCCGGACGGCTCGGATCAGGTTCTCGAACACGGGTCGCGAGAAGCTGCGCGCCGTCAACCATCTCTACCCGCTCAAGCCACTGCTTCATGACGCTGAAAACGCCGACGACCATCTTGCCGTTCCGGCGCCCCCCGCAGGGCCATCGACTCCGGCACACTCGACGGGCATCAACATCATCCAGGATCAGGAAAGCGGAACTCCGCTGACCTCTTTCTCATCCAACACACCTCACAACACCGAGGACACGACATCGACCGAACCGACCAGCCGAGCGACTGCGTCGAGTTCGAGAGGACGCCGCGGATCATCCAGACGCCATGGACCCGCTACTCGTCGACGCTGATGACCGCCTTCAAGCTCATGGAGAAGCCTTCATCGACGTTGACAACACCTCGCTTACTTTATTTATTCTTTACCTGTGCCTTCCCTTCCCTACCGTCCTCTTCTCCTTCTTGTTCCTTTTGTTTTAAATTTGCAAGTTGCCCTTTGCTCATCAACTTTCACTTAATTTACTCTCTTCTACTGTTTATTTGTGTGCACTTGTACTTGGCCTCCATTCTATCTTCTCTCAGTCCCACTCGCGCAATCCTTCGGACTACCTGCTTGAGATGCAATGCCTAACTGTGCTGCTATCACTCTTCGTGGGCAGTGAGCCGCTTCCTTCGGCACACGAGGCGCTTGGCCACGCAACATGGTCGGGCATCTTCTTGTTGTCGTCGGGAGTGTCGCGAACGGAACTCCGTTCACGAGCAGGGAAATACTCCTTGCGTTCACTAAGCGCGCGTGTGGCGTTCCGCCATGCGTGCGTGTCCCGCGTCGGGTATAAAAGCCAGCGGCGGAGCGTTCTCCCGGCAGTGTGGGTCGCAGGGCGACCAGTGGAATGTGACCGGGAACTCCGCGGTTGCATCTCCACTGGCCCGCAGCGGAACTCCGCTGTGGGGCGCCGAGTGGACTTCTACCTAGTCCACGGCCAGTTGCACGTTAGGCCAATTTTAGGCCAATGTGTTTCTTCATTGCGTGCATATTTTAGGCCATCGGGCCATTGTATTTGTGCCACATTTAACAGGTTTAAATACCCATATTTGAGGTTCATAAAAGCGTTGATCTACGGAGCCGCATTCCCTCGACTTCTCGCCGCATAACATCGCGTCAGGACTAAGCAGTGCAAGCCGTAGAGTAGTTGGAGCTCCAACGACTCGCAAACCACTAGACACCGAAGCCACCTTTATTTGCTGCACGATCGGAGCCTAGCTAACTCCGTTCGTGACATGTTTATTGCCGTGCCGTTAGGCGCTGACAACGGAGAAGCCACAGGAGCGCATGCATTTCGTAACTCGTTCCGCAGTGAATTACACAAACATGCAACCCTGGGCAACGGGCCCTAAGATTTCGTTCATGTCCGAAAATTTCCCTTGGTCCCCCTTTGGTACTTTTCTAAAGGTAAAATCTTACCCTTTGCAGCGAGTTTAATGCACTATTTTGGATACTCTTTCCATAAAGAGGCCTGCCGCAGGCGTCGCCATTGGGACTTTCAGGATTATTTGGCAAAAATTGGTTAAAATATTGACGAAAATATCGGGCCTTACCGGGTCGGGCCGGGCCTACCCTAGGCCCGGCCCGGGGCCCGGCTGGTTCTGCCGAAATCGCGGCCCGGCCCGGCGGGCCTATGCACGTTGTTGCATATTTGTAAATTGCTACAAAAAGCGTTGACATCAATGTTGTTACCGTATGAGTTGGCAGCCTTCCACAACATATATATCGTGCCACATATGGCCTTAACGACGCATTCCACGGCAATTTCGTACGCGTAATGAGGACGGGACGTACCACTTACGAAAATCGCTAAGCTTGCAACTGTCAATGTGGTATTTTTGATGGGCACTAGCTAAGTATGGAGGTCAGGGCATTTCATGGGCTTTTTTTGGTAGCATATGGGGGCGGCGGTCTTCCTGCGTCCTCCCGAATTCCTCTTTGTTGGTGTCTGGGCCGTCTAGCCAACGTTGCCCCGGACGGTGCCGCTGTTAGCGTCGAAGCCGCCGCGGTTTCCAGTCGATACCACCGGGAAGTGCTTCCTTCCCCGTAGTGTGGCTTACGCCTGCACGCATTTCGATTGATGACCTTGCTACCATATACAAAGAACACGCAAGCTACTGTCATCTGGCTAACTTATGAGACACTTTAATTATATATGAAGGACTGCTATGACTTCTAGCTAAACAGCTTCTTTTTTCATAAAGTCTGTACTAGTGCGAACTTCTTTTTATCGAACTTCGTAGTAAACTGTGATATATTTTCGAAGCGTATATGCGTACTAAATCGGAATTTAGTGGGGAAAACACCGTATTATCCGGGAAATTGGCGCTTAATCAAAGGATCATTTGGTACATGTCGTTCTCAATTTCGATACAGCTGCAAACTGGGAACCGGTTGAAGATTCCCTCGACTTCGGCCCGGATGACCTTCTGGAAAAAAATAGTTTTATTATCCCCTTTGTATGCGAAGTACGTCTTTCGTCAGGTTTCCGTGCAAAGATCAGACCACACACAATCGACAGTATTACATTGCATAAGATGGCCGATTCATTTTTGGTTTAACAGTACCGCCAGGCCGCAAATAAGGCTACGCCAAGCGATGCTTGTCTGTTGCAAGGACACTGTCACGAGTAAATCTGTTCGTTGAAAAAGTACGTCGCTTCACTCATGACTCAAAGGTGTATGCCATGGGAATTTCGTAACGCATTGAGGACTGAGTTCATATATTATTGAAAACCTTTGGGATAAGAAGCTTTCGTCGTAAACAGAAGGATTATTCAGATGTGCATCTTAGGATTAATACTTAAGTAAGGTCAAAAATAACTAGAGAAAATATATTTTGCTTTCAACGGACCGTATTTTCCCAACCATGATTTAGTTTAATAGTACTTAGCTTGCGAGCACTCATCGGCAGGTTTGAACCAAGGCAAACCTGTATCTGGAATTCAAAACACTGCAACCGAAACACTGCACATATACCGTAAAAGTCCTGATATAAGCTCGGCCCTAATATAAGAACACCCGAAAAATGCTTATCGAGGAAGCATGTTTAAAGTACATATTTGAGCCTGGCTCGCGCAGTTATGTATGCTCTCGTAAACATCAAAATAATTTTTCCGGAAAATAAGAATCACAGGTACCTGCGGCACTTTTTGCAAATGCAAACCACGAATTTGGACCCCCTATGAAACAATATAAGAACCGTTCTTATATTAGGACTTTTACGGTATATCTGAGACGCCTTCAGTTTCGTACAGCCCGGTTGTGTGCACAATGAGAGTCCTTTTATCCAACTTCAGAATAAATAGTTATAGCTACTCGCAGCGAAATAGTGCATAGTTAAAATGTGATTTTGGGGTGCAAAACACATCATTATCGGGGATATATCGGAATGCGCTTTACGAAGGTCGATAAGTCTCTTGTCCGCGAACATCAGAGGATCATTTGGTACACTTCGTTCAAGTTCGATATTGCCGCAAGATGGCGAGACTTCAGCGATAGCTAAATCGCAGCGGCTTGTAAAGTTCAAAACATAACGACGTACAGTAAGGGTGCTGACGTTCTCCTGCATCTTCAGCTCGGAAAGAATGTAGATGCCGTTCGTGTACTTTATCGAGTGGTACAACAGCTCCTGTCCATCCACGTTGCGTCGTGCAACAGTGAACACGTTGTTCTGCTGCAGCTTGGTACAAATGTCATCTAAAGTTTCGCAACTTATCTTCCAAAAATATACTAGGCAAACCTGCGGACAGCGCGTGCGTGTTGTTGATGGTGAACTGGATCTCGTTCTGCTCGGGGATGTCCTTCCACAGCTGCAGGAAGTCACGCTTGTCCATCTGGCCATTCTCGTCGAAGTACATGTGCAGCGGGACGAGGACTGCGAAGTAGAAGACGTCGACATTGTCCTTCACAGCCACCTTAAACAGGAACTGATGACACATCACCCTCCCGTAAACATTTAGTACTTCTAAGAGGTGCGTGGGTTGGTCGGATTAAGGCGTGCCTCTCCGCTTACGGTTAAACTTTCAAGGGGATTGTTATTTAGCTTAAACTAGTCAGGCGCCGGAAGATGTCGTTGATACCCGCAATAATGACTAGGAATGACAGCCGTACTCGGCTACAAGATACGGCTACAGATGCAAGCAATCCGAGAGCTGTTCTAGATGACGCAGCATGAACGTGGAACAACCCGCACTTTTCGAAAGATAAGGAAGGGAATCAATTCTTGTCGCGTCGTATGAGGTGCGGTGTCGTAACTCACACACTCTCGTATATTAGCTCAGGTTTTGTTTGGACACCTCAGTTGGGCATCTACAAACGGCACAATGGGCCAACTCTGTTGCCGCTGAACGCAGCAACAACCACGCACCCGATGAGCGGGCACAGGCATCGGTAAGAGCGCAGATATCGAGGATGAAACTCGTCTGTGCAGGTTAAGGGTAGCCGCGGCCCTCTAGTCCGCATCTTCATGACGGGCCTGGGTTCCGCAGGCAAGACGACCATCGTACGACAGCTGCACTTGCTCGCTAACAAGAACAGGTAAGCATAAGCCGTGCATCCAACGTGCAGCATGCGTAATTTCAGCATGTACCGACTGTGCGACGAAGACTGGAAGACTGTGGATCCAAAGAAAGTGGATGTGGATGCATCAATCTGGGCTCGCACGATTCGCAGGAATGTTCTCGACACTCTAGACATATTCGTTAAGGTTAGCTTTACGTCAAGGGTCTTTCTCAGACGTTGGAATTTTAGCAGCTCGAACAGGACAGTATCGAGCTAACACGCGCGACTCTCCAGGAAACGGCTAAGAAGGTTTCCACAATTTGCGAAGAAGGCGATGAGGGCTTCGAAAACCTGGAAATATCGGAAGAGTTCACTGACGCTCTGATTGAGCTGTTCAACGATGAAGCGGTAATATAAAGCTGGGATGACTAGGTAACTCGTACTTGGCTCAGATTCAAGACGTCTACAGAAGACGGAACAAGGTTAACGTTGAAGGGAAGCGCATTTTCGATGGATGTGACTATTTCATGACTGAGAAGAAGATCCAGGTATGAAGAGACTAGGTTGGCCTCGTTTTCAAGGAACAGTTGTTAAGGAGGTTTTCAATGAGGACTACGTGGCAAGCGACGAGGACAAGGTTCACAGCAGGAACCCCACTGTTGACATGCATCAGTACCGCTTCAGAATCAACCAGACGCGCATCGAAATATCCGACGTCGGCGGTCAGCGCTCAGAACTCGTAGGTTAATTTGCGGATGTCCAAGTCCACGTGCAGAAACGACCTAGGCGAAAATCGTCGACTTCCTGAGACACTGGAGTTACAGTACGGAGTCTACCCAGAACTTCATCCTACTTGTTGTCTCGATGTCCGACTACAACACGAAGCACGAAGAGTACGAGGGCACTCTACTGGACGAATGCGTCGAGTACATGAAGGTGCTGCTCAACAACAAAGTGGCGCAGAACTGCGGACTTATCATCTTCTTTAATAAGAAGGATCGCTTCAAAGAGAAGCTCGCGGACGAAGAGTGCAGGGAGGACATTTCCTATCTAGCGCCGTTCCTTGACGCGAAAGTAGTCAGCGAGTACCTCAACAAGGGGAAGTTTGACGAAAGTAAAATGAGCAAGGCCATAGCGAACAAGTTCACCGAGGCGCTAAAAGAAGCGAAGAACCGACAGAAGAGCACCTACAGCAGGTACGTCAGGGATATACGGCAGGGAGAAGGCCTCTTGTGATGGCCTACGGCAGCACGACTTTAGATTCACGTGCGCTGTGGACACGAAGATGATGGAAGGGATATTCACCGCGTTCAAGGACGACCTCATCCAGGACTCCCTACTCAGTGCGATACCATGAGAGATATCATCCTTCTTACGCGTTCCAAGCATTAATATTTGTTTTTGCCTTGTTGACACGCCGGAATACAATAAAAGCATCGTCCAGCACGTACCTGAAGATTCGTGAGCGGATCCATCTTCTGGACGGGGCCGTTGGTGTGGCACGGAAGCGAGACGTTGATGCTCTGGTTCGGTGGAATCGCGGTGGAGATACTCAGAGGCTCCGCAGGAATTAGACCGAATCTGTAATTATGATGTCATGTAGGTCATGAGGCACATGACTTCATGATAAAACGTACGAGTTCGAGTTAAACTGGACGGCGAACTGGGACAAAGGCTGCATAGCCTTGTTGGTGAACGTCATTTCCATGTGGATCCGACCACCACGTCGTGCGAAGGTGCCTTCGATTTGTAGCCCTTTGCCCTTAGCAGCGTCCAGCCACACCTGAAGAATTTTTGAATTGTTACGATCACGACGCGGCCTACCTCCTTCGGTGGCACGTATCCTCCGGATTCGAATCCTAGTGGCAGTCCACCAAGAGCGGCAGTCGGTGGTGCAGGCGTCGAATCGGACACGCCTCCAAACAGAAAGTCCATGCCACCGGCCGGAGGAGGCGGCACGGCGGGAGCGACTGAATTCAATTCATTAGCGGGACGTTCAACCGATAAAAACATACTCGGATTTGGTGCTGGTGCACCGCCGAACATGCCGCCGAGATCAGAAGAAGTATGACCGCCAAACCCAGCGTCGCCACCGAGTCCTCCAAGAAGGTCGTCAAGGCCGGACGACGCCACCGGCTGCGGCGGTTGAGGTGGCTGGTAGACGTTTGGCGCCGCTAAAACAAATTATTAGCAGCGGTACAAGTGACCGCGAGTACCCGGAGCGGGAGCAGTCAGATCCAACGACAGCAGGTCAGCGATAATCGAGTCTTGCGACGGAATGACGGTGGGCTGTTGAGACGCAGCAGCCACGCCGGCACCAGCATCCACGACGCTAGGTTCACCACTAAACTCCACTGAGATTAGAGATCGTAAGTTGGGCGTGATCCCTACTTGGTTGCCACTGGAGCAGTAGTAAGGCCGCGCACGGGGTGTCTTGCCGGGTCAATGAAAGCCGTGGGTGGCTTGTGGTACACGGAGGCCAGCGATCCAATGTGGCACACGAGCTGGTTCAGTAGTGACGGCTCAAGCAGGTCGGTCTCTTCGGAAATAAGCGGCTTCTCAGCGAGGACCACCTAAAAGCAAACGTGCACGAGAGTCGGCTCTAATGCTTTCACCTCTTTGGCTGCTGCTGGGTCAGCGCTAAGCAGACGCCAGTAGATGTATCCGCGGTCGCGGAGATCGGGGTTGTCACTGTCCTGAGTGGCCAGTGAGAGCACGCGCTGAACCAACTGCTGCGTGTCTCCTGGACGCTTGAGGAACAGCTTCACGACTGCAGTAAGCAACTGCAGCTGCACTTGCGTGTTCTCGTCATGGAATCCTTCCACGAACGACTCCAGCAGCTCGTCGGCATTGTCAATGCGCTCAGCGTATTCGCCGATGATCCAGATCATCGACGCACGCGCTTCCGGTTCGTCGAGTGTGTCCAAGTTCTCGCACAGCGTCGAGATAATGCCCTCGTACTTGTTGGGGTACTTTCGGAAAATATCCTAAATCGAGCGACTGTAAATGTACATGGGCAACTCTAAAGTACCTTGATTACGACGACGGCTTCTTGAACAACGTAGTTAACCTTCGTCTGAATGAGCTCCAGCAAAGTGGTGACGCAGCGTTCGGCACTTTGCTCAACCTTGATGGCGCATCGGCCGATGGCGCGCACGGCCTTTCGCACGAAGTCAACATCCACTTCGGCTGCATACCTAGAGTCGGCATGTTTGAAGACAGTTTTCGACTATTCAGACTTACTCTTTGAGTTCTGAAAGAACCTGCGCGATATTGCTCTGCTGAGCCAGCCGAATCATTATGTCAAGCTTCTCCATCTTCACGTAGATCGGGTCGTTGTACTTAACGAAGAATACCTTCATTTCCTGCTTCAGGATGTCCGGTCTAAACTTCCTTTTGGTTCGACTCTTTACCATTAGGCTTACCGCTTCTGCACGATGAGGTTGATGTTGCGCAGAGCGACGTATTGAATTTCGGGCTCAGCAGAGAGCAGCGTCACCATGGGTGGAGCCAGCTTCTTGATGAGCTGGTTGATGAAGTCAGACGACTCGGAGATCATGTTGATGAGTTTCATAAGCACTTTGACGGTCGACAGCACGACGGCAGCATTCGCATGCGCCAGGCGAGGGCTAATGCGCTCGCAGATGCTAGAATGCACGCAAAGTCAGTACGACACCACAAGAGGTCGTTGCTTACTTTTGAGCTTCACGCTCGTCCTTAGGAGCGTAGTTGGCGAGCGCATCGAGAATGAAGACTTGTCCCCACTCGGTGCACTCGTTCAGAGCTGTGAGCAGCTTGTTCACCGTCTGCAGGTTGATGTCGATCAGTGGACGTGTCTCGTTGATTTCGGTGATGGCAGCGACTGCATTCGCAACCACCTAACGCACGAGGCTTGCGTAAATACTGTCCAAATGCTACCCTAACTGACCATTGGGTTGGAGTCGCTGAGCAAGTCATTCAGAAGCTCCACGAATCCTTGGTCCTCCACCAGCTGTGGGTTTATGTCGTGTAGCTTGGCCACGCACACGGCAGCAGTTTTGCGCACGTATGGATCCTCGTCCTTCATGCACTTGCGCAACGGTTCGCAGAGATATTCCGTGATCTTGTCCACTCGGATACACCCCATGGTCCGCACGGCAAGCGCACGAATAAGCGGATTCGGGTCTTCGCAGTCCTAAAAAGCGCTAATAAGGCTGCGGAAGTACCACTGTCGCCACCTTGACAAACGTGTTCACTGCCATAATTGCCAGGTCCGGCTGGCTTTTTGCGTAGTTCATGAGGTACAGATAGACGAGCTTCTTCAACTCCACGTTGTCCGTTTGCATGCAGTTAATGACGTCCGGGAATAAGGCGCTAAAGTATGCAGCTAAGACGCTGATATCACTTGGGGCATACCTGACGTCCTTGCCAACAGTCATGCTAGCGATGACCTTCTTCACCGCCTCCCTCTTCTTCTCCTTCTTGTCCGAGTTCAGCTCCGTCTTCAGCTCGAAAATTTCACCTGGGCAAATAAACGTTTAGGTAACAGCGGTCATTCAACGAGCTTACCTTTCTTGGTGGTCGTGAAGTATTTGGAATCGGTCATTTTGGAAGAACTTTTTCACTGCTAGGTGGCCGTGACACTCGTAACTGCTTGACGACCTCCAACGGACTCCCTTATTGAATGTGCGTGCAGTTTGCCAAAATCGGACTTCCGTCGTTTCGAGCACCGCTATAATACCCGCGGCCGAATAGAGTAAACTTCGATATACGCACAAAAACTTAGACATTAGACGACTTAGACATTGGGCGCAACATTCATATAAGCATCTCGCCTGCACCGAATACTTGGACACACAACAAAATCCTTACATACTAAAACGCTGGTTTCGTGACCTCTAGAAAAGTTTTTCTACCCGATCGCATTTGGTATGATTCGATAGCTCATAAAAAGCTGAATAAACGCTCAAGGTTTCAGCTTGATCGGACATGGGTTCAATAAAGTTATGCCCGTCAAGTTTTATGCACGCATGCTATAGTGAGCTCGCTATCGCATGCGCGCCATAGCGGGTTGAAGAAGCCCAATTTCCATCATACTGGGATCCAGGGGTTTTCATTGCATGGGAATCCGAAATAACGCCGCATATGCATGGGGGTTATTTTTAGGGGGAGGAGGGTCAAACGGTCTCGTGCATACATGCTTTAGCGAGCCTGCTATCGCATGCACTCCATAGCGCGAAAGAAGGAGAACGATTTATCCATCTTGGGCCCTAGTTGGTTTTCATGCATGGCGTATCTGGAAATAGAGTCCATTTTTTCATACAGAGTCATTTAGAAGGGGTCAGGGGTCTCCGGCTTACATGCCATAGCGAGCCCGCTATCACATCAGCCCCATAGCGGGGAAGAAGGCCATTAGATTGGGACCTAGGTGATTATATTGCACGGAGCATTGAAAAAGCGTCCGCTTTTGGATAACAGTCATTTGAAGGCCTCCTGCTTACATAGGTGCAGCGAGGCCGCTATCCCATGCACGCATAGCACGTAAGAAGCAGCAATTTTGGAAGTCGGGCTCTAGGAAGGTTTACGCATGGATAGTCAGAAAATAGAGTCCATTTTTCATGGTGTCATTTACTTGGTTCACGTTGTGGGTCCTGTCATGCTCACAGACGATGCTAAACCTTGATTATGAACAACGTTATGTCTATTGAGATAAGAACTCACAAGTTCACCCCAAGTTTAGCCTTGCGCAAAGCATTTGCCTCCGTAGCATGAAATCGCTGCTTTCTTTGGATGACCTAATATTGCTTGTTTCTAGTTCAGCCGCTTTTTAAATATGGTTGATAGCATTCAGCTCATAGAAAGAGCAAAGTTGGAAGGTGTCGCTGAGTTTGCACTGCATGTGTACCAATGAGATCTGCATTGTTGAACTCACATTGAAGAAAAACAAGGCGTTCTCTCCTCGTTCGCGAGGCTAACACGTTCCCTTCATTGCGGCTAGTGGTTGCAACTCCGGGCACTTGATGTTGGCGGCCGAGATCGCTGATCAAACGGTCCCATTCAATGGGATCCGCTGGCTATGCGACATCGCACGGGGATGGCCGCTATTTTTGTACTTGCGTCCAATTAGAGGCTGTCATGCTTGTTTGTCCTAGCCCGGGGCGAAGACGGAACTGTCTTCCTCACTCACATAATTTGGTACTCTGAGTCACGTTGCGAAATGCCCACCGATTTATCTGCTCACGTGTTTTTACGAGCGGGACAAGACAGGTTAAATTACGACTCGTTGTTTTCTTTTGAGCAATGAGTCATCGATCAGGGCAACTGCCACCGACCCAACGGGTCCGCTGCGGGAATCTCTCCGTTGGGCTTCTGCCAGTTGAACGCTTCCGGACCGAGTGATTTTATACTGGCGTATTCCGTCGTCCCGCATTGTCATGCAAAGGGGCAGCCAAAGACTCAATGAGAGGGCGGTGTCACCCGTATGTCTCCTCCGAGAGCCCCGGTTCCTTTTTCAATTCTTCGTCAGGATTTGCAATGTTTACTCCTCATAATTGGTTGTCGCTAGTGTTTACACGTGCGTGTGCGTTTTTGTCCAGCTAGCGGAGGGCACGTCCTTGTGACGCGCGCTTCCCGATGCTATTCCGGCTCGCCTGCGTCCACTGCCCGGAGCCGGTCGCTAGCCGGGGAGTTGGACTGGTTCCTGCGGCCCGCTGACCTCCGGTGTTACTGCGAGCAGCATATGGCTGGCCGGTTGTTATTGGTGCGAGGAAGGAAGTGTCGCGCTTTCCGGCTTTCCCACATTACTTCCAACAAAGGGCTGCTTTTCGGAAATCTTGGCCCGCAAGATGTTCGTTCGCCGCGTGCACGTATGACCTTTATCGGACAAACTACCTTCCACTGCCTTGGACGACGCCGGCTATGTTTTCGCGTTAGTGTCAGAGAATAATTCAGTGATTGCTAAGATTAGCGTAGAGATTTGTGTAAGCTCATTTGTTGGCATGGCACATTCCATGCATCGAATGAGAACTGGCGGTCAACAACACGACAATGGCTAAGTGTTGTCACCGCAGCGAGTACAAGCTGAGATGTGCTGGCATAATTGCTGAGCAAACAATGACCAGCGAGCCGCTTGGATTCGTTACTTTGCGATCACACCTCCTGCACACGCTTATGACGCACAAAGGGCGCATGAATGCCATTTTTATTAGTCACCCACGCATACATACTTTTATGCGTGCTGACTCTACGTTCGTAGTTGGTGTTCACTTCCGCTAACTTCTCCTTTCAGTCAGTGCAATGCCGTTACCTGCCCAGTATGTTCAGCAGAATGGTATGGCGGGGCATGGAGCGGAGACCGCGGTCAAGCTTCCGCCGGAGGACGAAATCATCAAGGCCTTCGAGGAGGTCTTGGTATGTTTCTGAAACGCCTGCTGTGATTTTCCTAAACCTTCGTGTTTAGAAAACTATGGATCTCCCACCCGATAAGCTGAAGCCACTGCGCAACTGCGACTTGAAGAAGAAGTGGGACCTGGTGTGCGATCAAAGGCGCATGCTCGGCGGAGGGCTGACCGTCACCGATCCGTCGGTTTACTTGGAGAAGCTCTCGGCGCACCTGGACAAGAAGACGCTGAAGAAGGTATGCTAACTGTGCTAAAACACTTCACCTGTGTTTAATTCAAGAAGAAAAAGTTGCTGGGCGACGAGACAAGTACCGAAGTGCTGAAGCACATGGAGATATCGCTCAGAACGAACAACATCGACTGGGTCAAGCAGTTCCTGCTGCCTCCGAACAACGGTCTGAAGGTGCTCGTTGACTACTTGTCACATCTGCAAGAGTCATTCGACGGTTTCTCGTAAGTTTATGCAGTCATCTGTTGAGCTTACCTCAAGCATTTACAGGGCAGCGTCTCTCGACGAGATGACCTCGTCAGTAACCCATTCACCCACGCCGCTGCCGCATTCAGCGTTCACGTACGCTGCAGAGCCAACCACCAGCGTATTCAGCGCCTCACATCCGCCGTCAACACCCACGACCTCTCACAACGACGACTCGAAGACCAGCGTATTCCGAAAAGCCACTAGCGGGTCGGCACTCAGGCCCAAGGCGCAAAAGAATGTCGGTGATCCCGGAGACGATATCCACGTGTGTATTTCCTCGCTGCGGGCGATCATGAACAACAAGTTCGGCTTTAACGCCGTGTTCGGTGACTCGCAAGCGATCTACTGCATTGCCAGGGGCATCCTACATCCTGCACTAAAGTACCGCTTTTCCCGCAGTACCATTATACACACGCTTGACTTTAGAACAAAGGCGCTGGTCGTCGAACTGTTGTCAGCGATATGTCTCGTCAAGGGCGGGCACGAACTTATCATCCAGGCATTCAACCGATTTCGTGTGGTAAGCTAACCACTTAGCGCTAGACCTGCGAGTCTAGATAATAGTTCGTTACCAAATCAGTTTAGGAGTACAAAGAGTCCTTCCGGTTTCAAACGCTGTTCCACTTCTTCCGGCACCCGTCCGAATTTCACGTCGAATTCATGTCGTCCTGCATGCAGTTCATCAACGTGCTTGTGCACAGCGTGGAAGACATGCAGTACCGCGTTGCGCTTCAGTACGAGTTTACGCAGCTCGGTCTTGATGACTACCTCGAGGTAAGCTACATACATTGCATGTTATGTTCCTTGGAGTTTGTGGTTGCTCACATGCACAATGATGATTGCAGGAGCTTGCCTTGAACGAGAGTGAGCAGCTGCAAACGCAGAGACAGTCCTACCTGGAGAACATGATACTCATCGACAAGTTCATCGAAGACTCCATGCGCAGACATGAGCTGGAGGACGAGAACACCCAAATGCATCGCCAGATCTCATACGTAAGCGGCAGTTAAGCCACCGACACGTGTCAATGCCCGGTTTAGATGAACGAGCGAGTGCAAGAGGTCGAAGCGGACTACATCGTTCGAAGCGCTCGATTGGAGAAGCGGCTAGCGGAGTTGATTGCGGAGAAGTCGAACCTGGAAAGAGCCAAGGACGAGGAGATAACAACGATATCCCGTACGATGAAGCTCGAGCTGCAGAAGCACAGGGAGCAGCAGGCGGCGCTGCAGTCGCGGATCGACGAGCTGGAACGAACTAACAACGAAGTTAAAGGTACCAAGGAACCCCGTAATTCCGATTTCAAAGTGACTGTTTAGAAGGAATGCGGATGGCACAGCAGTCGATGGAAACGCTGCAAAGAGAGATGCGCAAGTCGACAACCCCGGAGGACAAGGTCCCCAGGGCAGAGAGAAAATCGCAGCCACAGGCGCAACAACCTGCTACCGTAGCCGAGCAGAGGCCTCAGCCTAGCCAGCCGCTGAGTGAGCTGCCGAAGTCAGTTGAGACCACGCCGGTAGCAGCCGCACCTGCAGCACCTCCTCCTCCGCCACCACCACCACCTCCGCCTGCTCCACGAACAACTGGAAAAGGCCCGCCTGCTCCACCTCCTCCACCTCCGCTTAGATCGATGGGCGGCAAGCAGACGCTGAGTCCTGCAGCCAACGACGTTCTC
The DNA here is from genome assembly GCA_020875895.1 of Aphelenchus avenae. Classification (NCBI taxonomy): domain Eukaryota; kingdom Metazoa; phylum Nematoda; class Chromadorea; order Rhabditida; family Aphelenchidae; genus Aphelenchus; species Aphelenchus avenae. Next base: position 2,750,942 of record JNEY01000001.1, read on the forward strand.
ACCATCCGCAAGGTTGTTCCTACGAAGTAAGCTGGAACAGCAGACAGCAAGTACTACAACATGCCTTTCTAGATGCAAGCTACCCGCGCTAAACTGGGCGCCGCTACAACCGAACCAGGCGAAGAACACTGTCTTTGGCGACATCGACGATTCGAAAATCGTGCAGAAACTCGACCTGGGACCGCTTGAGGAATTCTTCAAAATCGGGGACTCGGTGGACTCCGGCGAATCCACGTCAGCGGGACAGCACTCACCCGGAAGCACGGGCAGTTCGGCAACATCTAGGCCAGAGACGACCAGCGCCGTCTCTCTGCTCGACGCTAAGCGCCTGCAGAATGTCGGTAAGCACCACGTGCAAGTACGATTGCTATAGCATATCCATTCACTTTAGCCATCACTCGGCGTAAGCTCGGAGCCTCCGCGGACGAGATCATGGCAGCAGTCCACCGCTACGACCTTAGTCGACTTCCTCCGGACAACGTCGACATACTCATCCGCATCGTGCCGAAGGAAGAGGAAGTTGCAGCGTTCAAGGAGTACGCGAACAAGAACAACGGCTCGTACGACGGGCTTGGTGTGGACGACCTCTTCATGTCTCAGCTGATGCGCATTGAGCGCCTTCGTCACAAGCTGAACATCATGGCGTTCATGGCCAACTACGACGAGGCCGTGAGGCTCATCGAACCGGTTGGTTACGACGAGAAGAAAGTCCATGCTTACCAGACATGCATTCTAGAGCTTGAACAACCTAACGGCGGCCTCGAAGAGCATACGCAAGTCGGACCTGTTCCATCAGATCCTTTCGATCATACTCATCGTCGGCAATACAATGAATGGGCCTCGCAAAGGACTTGCCTACGGGTTCAAGTTGTCGAGCTTGGAGTCGGTATGTTGCAGGTTAAGCAGGGGATAAACAACTAACGCTTTTAGCTGCCCACGCTGCGGAGTAGCAAGGATCGCAAGATGACGCTCATGCATGTCATCGCTAAGATCATTGCGAAAGACTTCCCCGAGCTGCTCAGCTTCTCCCATGAACTCAAGTTCGCCGAGGCTGCCGGAAGCGGTACGTTTCTTGTTAAGCACCTTTGGCGCATTGCGAACTTTTAGTGCCGATGGAGACGATGACTGCAGACGTTGAAGACATCCGTGTAAAGTTCGAAGCGGCGCTTGCAGAGTACAAGTACAAGGGAGAGGACACACCGGAGCCCCTGAAGAAGTTTGTGGAGAAGGCACAAGCGAAAACCGAGTCACTCGTCGCTAATCTGAAACTCGCCCAAGAGGCTTTCGCCGAATGCGTCGAGTACTACGGGGATTCGCCACGCAACCAAAAGCCCGAGAGCTTCTTCCCGCGTATCGCTGCATTCGTGCGCAACTTCCAGCTGGCACTCGAGGATAATAAGAAGGCCGAAGCACAAGAGCAGGTACGGCTCATTTATGAGTGAATCGATACGACGGTTATGTTCCAGAGGCAGATCGAAGACATCAAAAGGCGCGAAGAGGCGGCGGCCAGGCGCAACGGACGGGCCAAGGATCGTCAGCAAGACGACCTGGTAAACGAGCTAAACGCGAAGTTCATGGAGTCGCTACGCGGCAGCGGCGGTGGCGAGACGCAGGGCAAGCTTGATTCGAGCCAGATCAACGACGGTGATTTCGAGCGGATCATGACAGGTATACTCTTCCGGGCCGAACGTGTGACCCTTCGTTCTTTCAGGTTTGAAAGGTGGCTACGTTGCGAAGGACAGCAATGCGAGCTCCTCGAAGCGGTCCAGTGGTACTAGTCCCAAGCCACCTTATCGCCGCTCGAGGCAGGCGAACTCTCGTGATTCACGCGTGCTATCCCAGGAAGTCGACAGGAATCGGGTCTGATTTGCCGTGTCTTCCCACTCGTAATTTATTCTGCGCACCTTGTTAGCTAATTCAACTAAGCTGGTCTTGTGAATCTCGCCCCTATACGACTCTATCTCGTTGCCGCATATTTCTGCCTGTTGTTTCATCCGGTGGCATTTGTTCACGTCGTTTCGAATTCCCGTCACCATTCCGCCCAATCGCATTAGTTCTACCTACTTTGCTACGCGAATAATGTCTTGCAGATGATATAAGTTGTACATTCAAGAATGAGCAAGGTGAGAGTAAATGCGGCTAGCGCTTGACGCTTAGGCTTTGCTAAGACACATCCGTCTAAAACGTGAGTCACTGCTAAGCTAGTGGGAAACACCGGGCACGCTCAAAGACGATTTGCACAAACATTCATCACAGTAACAAAATGCCTTTAATGTAAACCACCTAACATTATGTACAGAACACGAGTGCTAGACGACACTACGAGACCACTAAAGCAAGCGACGCGGAACCGGTCTCTTGTACACGTATGCGTAGAGGAACCGAGATTCTGGGCAAGCACACTAGCAGAAGCGGCAGGTACGAGCGCAGAGATTCTTCATCACCATGTAGATGTTCGGAGAATAACACCTGTCCTGCGTCCACCAGCAAACCGTTATCCGATCTTCGCATGCTAAACGCAATCGTACATCATTAGCGCTTCGCGTAGTCTCACCTGATGACCGAGGCTTTTCTTCGTCGAAGTACGTGTGGCCGTCAACTGGAGGTGGACGCTCGAACACCTTATGGAAGTTTGCCGAATAAATTGGAGATATCTGGGCCTTCGGTTGACCAGTCGGCGCTGTCAACTGCCGCCTTTGGTCGCACTTGTACATGCGGTTAATTTTCGCAAGGTCGATTTCCGAGAAGTCCTTTGCATTCCCTATGGTTGACGCTAGACCTAAAAGGCAGCGCCTGACATGTTCCCTAGGCAAGTACGCAGAATGAGCCGGCAAATCAATCATACCTGCTGTCTTTGGCAGCATGGTCGGGAACCCGTTTTTGCTGAAGGCGAGGCTATCGTAGTGAAGTATAGACTTGTAGTCATAAGGTTGTCCTATAAAGCCAGTCTATTTAGTCCATGGCCGTGTCACAACGTACCGTAGTAACTCGTCTTGCTCAAGTCGACCTTTCCAAATTGGTCCAAAGCACCTAAGACTTCCAAGTGAACGTTAAAAGAAGCTAGGCTACACAATAGATGAGGCAGGTACAAAAGGTAGAACCCACCTCTGTCAATGTTCTGCCAAATGATGTCGATGAATTCATCGCGATCCCATCTTTCTAAACACATCCATGCGGGGCTTGATCGCAAGTGAGAGTTGCATCATAAAGTGAACATTAAATTTCTTCCTCAAGGGCATGTGCGTTCAGAACGGACAGCCACTCGGAGGATCTGCCGCGCATCATCTAATCCCGCTGACGCATTTCCGACAAAGTGCGGCTACTCACCGTGTTCATGGTAAAACCCGACGACATGCATCATCTCGTGTATGATTGTCGGGTACTCCATGCATCCGTTGTCCAGCGAGAGCACTTGAACGCCGCTCGTTCTGCCCACTTCGGAGAAGCATCTGAACAAGACGATAGAAATTAAACTAACTTTGGAGGTAAAATCGTTTATGTAATGGTTGGCTACTGACCCATCCACTTTGCCAATGAACAAGTAGTCGCCTTCACCGGGAGATCGGGGCACGAACCGAATGCAACTCTTGTCATGGTACTAAACTGGGCACTTCTAAAGCGTACCGGAAGTGTGCCAAGGAGTTCAGTCATAAGACACTGACTTGTTTCACCGCCTTCGCGAGCAGGGCACGCTCGTGTGTGTTGTAGTGCGGGGATATCGCATACGGGATCCGAGCGCTGGGCCAGAGCTTTGCCGACCGGCTGACGCCGTTGCGCTTCTGTCGCTTTGCATAAGGAGTCCTGATGTCCGGCTTATTGCGGTTCACCTCTTCCAACGGTGTCGACACACTATATATCTGTTCTAAATACGTAAATGGCACTTGAGAATGTCGCTCTCGCATGGTGTGCAGTAAAGCCAACAGATGGGCCACCACTATTTTAGCCGACGAGATGGCATGAGTGACGCTCCGCCTTCATGCATAGCAAATACAACTGGCCTTTCGTGAGCTTTTCGGCGTTGGCGAAGTCCTCTTCTGTTAGGCCTTCTGACGGTAAGTAGGCGAGCGCCACATGTGTTGCTGCTATAAAAACAGTTATGCTCAGAAGAACGATGTTTGTGGCTTTACTGGGACAGCCGGTATGAATAGCACAAATCTAGTGGTCGGTCCCTTTGCGCAAGTAAATCTACCCCACTTTTTGGTTTAAGGAAGGTGTCAAATCTTCCGCTTACGAGCAAGCCTACATTCTAGTAGCATCCCCAGCTTTCCCGATCCAGTTTGAAAGTCTTCCCGGAAATTTACAGGGAATACCCAGCCAAGCATACCAGGGATATTCATACCGTCTGCGTCCTCCTAGTGCTTACCAGGTAACATGATGTGAATGAGCAGCGCAATTAGCATGTTGCGGCTGCACGCGAAGGCACGCTAGCCGGGGCTCTGTTGGTGCATATGTCCACACGTTGACCTTCAGGCGCGTCAACCAGCAGGTGCTCAGACGGCACCTAAAAAGCCGAGGGCGTCTGGTGCTGATGCAACCACGGAGGGACCCCTCTTCCCGTGGACGAGTGGGACCGCGGAAGGGCAGCTAAGTCGGCGATGATGGGACTGTCAGAGCTGTGGAAACATATGCTAAACACGAGCCACTAACCGGACTGCGCCAGAAAATTGCCTGAAGCAAGGACGACGCTTTCGCATAAACCGGTCGCTCACGATGTGCTGCTGATGCTGCGACTGATGATCAAGGGCGCGCAACTTTCTTTCGCGGATCGCCGAAGAGGTAACGCAAGGGAAGAAGTAACCTCCCGCTAACTGCTGCGATGAGCGCCTCGGCGTAGAAAAAAGTTCAGATGACCGCTGGGTTCACGCTGGAGACGCGGCGGCGTCGTTTAAGCGGCCATGCGGATGCGACGGCACGACGCGTCGCATAGCTTCCAGCGCTAAAGCGCGCGGGGTTTAAGTGCACTTCAGCAGGTTCAACATGATTCCCTGGAAGTGCGTCCGCTAACTGTCTGCTACAAGTTCCTTGAAACTCAGCAGATTTTTCTTAGTTCTAAATGGGTACCGGGGTACAGACCTGCGGACGACCCCCTACAAAATCATTTTCTGATTCCGGGACGAGTAATTTAAGTTAAATATTTCAAATTTTTAAAACTTAGTCCATTAGGGTACCGGCGCACATAACGCTATCGAAGATTGTCATGAGTTCAGATTCGCAGTAGTAGAAAACCTCCGAAAAATGCTTGGTGGAACGTTAAATTTTTACCCTTCAAGGGGTCGCTTACGGCGCAAAGACCCTGACGAAATCCTGTCGATGAATAGTTTCGACCTTACGTTTAGTTCCGAAAAAGTAAGGTGAAGGACTCATGATAACCGTCTACGGAAGACCGGCATCTTCTTCTCATTCCCATGGTCGAAGACGAAGGATAAAAAAATCTTAGTGCAAATCCGTGAGGAAAGCCGAAATGAAAAACGTGACGTACAGACTTTTTTGAAATTTAAACTAGATATGTCACCCAAAGCCTTTCAGCAGTCGACCCTTGCGGTGGGACAGTGTACGGACGCGAGCAATATCCAATCTCTAATAGGTCCGGATAAAAAGTGGTGGCTCAAATTAGCCGTCGTCCAAGTTCAAGATCACACTCATCGTTTTGACGGCTTTGAAGGCTGCCGCATTGTGGTGGGGTAATCCGCATGATGGAACCGGTTGCAGCCGTCATCCTTTGCCCCCTCCTTACAAACAAACAAACCGCTCTGCTGTCTGCAAGTGGGCTGAGATCCCTGTTTCGTTCCACTAAAGCAACGGTCCATCGGTGGTGTGGCAACCGGCAAGGAGCGACTGATGAGCTAGGCCATCGAAGCATGAGAACTCGCATATCCGTTGGAGAGTTGGGAACGCTTTGTCTTTACTGTGATCCTAGTCGTCGACCATGTCGGTTTTTGTTTTGAATAGTAAATGCCACATAGTACTGCAAAGTGCTTGATCGACTGAAGTATGCTCATCGTATCATGCGCTAAAGGAACACCATGCGAGACCCTGTCTCCACAAAAAGGTCAACTGACCTGTGGGCAAGGTGAAACAAATACGTTATGTCACAGATAAGCTTGTAGCTGGCTCTAGAGTATCCAGTGGACATACTGTCCGGCCGCAAGCATAAGTGCTCTCCATTAAACTGAATTCATCTAGTGCAAGCCTTGAAGGTCTTCGTACATTGTCTGTTTTCAGTGGGTTCCAGTTTATCGTGCTTCGAGTGACATACAGCAGTCAGCGCCTTTTCGCGATGGTTAGGTTCATTCTTTTGTGGAAGTTGGTTTTTTGTGACCTACTAGATCTCGGCTATAACGTTGACGTTTGGGCAAGAGTCGGTCAAGTAATTTACCGGCTGCTTGGCGTTGCGCACAAAAGCTTGGCACTGCGCCAGGTGCATGCATTTTTGGCTAGATAATCGATATATCCATTAAATTTGAACAAAAAAACTTCTTTGAAGCCATGTCATCTGAAGGGCCAAGATCGAAGCGCCTGAAAACTGAAGATGGCGGCAAGAAGCTCATCATCATTTTGGAAAACTGCAGCTTGGAGTCCGCCAAGGTAGGTCGCATGCCGGCGTCCCTCCATTCAATTCATTCCTAGGTTGGGAAGGACCACACGATTCTATGCAGCGACAAACACCGTCAGTTTCTTCTCAAGAACAAGAAGGATCCAACAGATTTCCGGCCGGACATTCTCCATCAGGTGCGTCAACTTCCTTCTGGCTACGACTTTCTGCTGCAGTTTAGTGCTTGCTCATGCTGCTGGACAGTCCGCTGAATCGTGCCGGACTCCTGAAGGTCTACTTTCGCACTACCTCAAACGTTCTCGTAGAAGTATCGCCGCAGTGCCGAGTACCGCGAACGTTTGACCGTTTTCTCGGCCTGATGGGTAAGTACTGTCACAAATGTAAAGCAAATCCCTTCTGGTTCCAGTGCAACTGCTGCACAAGCTGACAATTCGGGCCGCGGACAGTTCTCAAGTGTTGCTGAAAGTGATAAAGAATCCCGTCACAATGCATTTGCCGGTCGGGTCGAGGAAGTACCTCACGTCGTTTAGCGCCACACAGTTGACGATGCCTAAGGAACTTGCGCAAACGTCCGCCGACGAGCCAATCGTCATTGTTGTTGGAGGTATCGCGAGAGGCAAGGTAGGCGCTTGCTTTTTTGCTGAACATCTCAAGAATACGCAACACTTTACAGATCAACACGGACTACACGGAAGGCGACATTAAAATCAGTAATTACCCGTTAAGTGCTGCGCTCACATGTGCCAAGGTGACGAGCGGTTTCGAGGAAGCATGGGGAATAATCTGAAGGACTGTGAAGATGCCGTTACGCTCAACGCTGTTGTTGTCATTGCTTTATTGTTGTCCTTTTTTGTTACGTTTGAAGACTAATAAACCTATGAAATATGTGACAAAAACGTTTAAGATGTTCTTGCTCATGAAATACTTCCAATTTGAGTCACGATGAACGTACTAAACCGATGAATGCTAACCACAACTACTGGCTTCAGCGCTAGAGAGGGCTGCCGGTCACCTTCCAACAATCATGAACTTGCGCGCCTGCTTTCTTCCGACAAGTTAGCCTCGCTCATTGACTGCAATTATTGGAAGTACCAATATGGAGAAGTACGTCGCGGATCAGATCCGGGAAGAAGTTCTGCGCTTTGAGTCCGTCCATCCCTGTATTTACACCGTCTACGACCTGCTGGATGTGATCGAAGACGCGACGCTCCGCGAGCAGATTCGCGAACAGGTGGTTGCCGTCGAAGGTACGCACACTAAAAGCGATGTTATGCACCGGTGTTAAAAGCGTGCTCACGCTCAGCTGCTTCCTTCTCGCAAAAACATGCTGAATTTAGACGCGTTCGTGAACAGCCAAGAATGGACGCTGTGCCCCTCCGTTCAGACGCTAAAGCTGGTACGCATCACCATTCAAACCGAATAAATACCAAGTACTTAGGGCATTGTGGGATCACTCGGCAGCGGCAAAACCGCACTCGTCCACCGGTTTCTCACTGGCAACTACACAGAAGAACCGTCTCCCGAAGGTACGCGTAATGCCTGCTCGCATGAATACGGTTCTCGTTTTCAGGTGGTCGCTTCAAGAAGCAAGTCGTCCTCGACGGAAGAAGTTACCTGCTGCTGATCAGGGATGAGGGGATCGGACATCCTGACCAACAGGTTAGCTCACATTTTCTCCTTGGATCATAGGGGAAGAACGCATTTTCAGTTCACGCACTGGGCCGAGGGAATAATCTTCGTCTACTCTGTGGGGAGCCGAGAAAGTTACGACAACGTGGTTGAGTCCCTACGGCAGATGCTAGCCTACCGGCGGGATCTTAAGAACATACCGCTCTTTCTCGTCGGCACGCAGGTAACTTGGCAAATTTGGCTATAAAGTGCCGACGGTCCCTAGAAACCTGCGCCTGTGTGTACACTTTATACGACGGACTTTCAGGAGGCAGTCGCAGAACAGAAGGCTCAACGCATGATGACCGTACCGGAGGGTCGGCAAGCTTGCGCGGAGTTTGGAATGTGCAATTACTATGAGAGCAACGCCATCAACGGGCTGCACGTGGAAACCGTATTCAAGGAAGGTAGGCAGAAGGAGTTTAGCATGACGCTGACAAGCGTAACGAATTAGAGAGATTAGACGTTCCGCATGTATGATGGAAGCAAAGCTTAAGCGGATAAGTGCGAACGTGCTAGCCGAAACTAATACGCGCACAACAAGTGATAGTCGCCTGTCACCATGACAACTCGCGTGTTCATCCCACTTTGACTGACCGTTTCGCCCGATAACTTTTGGCGTGCATGGCTTTTAATATACCTGTCGTTGCGCGCGAATCGGGGAAACCCTTTCAAAGCCTCGTCCTATTGAGCAAGATTTGCGCGCACCCACTCGACCTCAAAAATGCGCGCAGCCTGTGCAGTTGTTCTGTCATAGCCGGCATTGCGCTCGCTGTAAATGTGTGGCGGTCCCACTACATGGAACTTTATTGCTCGTCGATTAGTGATGTTTGTTCCGCTAGTAATGTCACAACAGAAAGGCATTTAGTACCTTGTCGCGAGGTTGCATATGCTCGAGGCAATCAGCCCATTGAACCACTTGCGGGTGTTTTGCTAAAGGGCTCGTTTTGAAAAGAACACAAACACGGTTGAATGGACGCTTTAGCGTATCGTTGCGTAGTTCTACCCGTTTGTTAGCATAATGCCGATGTCTTCGAACTGGCTCAGAATTTGATGACGTCATTTGTATCCGGACCTCATACGCAACTTTTAGCTTGCCAAACCGTCTTGAAGCAAAGGAACGGACAGCCAAACTGGCGAGGGCATTCCACGTTCGCAGCGTCGCAGATCGTGGACCCTAAGAAGGTACGATACGCAGCGTAACAGTCGCCATCACAATGACCGTTTAGAACTATCATCCCTCGACATTTGCTGGAAATTCCCGAACTCTATACCATCATCAAAGGTACGTGTCTTAATTAGGAAGGGGGCGGCCGAATGGCTTACTGACCTTTCAGCTCAAATGATTTGAATGCTTAGGTCAGTGTCAGCGCTTCCACTACACGAACAACCCGCTGTACCGAAGAAGCCAACGTCGTCGCGTGCCTACGGACACCAGCCGGTGGGAAGCACGTACTCGACAAGTAGCTTCTTCCCTGGACGCAATTTTAGCAGCGCTTTGTCGTCATACTCCAATTCGACCAGTACGCATTTCCGGTTAACATTGAGTTCTCATGATTAATGTTGCAGACTTTGCCAGCGAGCGGTCGTACTCCTCCTTCGCCATGCCTGGAGTTCCTGCTTACGGAGTGGACAGATGCGGCCAACCGGAAGGGATCGGACTGTCCCCTGCGCACAGTCACAACAGCCTAGCGTCGCAGAATTCCGCGTCCATGGGTAAACAGCGACCTAGTACCTCAAGGATCTAAAGCGGTTTTTATTTCAGTTCATAGCGTTTACTCGCGGTCGTCGTCAAATGTGCACCCCTCTCAGCTGGATCATAATCATGACCTTTACGAGATCTCACCATCGACGTCTACATCGGTGGCAACATTACAAGCGTCTGTATCTTCTCCGGCAAGTGGCGGGCCACTGCCGACTCCTTCCAGCACGCCGACTTCTCAGCGGAAGAATCGTCGCATCTCGAATATTTTTGTAAGCTGACATTGCTAAAGTGACCCAAAACATAAGCCTTTTCAGCGAACGAAAGAGCACCATCATCAGACGCCGGAAGAGCGTATTGCGAAAAAGTCGGAGGAAATCAACATGGGCGTGGGGCGAGCGATTCCGATCAAGCAGGGCCACCTCTATAAGCGCAGCAACAAGGCGCTGAACAAAGAGTGGAAGAAGAAATACGTATGCCTCTACTCGGATGGCCGTCTCTGCTACCACAGCACGCTGAAGGTATATACGTTCCTCTTGCATGAATAAACGCTATCCAGTTGCAGGACTACATGGGCAAGGACTCGCACGGGAAGGAAATCTACCTCGGGCTAGCGACTGTCCGCGTCTCCGGACGCCAACGTCCGAAAGCGTCGAATCGCACATCTCTCGCGCCACAGCAGCAACCCTTCTCTTCCTCCCAACTTAGCGGCAAGGAGAACTTGGGGCCAGTGACTACGCGCCCAGTCGGAGAGAGTGGGAAGGCGACCGTCAATGACTACGGAACGTCGACTGCTGGCGACGGCACGTCTGGTGCAAGTGATACTGACGCGCAGTTTGGCCTGGTGACTTCGACCAGCTCGAGCATCGTTGCGAGTAGCGCGAAGCCGGTACAGGCTAAGCTTCCACCCTCCACGAATGCGCGGAAGAAGCGGTCGAGTAAACGTCCTGGTGGCGGCTCAAAGAACACTGAAGAAGGTGAGTACTTCAGTCAACATCCACACAGAGAGTTTGGATTTTCAGAAGAGGAGTGCGAGTTCGAAGTGATCTCGTACGACCAAAAGCGATGGGAGTTCTCGGCAGCGAGTACCGAGGAGCGCGACGAATGGGTATCACTGATCGAGGAGCAAATCGAGAAGGCCCTGCAAGCGCAGACCAGTCAGAAGCAGCAGCAACAAAGGCAGGGACAGGCTCGCTACAACGTCGACCGGAAAGAGGTCGAGGCGATCAAACAAATGCCGGGCAACGACCGCTGCGCGGACTGCGATGCACCGAGCCCCAGCTGGGCTTCCGCCAATCTTGGCATCCTCGTCTGCATCGAGTGCTCGGGGATACACCGCAATCTCGGCACGCATATCTCGAAAGTTCGATCTCTGGAGCTTGACGATTGGCCGTAAGTGTACGAGACGCAAAGCATCCTTCAACTTAACAATCTAGAATGGAGTACCTTGCCATCATGAAAGCTGTCGGTAACATAGCGTCGAACGAAATCTGGGAACACAACTCACCCAAAGACCGCAAGCCTGGACCGACTGCATCCAGGTAAGCAGTAATTTAATGCTGCAGCATGCCTGATTTCTATCATTCTAGAGAGCAGAAAGAGCTATGGGTGCGGCAGAAGTACGAGCAAAAGCTCTTCCTCCCGCCGCTACCGGTGGATCGAACGATTGGCAGCCAACTGATCAATGCAGTAATGTCTCGAAACGTGCCTCAACTCATTGCCGTCCTCATACGGTGCTCCGGACGAGATGTGGACAGCTGCATAAGCTCGACCGACCGTCGTACGCCTCTTCACCTGGCCGCTTCAATGGGATCCATTGAGCTCGTTCAGATCCTCCTCTGGGTAAAATATTTGAAATAACGGCCTCTAACTAGAGTTACTAGAACTTAGTGTCCGATGTGTTATGTTTGTCTTTAGTATGGAGCTGACCCGACTGCGGTGGACGAAGGCGGACGCGCTCCCTTGTGGTATGCGCACCACAATGCTTCTCGAGAATGTTATACCATCTTGGTGGCGGCATGCTCGTCGAAGGCAGCGACAACCGCTGATACCGCGGCGTTGAGAGACTCGAGAGTCGGCTTCGGCGCATCGATGCCTGCTTCGATGAGCCACGAGAACAGCCGTAACTCCACGGTCGGCCTTACCTCGAGCGCTCCAGCAGATGTCCTTCGACGACCGACGGACGTAGCATTCCGGCATCCAGCCCTGCAGACAGTTCCGGATGAGGACAGCCGATACCGGCACGCCGAGGCTTTCGACTGTCTACCAGCGAGTGCCATTTAGCAGCGTAGTTCCTGACGCATTCCACATAAATGCCTTGCCTGTCCATAATCGGTGTCCTCGCCCTTACTCTATTACCGCCGGTTTTCGGGTTCCTCTGCGCATCTGAAGCATTCTGCGTCGAGCTCCTTGCTGCTTGCAGTGTTTCTCTGTTACATTCTATTCCGTCCTACTTTCCACGTTGCTCTAATATTCCCTCTTGCACGACGAAAATTTAATGACCTCATCCCTTCACCAGCTCTTAACCGTTAATGTATTACATGCAAATGCTACCGCTCTTTCAGCCAACTGTATTCGCTCTCAGCGGCGTTCCTCTTGAGCATCATTACCCTCATCTCCTGTTTGCTTTACCCCTTGCTTAATGCAACGATTCGCCTCTGCATACTGCATAAGAAACGTATCACAATAAATCGTTGCCGTAATTCAGCTTATATGAAGGTAGTCCGTGCTTTTAGTGGATCCGGGCGACACGTAAGCCGTCGTTCCTCGTCTGATGCCTGCTTGTTGCGGTGTTTTCTTAGACCGCAAGCAGAGCACTGAAAATAATTCGCATTGCCAAATGATGAGTCAATAACGTCAAAGAGGTATGTTCTCCTTAGCGCCCGGCAGTCCGGTACGTATGAAATATCGCCGTACCGCAGTTCCTGAGTGTTGCGAATGATCAATTAATTGGCAAGTGACGAGAACAACCCATCACTGCGGTTCGATCCGATTACCGTCACGTTACCGCACGCCAAAGGTGCTCTTGAACGGGCATGAGAACACCGGTTGACGACTAATAAGGTCTGGTTTCCCATTCACTTACACTCACTTTTCCCGCACTTCAACTGTCCAACCATGTCGATCGTAAGTACCTCCGTTAATGATGCCAGGCTGAAGATAAGCTATTTAGGGTGACGCTTTTAACAAAGCGGTTGACCGAACGCGTAAGCTTTTCAGGTCGTCAGGTTAGTTACTAATAACTCATATCGTGGCATGCCTTCTTTGACTGATCTTCATGTACTTACTTACCAAATGGGTTGCTTCAGCGAGGTCTACGGAAAACGCAGCTTCTTCAAGCTCAAAAAGTGTGCAGAAGGCTACTAAGAAGGCGGCTCGCAATACCGAGAAAGCAGGTACCCTTGTGTTTTAACTGCTGATGCTTAATGTTTATTCAGTAAATAGTGGAGTGAAGGAGACGAAAAAAGCCCTCCGAAATGCTGGTAAGTAGTAGACGTTTATGCATCATAACAGTTACTCGATTCAGAGAAGGAAGCGAAGAAGCTCGGCAAGAAGCTGTGAGCGACGCTGTTTCATACCTCACGATCCTCTAAGCGATAACATGGATCCAGAAAAGTCTCGAGCAAAATAAAAGTTTCATCATCCAGCGTTCAATCGGCTGATTTATGAGTGACGGTCAAAGGGCCACGACGTTGGAAGAACGGGTTTACGTGTGGCAGGCGAACTTGACCGCTGAAGATGAGCAGGAAAAAAATCTCGGATCTCTTTCACGCGCTTTCACTGACCATGCGAGAATATCACTTTCGTCGCGTCATCCAGGCGCATCTTCACACATGCTGCCCCTGTTCCTCTTGTTAATTTGGGTTGTACCCATCAATGCTGTAGACAAGGAGGTTCTACCAGGTTTGTTGCTGTGTACACACAATACTCGTATGGCCCTTATCCATGGCCTATGGCTGACCGGGATACTACTTTTTTTGCACGTGCACGGGAAAATAGTGTGCAGTGATGAGCCCACTTCATGTGCCTTCTGCGTCTCCCAATTTTTGAGCTTAAGAAAACTGTCACTGTCGAGACTGGTATGGCGCGTGTAAAGGAGAGGGTGAAACGTGGACGGACGACGAAACCTGGGCATATCGCTGTGCATCTTCGGACGGGTAATAACGTTTATGACTTCATACATCCGCATGAATCAAGTGGATTGTATAAATAAAACGCTTTCCTTCACAGTGGACCAGCCATGTTCACTGGTTGCATGACGAAGGACAGCGGCCGCATGATCCCTGCAGGAGCCAACCAGACGGTGGACAGCTTCTGGTCCAGTTGTGAGGCCGATGAAATCCGCTTGAAGTATCAGCAAGGTAGGTTGACACATACCCTTGACTAACGCTGAGCATAGGTTCAGCTTTCTTGTTTTAGAGCCCAAGTGTTCGATAAACGGCAGCAGTACCAGCTACCATGTCGGTGAGGAGTTCAGGGACGGCATCTTCCACTGGTTGTGCCTTGAGACTGGTCGATGGGTTACGGGTAACTAAGAATTTATCATGATGAACTTTCTAACAGCTGTGAACTAGGTTGCTACTACCAGAACGAGACCAAGGACTGGGTGCTGCTGAGAATCGGTCAGGTGGGGTACAACGGACTGATACGGCACACTTGCGACCGGTACAAGGATAACCCGGGAATCGTCCAGTACCATGCGGAGGTGCGTACCACGCACGACGCACAGTGACATTAGGCTCGTGTGAACCCTTAGATTCGCGATGACGTTCCGGTGAAGAGCCCCACCAACAAAGGCCGCAACCAGAATTTCCCCGAGTTCATCGATAACAGGCTGAAGCAAGCGCCGATTCCTTGGACGCACCAAAATGTTGCGTTCTTCATTGCTTCCAAAGATGGACCCAACACGAAGATTCGTTACTTGCCAGCCAGCCGTGCCGTACACCACCCCAGCTTTTTCACTGCTTAACGTTTGTTGTACGAATTTGTTGCGCCTGCTAATTTATTTATGTGTCTACTCCTAAGTTCGTCTTAATAAGAAACCACCTTGTTTATTTATGCGGATGCTGTCCTAGTCCATTTAGCGGATATACACGTTGAGTCCAAGCGAAGGAATTAAAACTGAGCCAAAGTTAGAATGTCAAAAGTGGGCTATCGATTCGGCACATTAATGGCAGACTGTCGGATGCAAGGGACGTTAGGCACGATCACTTCCACAGATTAGCATTCTCGATTTCCTTGTTCAGCTTCGCCGTCCAAATGTCCATTTCCGCCTTCGTGTCGGCCGCCAGCATCAACCTGAATGGCCAAGGGTTGTACAGTTAGACTTAATGATCAGTACGTACTTGATGTGTTCGGTTTCGCCGCCTCGAGTAATGACAGCGAGATGCATATCGATGGCGTGCTGGAAGGAGACCAGGTCATTCGAGACGGCCTTGATCGGTGAGACGCATTGGGCCAAAACAAGACTTAGAGCGGGACTCTGAAATGTCTCAGGTTAAAAGTTGTGCCATTTTCGCGCACCTTTTTGTCCTCATCCTCCGGCCACTTCCAGCAGTTGAGCACGGAGTCTCGAAGCACACACCAGAAGCGAGTCCACGAGCTGTACCCGTCGACCACTTGGTACACACTGAGGAATCCTCGATGGCTCAGTGCCAAAGACTTCTCGGCGAAGACGCGCATCCTTATATCGACCGGTCCCTCCAGTGGGTAAACGGCGTCCGTGAGCGTGAACTTCTGGCGGCTTACGTGACCCCGATTCAGCACAAGACTGCCAATCTTCTGGAAACTCGGATCCACGGAGACGATCGGACTTGGGCTCGTCACTGCCGCTAAGAAAGGACCATACAATTATACGAATACCATGCGATTCTCCTACCTCTGCTTGGCGTGCCCATAAGCTTCTTCCAGGTGTTCTTCTTCTTCGATTGGCTCTCTAGCAGGTCGCGGTAGGTCTTCTGCAAGAGACAAACGGATACCCATCACATCTAGCAACTATTACCAAGCCATAGACCTCGAGCGTAACCGAGAAGTCTGGTGAAAGACCGGCGAGCTGGATGTAATGCGAGAACTCCACCTGGCCCAGCTTTATGCCGTCGTCGCTACTCGCGAGGTTCGTGTGATGCACGGTTTCGCCGCACTTCACGAGAACGATGAAGTAGTAGAGACATCCTTCTAAAGGTGGAGATGATAGGACGTGTACGACAACCCGCGCATGAAGCTGCATTGCAAATGCTTTACATGACAGCATACCAAGGCTTTGCTGCCGATGAATGTACTTGTTGATAAAGTCTCGCGAGAGATGTACCGAAATGGTGGTGATAGTGAGAGTGCCGCGCGGGAGCACGCTGACAGGAGAGGGAGTGGCTTGGTTGGTAAGACGGTCCCTCTCGAAGATCAGCATACGACGACGTTCGGTCGCGATCAGAAGAGCTTTCTGGGATTCCACCTAGAGCAAGGCGACATTGAAATTACTCACTATTAATCCTGCTTTTACGCTTACCTCTTCCGGACTCCCACGCATTGACGTTTGACGGCAAAGACCGAGCGCTCGGGAAGCTTGAGCAATCTGATCCTGCTGAACCTTGATCGATATCTCGATGCGCTTGATCCTTTCCTTGACGTCGATCTCTTCTCCTGGCATAGAAGTCGACGTCTCCTCCACTTGCTCCTCATGTTCGAAGAGGCCTCGAGGCTCTGAAAGACCTTTATGACGTGCACGAGCGATAAAATGACAGTGCACAAGCACTGGACATCATACCTGTATGGGGCGTGTGATACACTGATCGAGGCGTAGCGTGCTGGCGGTAGAACGAAATAGTGTGAGCCAGCTGCGGTGAACGCGTCTGATGGTCCTCGTCAACGACATGACTTATACGCGGCCGATGGGGAGTGTGGTACTTTTCCAAGTCGCTCGTGATGTCATCCAGCAGGCTGGGTTCGTTTCTCGGAGGCGTACGCTCTTTGATGGCGTCCGTCTCATCACCTGCTTCTTTATCATTGCCGCCATCGGTGGAATGCTCGTTAGCAGTAGCTTGCACCGTCGGGGACTTGATGAACGAGAACGCCTCGTCGATGGTCTTGCGGGGAGAAGGCATGCTTCCATCGTTGTCGTCATCCTTGTCCTCCTCGAGCGACTCTAAACATTACATGTGACTGCTCGTAACAGCGTGGTAAGCGAACCGTCAGGTTTCTCCTCCACCGACTCCTTCATGTCCTCGTCAATCGTCTCAGCGCTTCGGCATTCTGATCCCGTGGAGTCGATCTGGTCCTCCTCGACCACCATACCAATGGACGGCTCGCTTGTCGTGCTTTCGCTTGCAGGACGAAAGATGCGGGCTGTCTTGCGGCATGGTGACTGGACGTCCAAATCGCGACGCAGGTCAGGCGATTGGTAAGCTGAAACATCAAATAGTGCCATTACAGTGTGAAAGAGTACACACATTTGCCTTCCGAGAATGCCAGACGAGTAGCAGCTATGAAGTTGCGCTTAGCCGGCTTGTTGGTCTTTTCGGAGAGCGAGACCGCAGCTTGAAGAAGCTCGTCCTGGCTAGTGTCCGGTTGCAATGGAGTGCCCGTAGAAGACGACAGCTAGACCATTCATGATCGTTGTGGCTGTATCGCAAAGCAACGAACCTCCCAACGCGAGCGGAGAGCCTTAACAGAAGTGGAAGTCTGTACGTCGACCGGCGTATGCGACTGCTTCGGAGTGAAGTAGGACGATGCCGGGGTCTCTGCCGTCTTGGCCCTTGCACTGAACTCGGGAGTATCCAAAGTGGTCTAAACGAAAAACTGAACTCGAGAAAGTGGGTGGTCCTGTTACCTTGCTGGTGGGCTCGGATTCAAGGGTCACTACCTTCGTGACGATAGAATTAGTCGCAGGGGTCGACTTCTGACCATCTTTGGTAGCCCCGTCGTCCTTGTTCGTAGCTACTGGCGTGACGATAGAACTCGTCGCAGGGGTCGGCTTCTGTCCATCTTTGGTAGCTCCATCGTCCTTATTCGTAGCTACTGGAGAAGCAGGCGCTTTTGGCATGACAGGCGAAGCAGGCACTTTTGGCATGTGACTGATTCGCCTTGCCGGACCCTTGACGAAAGCTTCCTTCGGTTTCGGAGAAGGGGTGTCGCATTCGAACTCGTCCAGATGAGCTGCAAGTGCAGACCACCGCGATCGACGTGGACCGCCCTGGTTGTCGCTCGAATCGTTTCCGACAGCCGCCGTGTTGGTCTAAGCGAGACGATGCTACATTTAGAAGTAGCTATCCACAGCCTACCATAGAAAGTGGCTTCTTTGGAGACTCGCATAGCTTCTCCGCGGCATGTGCCGGCTGATCCTCCTCGGACGCTTTGTTTTCACAAGCTGAAAGAATCATTTGAACCCCACGTTATTGTCTTGAAAAATAAATCATTATAAGAAACTAACTGTTCTCGGCAGAATTCACGCTGCCGCTCAGGGACTGCAGATACTTGTCGCGTTCCTGCACACGTTGCAGCACACGCTAAATTAATCAAATTGAAAACACTAACGCGACGAAGCAGTCACCTGCGTCGGCGAATCTGAACTCATTGGAGCGCACCGCTTTGCTTTGCACTGAAATCAATGGTTATACATTCGTTAGACGCATTTTTGAAATAAGCCATATCGCCAACAAGGTCCAGCCAATAATCCCAAGCACCAAGCAAACTACTAGGAATATCCATAGCAGAATTAGTGGTATCACACGTGGAAAATGAATAACCAGTTCCTCAGAACCCTGGTACATATTGCGATGTTATTATCGGCAGCAAAACAACTATCGGACTCAATGAGGTCAGCGAGAATCAAAGCAGGAATTAGCCCGCCAAATTCTTCGCACGGGTACGGTACTCGGCGCGAAGCCGGTTAGTATGTGAATCATGCGTTTTCTCGGATTTCCTGTTGCTCTAAAGTGGCGTTTGCGATGGACTAACGCAGAACTATGCAACGTCAGCAGTTGGCAGGCAGAGGGCAGATAGCGGTCTTACGTTTGTTACACTTTTTCCTTATGTTTCTCCAACAGCACAGAATGTGTCTATGGAAAAATGCGAACGTGTTCGCCATGTACGAACAAATGCCGTTGGTGCTCTGCCAATTACGCAAATTGACCATGGAAAGCCCAGGTTAATCGAAGCGTTAGCACTCCATCCGGTTGCGTAGGTCATGTAGGTCTGCCAAAAATGGACACCGACGACGCAAACTTCGTCAATTGTTTTGACCTGCTGACGTATGAAAATGTGTCACAGTCCATCACAATTTTGGGTTTTGACAAACAAGCATCATAATTCATGAAGTAATCCAGTTACCAGAATTCCATTGGAACAGTATGCTGGTTCTGAGAACTCGCCTGGTAAGCGGAAATGGCAGCTTTAACGTCGCTGCGTTTATTGAATTAATATGCGGGGACAGGTGAACCAAGCCGAACTGCGGTGGTTGCTTGTCGGTATGTCGATCATTACGTAGCAGCCTTACGCCACGAGGGGAACCACTTTTGCGTCACTTGTTTACCAGCCAACAAATAGTGTTAGCAAGTGCAACTATTAGATTGTAGGCGCTGCAAATGCTGCCAGTCTCCACTAGTTGCCTACCAGCACGAACGTCATTGAACGATACAAAAATGGGTATACGAGCATCCAATGCGATTTTTTTGCGTCATTTACCCGTCAGTACAATCTCGGATGAGCAATGTCGGAAATTACAGAGAGTCAAACACACAAACCCATCCTCGGGTCTCGGTGCCGTTATGCGGATGTACATTAACAGCGGCGGAGCTCATGAGAATCACGAGACAGGATGCATGTTACGCTTGCCACATGACCTAAATTTGACGAGTCGCATGTAAGGGCTTACGACTAAACTACCTATTTCTATTCACGGTACCTTTGTGGACCTGTCAGAGTGAAGTTACTCGGACGCTTGCTTTTGGTAGACTCAGGCACTTGTCGCCTTTCTTCGTATAGCATCCTACCTCCAGTAGAGCTCCACCGCCATCTTCCCATCTCTGCCATCTGGGGCACGCGGACTTCCAATGCGAAGACATTATTGAGTCCATAACAATGAAATAACTTTTTAAAAAACCTCGAGCGATTCATATGGAAGTGAACAAAAAAGTTATGAGCATTACAATTTTAAGGTTTCCCAAAATTGGCCGCGAAAATTAGAGCACGAGGGGCTCTGTTTGAAGACAGAATTTTATCGCCACAGATCCTAAAATCACATTCTGTAAGTAAAGCGATGTTTCGGACGTGAGGGTTTGTACGTACTTAAAATGGCTTCCCTCAAAATGAGGCCAAAAAGTTTGATGTCCGTCCTGACATAATTATTGCAAGGTTCCTTAGAGAACTGGACAAGCTAAGCCTGACATTATCTGTCCATAATTTTAAGGTTTCTTTGCACGTTACCAGTTTGCCGGTTAAACAGGGTGCGCTTAAATTATCGTTAAATGTCGACAGCTTTGATATAGATTTATCAGCTACTTGCAGTATGATGGTGCAAGATTATAATAAGCACGATTCACTGATTCCGTTGCACTGATTCAACGTACCGCGCTACGTTCGAATCTTGCTATGACAAAACCGCTAAGATTCGCTTACAAGAAGAGCTTGGCTAGTTAGGTAGTTGATAGAATCGAGTAGGATATAAGGTACCCTGTTTTATTCTGGCGTTCGGCTCTGGAAGCTTTATCGCATAGGACAGTCTTTAAGGCGTCGAGCCTAACATGGCGCAAGATCCATGGTTAGAACGTTTGCAACAACGATTCGCTTATCACGTCGACGCTCAGTTGTGCGGCCATTTCTTTTGTCTGTTGGCGTAATTGGTTTGGCACAAATTCATGACACTTGTGCGCATTCTCCATCGACGTATATGGAGAGACGGAGTTCACTGCGGCGCACGGCTATTGACGGGGAGAAAGGTGCCGCCAACGGACAGCTAGCCGGCTGCCTGCTCGGGCGGCTGCCAGGGCGGCCGGCTGGCCGACGTCACCGCGTGCATACGTACACGGGCAACCTAGGCCAGCTGGCCGCTCGGGTTTCAGCTCAGCCGTGAGCTGGTTTCGTGGGAATTCACGGAAGCGAACACGCTGAGGGAAAATAGAATGCGCGCAAATACGCCGAACACGAGGAGTGGGCAGCGGGCTAGGCGTGGCCGGGAGGCGTGCCGACCCGGAACGCCGATGATGTCAGTTTCGGGTTGACCTGGTCAGCCGCGCCTATATAAGCCATTGTATCGCACGACCCGAACGTCATAGTTCGACCCGGTCACATACCTTTCAGCTCATTGTTGGGCACTGCTACCTAGTCATGACTACTTGCTAACCCGTTACGTGCTAACGTGCTTGCAGCCTTGCAGTTCATGTTAGCTAACCGAGTGTTGTTCTTGAGGCCCATGCCCACAAGTCAACATGTTCCCCTGATACAATTCTAGCCAATTCATATGTCTGGAAGCCAATGCCATCGGAAGGGTTTAGACCCTACGATTCTTCACTTGTCTGAAAGGGTGCGTCAAATGTGCCACGCCGTACGGCTTACGTTTTTCTTTTTCCGAGTGTTCGGGTTGTCTGTCCGGCTCAGCTTTTTCTCGTGTGCCTTATTCGGTCGCACGTTTTGTAGTCGCAGAAGGCAATCCTGTCAAATGGGGATGCCTGACGGCTTGTTCTATGAGTCGCCGGCGCTTTATCTTGTCTTACCGCTAATCCGCTCTCTTCTGGAACGCAGACGGCGAGGCTGCACGCTTTTTCGCTGTAGCACAGAGAGGTCAGAGTTCGGCTCCAGTAGGGATTTAGCACTCTCAAGAGCTGAAGCCGGATAAAGGAGATATCTCATGCTGGCCTAAAAATAACCGGTCCAGGTAAGGCGAATCCCGTTCACATGGGCTGCACAACGTGCTAGTAGAATTCATTAGACTTGTCTTCTATCTTTCCATGTAGTGCCATCTCGGGTCTCTTGTTTCGCAGATTTGACATTATTTGTGAAGCCCTTCAGTTTTCGCTACGTTCGTGGAGCCTGGCTCGCTTCGTTTTGAGTCATATCAGGCACTTATTCGGCTACTGGGCACTTGCAGCTTTACTGGATCCTCAGCATGTGGTGGATCACCACCGTGTTCGTTTTCTAGTATGTGGCAGCACAAATCTCGCTCCATGCTCGTAAGGAATTTGTTTGCCTTATCCTTGCCCGCGCATTGTTTGAAATGTGACACCCTGTGAGGGGGTCCTGCCGCGTGGGTGTGTTAGTTGCTTAGGCCCGCTTGGTCGCCGTCTAAGGAAGCAGACCCAGACAATGTTCAAGAGAATGACCCGAAAGGGTTCAGGATGAATTCTGCTCACGTAAGACGCTTAACGCATTCTGATAGCCGTCAGAAACAGCTCCGGCTGGCAGCTGCTTTCACGGAACCGGGTTTCGTTGCGGGCTGTGACGCAGATTTGTGGGTGCGTTCCGATTAGGCTCACAAATGGCCAGAAATATGATAGAAACAAACAAGTTGCGACGATGACGGCAGCGTCACGGTGGTCGTCTGATCGTCTTTCTGGACCTAAGAACCTTGGCTACGAAACAGTGGTGTAAAATCATCCTGTGCGAGCAGTGATTTCCAGTTTCGAAAGCTGTCGGCCGCCGGTAGCATACGGTCGCTCTTTGGTACCTAAAATACCGGACTTCCGAGGAGAGACGTCTGCATACTTTGCGTGGACGTCTTTTAGCAACCCACGGACACCTTGCAGGCGGCTTCTAATTCGCATGTTCCACGCTGGGCGACTTGTGGTTAACTTTGGTGTTGATCCCCGGTGGTCGCATTTAGACGTGCGCGCGTCTGTGTGCCTGCGTGAGGAGAGCGCAAGTAAGTTTGCGCCGTCGTCGCGGATGGACGCTTCCAAAAATACACCCGGACAGCTTCGGTGGCACAAATGGCGGTCCGACGGCCTGGAGAGGACGGTCTCCTGAAACAGTCGTCCTGCGTTCGTCGCTCGCCATTCGGAAGGAAGCTCGGGAGCTGATTCACGCGTTCATGCTTCTGCTCCAAATCCGTCTCCGGATTAGCTATCAGTCGTCGTGCCGTCAGCATAGCTTAGTTTAGTGCGCGCTCACTCACGAGTATGAGCTGGTGTGCTGTGCATTGTACGCCGGCTGTCTCCGATGGCATCCGAGTCATTAGCTCATTCATCAGCGCTGTATGTTGTTGCCCTTAATTTGTGTTCATACGCGTGAGCCTAACGACCCGCTTCCGCTTAAGGTGACCGGATAATTAGCTCAGTGCATTATTGGCACGCGCTTGCCCCGAGAGGTCTTGATTAGGGATTAGTGACCGCGCTAAACTTTCGAATTACACAGCGCGACGTTTCTCGGAAACCATACGCCTAGGTAAGAGGTACTGCTGTACTAAAATAGTGTAGTTGTCGTCATGCTTTCGGTAGCATCTTCGCGAAACACTAAGGTACCTGTTTCGAAGAGAAAAATTGTCGTCAGAGATGATGCGAGTTAGTGGAATTGCACCTAACCGCTACGGGTGGTGATCACTATTCAGGCAGAAAACCGAACCCACCCGAGCGCCCACGTGGTGGAAGTGAACAACTGGGCAAAAATGGTGTGTGGGCAAAAGCCGTGACACATCCGCATCATGTTTGTGTGTGCCATAGTCACCCGAATGTTCTCCCGGCGAGTGCGGCGGGCCAGCGCGCCGGTTTCGGTCCCTTTGGACGCGTTTGACTCGTTTCGGCCAAGACGGCAAAGAGGGAAAACAAACCGCGGCCACCCAAAACGACTCTGTCCTGAGGAGGTGAGGAAGAAGGCAGCGCCAGCCCACGATGCCTCTGGCACCGCTGACGTCATGCTTGAGATTAGAAAGTGGCCGATCAACTGATCGGATAAAACAGTGAAATCCGTGCGCCAATACTTTCCCGCGCCTCCATTAGCCGAGCTCAAGCCGTATCAGCCCTTATTATGCGCCAAAGCCTACTTCCTAGTCAGCAGCATCCTCGAAAATTCAATTCCAACCTGCCATTTTAGGCGGTGATTTGGGAAGTCTTGTGGGATCATCTTCCAATTACGAGGCTTGTCACTAAGTGATCCTCTTTCGGAACTTGCTAACAACCCCGAGGAGGTGCCACTAAGAGAGTATTCTCGATCCGCAGTTGCAGAACCTATGCGCGTTTCTAATTAGTCGCTTAACCGGAGGCGTAACTTCTGTCTGCCGCCTAAGAATAACGACTGACGCAGAATGGCGTCGCTAAAACAGTGCCCGTGACGTCCGCTACGCGCTGCCGTGCGTGACACGTTGTTTATTTGTTTACCCTCGGCAAAAAGCACACGCATTCGGGCAACTGTTTCGCGCAGAGATTGCCGGCTAACGCAATGTTTCGTGATTCTACTCTTCGGAGTTGCCTTTATTTTTGTAACCACGATTCTAAAATCGGTCTTTAGCTGCAAGCCATTGTGTGACAAATGTGCGTCTGCATCGCACAGTAATGCACTTTGCACGAGCCATTCGACCCGCGGTCACCGTTGCACAACACTCAGGAGCAGCAGTGCACGCAGGACTACCTCCGAGTTTTGTACGACCCGAGTACTTCGTAAGTGCATTGTGTTGTTTCACGTGAATCGCTGGTGGATTAAGCCGCTACATTAACGTCACTTACTTTAGGACGTTCAAACGTCCATCTGTACAGAACAGATTCGTAAATCGTCCGTGGATTTCTCCTTTGCGCCGGACTCGACATTCGACATCAACCCGTATAGCTCCGAATCGCAGGTACGAGCGAGAGGATCGTACGAAAATTACTCAATCTTTGGCTTTCAGTGGAGCGCCTACGACAGACGCGACTCTTTGGACGATATCTCGATGGACGATCTATTCCACTCTGAAGAGCACTCGCCTTCTTATAGCAATTGTGGTGAGTTCACACGGACGGTAGATCCTACCGAGTGCGGTTTAATTTGCGAAATTAGCAGCTGTCGGCTGCTCTGTGTAAAAGTCGCAAAGATCCGCGCAGTGTCGTTAGTTTGCTAGGAAAGCCCTCCAAGTTTTAGCTACTGAAAACGTGCCCCTCTGTCCACATAACACCCGATATGCTTACATGCCCGTGGATTTGTACTCTGAGGGTCGACGTAGTAGGACTCGGCGTTGTGACGCCATAGTGACGGAACTGCGTCCCGCGGGCTTCTCTCTGTCTGGATGGCGGTTTTGTAGCTCAAAGCGAGACGTATCCCAGTTGCAGACCGCTAATTAAGTACATCGTGCCAAATGCGCGAAGTCTACCTGCCAATTCCTCTTCGCTCCTCCATAAGGGACCCGTCCGGTGCTATTTTAGCCGCTCTCGGGTCGCGCCTGCCCACGCATCTTCACGTGACATTGAAGAGATCCACGTCGTGCTAAGGCCTACCGATAAAGCCCTGCTAATCTCGGAGAGCACACGTCTTTTTGGTCCGTAGCTTCAGGAAATCACTTGTAGGATCCTTCGGCCGCTTTGTGTGGGGCTTCCTGGCGGACATCCGCGGGTACTGCTCGCGCCGCAAGCAAGACAAAAGTGTCTATTATTAGGCGTACCCTCCCCATAGCTATGTTGTAGTGGCTGCTCCTGTTGTATGCGAACAACAATAGGCAGTTGCTTTTGCAGATCGCCGTGTGAGCGAGGACAGCGCAGCATCTACCTTGTCGGCGGAAGGGTGGACGGCGGAACATCAGCGTGCAGGAGTTCAGGGAACTAGCGTTGCATGCTCTTGCGACTCCTCTGTGTCGCAGCAGCCTCCGACCGGTGCCTTCCGGTCAAAGACGCTCTCCGACGACGACGTCCTTCTGCGGCAACTGATCGACAAGCTTATGGAAGACGATGTAAGTGCCCAGCTTGTCTACACTCTTGCCTGTTCCAACGTCCAGTTGCTTTGTCAGGATGACATAAGTCTTCTGGCTCTTCTATTAGGGTCTATGCAAATCAGGACAATGCCGGCCCGTCTTGCGTGCCGGGTTATGCGCGTTCGCACGGCACTCCTTAGATGGCTGCGCCTCGTGCATGCCATGCGACGCAAAAACTATCGCAAAAACATGTTGCCGTTTTCGGATGCGCAACGCAAGCAGTTTTTCTACCGGGGCGCTCTTATTAGTCAGCGCTTAGCGGCACGGAATAGTGAACAACGAAATAGCGAAACTACAAAAGACTGCCGCCACAGACTCCCTCCCTCTCCCAGCCGCGTTCCGAAGCCGCAACTCCTCGGCCCCGCTAGCCTCCGAACAAGGAAACGGGGCCAAATAGGCATTCCAAACATGTTGCGGAAGCGCGCTTCTTGATCTGCGTCCCTCGCAGCGGCGGAGCAAAGATCGTCTCCTCCTCCACTTGTATCGTATACCATTCTTGCTAGAGGCACCTCCTTTGAGCATCTCGTGCAGCATCACAAGTTTGATGCTGGCGCTGGACCCGAGTATTACCTTAGAACCGTTATTAATTTTGCGTCCGCTGCCCAGCCTTTCTTCATCCGTGCATCTATCATTTTGCGCCGGTTGGGCTGTTTCTCTACTGGAGTTAGATTGCGTAGAGCATCGATGGCGCATTTCGTGTCAACGATAGAGTTATATGCTGCGAGTGTTGGATCATATACGCAATAAGTTAATCCTCAAGTTTTCCTTCTGAGTTAACTACGTGACTTTCATCAGGGACTCTCGAGGGATAGTGGACTTCGACACTGTGAAGAAAACTCCTTGCCTGCATCCTGCATCCCTAAAATTAGGGCCTTCGTGTCACTTCGTTCGTGCCATCGTTTCCGCTGCCCATGGAAGCCCTTGAATGCGGCTTCTCGAGCAATACGTCGAGAAGTCGCGATGCTCTAAGACCGCAGGTGGGATAATCCGTGACGGAACTTTGAGAAGATGCCAAAACAGTCGCGCTCTCCGGGGCGCAGCAGCCGTCCTGGTCTCGCACGCATATGCCATATCCTTCTGCGCGTCTCCGACGTCGACGCTGCATCCGCGACTTTTGCACCAAATGCCACTAGAGGGACAAAGTTCACGTAGGGTATTAAGGCGTCTGCTCGGCCACCCTGACCGCAAATTTCACTAGCTAAGCTCAAAACACTGCAACTTCACTGGCGAAGTTTGCTAATGCGTATTCCGAGAGCTCTCAGCAGACGCGTTTTGCAATCCCGTTCATTCTATATTTGTTGCTTTTCGGTGAACTAAGTTGCGCGGCATATTTCGCAGTCACTGCGTGCCGTCTGGCCGGTACCGGTCATCTCGTCCCAGCGGGACCTTGTCCATTTTGCGCCTGCCTACGCATGCCAATTACCCCACCTAGTTACCTGTCTGGGTCGGGAGGTCGTGCCGACGGGAACCTGCACGCAGCCTGCGGCGGTCTGGCGTGTTCCCCGCATCCGTAATCATAGTCCACGGATCGACATATCCGTCTGCGAGTTCGCGAACCCCCATGCGCAGGGTGTCTGGAAAGTGGGCGTGCTCTTTCCAACTTTACTGTCCACTGGCGCGCAACAGGTACTTAACCCGGCGCTGGAGGGATGCCGCAAGACGTGTAATTGAGCCTGCTCCCACTCGCAGCGTGCAAGACGTTGATTGGCGCGTCTGCAGTTGCTAATCTTGCATCCATCGAGAACTACCATTTTGCATTTAGCGACAGTCGGAACCGAGAGGCGACGCCGCGTCGAGCTCAAGTTCCTTCCAGACATCAAGCGCACCGGCGGCGGACCAAGGCGAGCAGCGGCCGACGTGCTCTCAGGTAAGCGCTTCCGCGATGCTCTTCCGGTAGTCGACGTGGAACCCGACCAAATCCTGATGCCGACGTCTGGCGCTGGCGCCAAAAGCGGCACATGTCGGGGGATTAGGGCAGCGGGAAGAAGCCTCGTACGGTTCATGCGCACCTCCGCCACGTCGCATCTCTTTTGGCATGCTCTAGGCGGTTCCAGAAATGGAAGCCTGGGCTCCAGATTTAAACACACGTTTTCAACCCCACTTTTCCGTCCAGTCTGGGTGTGGGTCATTCGTAAACTTAAATGCTTGTAGATGGACCCGAAGGTCCCGGTCAATCCGACAACCGCTTCGAACCATCACCTCAGCAACGAGCAGATCAAGCGCGAGCCTGAATCGCACACCTCGTCGCCGCCACTGCCTCATTTCTCGTCCTTCCCGAGCACGTACTCCTCCGCAGGCGGAGCAGCATTCGCGCATCCGATGAGTTACCGTAACTTCTTCATCGCCTCTGGTCAGCAGAATGCGTCTGCACTTTCTTCCTATAATCCCATGTTATTTGCCGCAGGAGGGTGAGTGTTTTTCTCTGATTTCTTGGACTGTGCACTCCGTTAAATGAGCGGGAGAAGTAAGTAAGGAGGGTAATGTGGTCCGTACAATACAGTGCACATTCAAGAGCTATTAGTAGGTCGGCTCTGACATTTATCCGGGCTTAACCTCATTGACATCGAACTTAAAAATGCAGCATTCGCAAATTTTGAGGTAGTATAGTCTGAGTGTAAGCAAACAGCGTACGGTAGCGCTCATTGTGCGTGTGACGATGAGCCGTTACAATTCGATGCCCTTCCCGAGGGACACGTAGTTTCGCAAAGTGGGCTGATTCAGGGCATTGATTTGGACGGCTTACACCCTTATGGAACCATTATAATATCGAAAATTCCTGGCTCCAATCAGTGACGCGAAGGAATATGTATTTCAGCTTCGACTTCCAACGGCTGCAGCAGAGCGCCATTTCGGCCGCTACCAGCAACCCGGCCCTTGCTCAAGACTTCATGCCACCTCCCAGCGGCTTCAAGTCGCAGTTCGGATTCGGCTCCATGGCACCCTCGTCGACGGCATCGATGGCCGCCTTCGAACAATGCGCGCCGGCCGTCTTTGCAGGCCCGCATCCTTCGGCGGTGGCCGCCATGCACGGGTTCTACTCCCCATCCGGGATCACTGGCGGAGTTCCGGGCCTTCATATGCCGGGCGGCACGAGCATGCCTGCTCACAGTGGCGCATCGGGAGGCGATTCCCGACGTGGAAGTCATGGCACTACGAGGTTGGTTGCTGCTAAGATTTACCGCATATCCGCAGAGGACCATCATACATTTTCATTTAAGTGTTTTCAGCTCCGGGTCCGGCTCTCTAACGGGTACCCCATCACCGATGTCGACGCAGCATCACCAGCCTACGTCACCGACGTTCGCAAGCCCGGTCGCTAGCATGTCACGGTTCAAGTAAGACCTTACCCTAATCTTACATGGTAGTTCGGAAAAAACTTGCTGCATCCGGATTAACCATACGATGTGCCGTTTTAGTGCTGCGGGTTTCGTTGGTACTTCGCAAGCGTCCATGTCGTTGAGCGACATAGCGTCGTCTTCGGGACTGCAAATGCCGATGGGCATGATGGAGCACCAGCAGATCGACGAACAGAAGCTCTGCGCCGTCTGCAACGACACTGCGCTGTGCAGTCACTACGTAAGTTGAGATTGCTTACACAGCGGCGCATGCCTAAATGGCAACTGACGGAACGCGTCTAAGTTACTCATACGCCGCATTCATTAATCATTCTTGTTTAGGGTGCGCGCTCATGCGAGGGTTGCAAGGGATTTTTTAAGCGGACGGTCCAGAAGAAGGCGCAGTACGTGTGCTCGGGCAACAAGAACTGTCCGATCGACAAGCGCTACCGCAGTCGCTGTCAGTACTGCCGCTACAAAAGGTGATGACTTTACCAGTATACACTCAACAGACCGCAACTACATACATTTCCGTAGCGCAAATGATAGAGAAAATTAACCCTTTGTCTTTGCAGTGCCTGGCGGTCGGTATGGTGAAAGAGGTGGTACGGTACGGTAGCCTCAGCGGTCGTCGCGGTCGTCTTCCGTCGAAAGCAAAAACGATCATGCAAAGCGACCAGCCACCGAGCCCACCACTACCAATCCTAACCATAATCGCTAAGGCCTATATGGAGACACGTCCGATGACCGGCAACGTTCAGCCGAAGGTAATCGTTCACAAACTAACAACGAATATGGACTCGATTGTTTTAGAAGAAGTTTACGCTTACGGAGTTCCTCAACGCTTTGGAGTTCGAGCTGCACTCCATGCATCGGTTCATCCAGAAGGTGCCGGACGTGTGCGAGCTGGCTGAGGCAGACCTCCGCAGTCTTCTACTGCGGAACTTCTTCCCGATGATTGCCGTGAAGCATGCGTTCCGCTGGGCTGAAGTCAAGTAAGTAGCAAAAATACATGCTTTTGTATCCTTTGTGATTTCGTGTCCAGCTTCGGAGTGGAGCACGTTATCGCATGGACAACCCTTCATTATAAGTTTCCTTATAGGGCATCAAACATTGACGACGATTTCTTGTTGGACAACGGCCAGACGTTCTCTTTGTCCGACGTGCCGGCGGAATTCCAACCCTTCTTCAATGCGATCTACAGTATTTCGACCGAGTTCCAGTCCCTGCTCGATTGGGATACGGCCTCTTTCGGGACACTCGTTGTCCTTTGTTTTCTCAACACGAACGGTAAGAACAATGCGGCGCAAGCGAGCGTACAATGGTCGCGTTCAGATACCGACTGCTCTCGAATGATGAATCCCGGCAGCATTGATCGCCTGCAAAGTACGGCTGTGAACGCATTGAAGGATCATTGCTCGAACGTCGTGTCCAACTCGCAACCCTCTAAGCTATCGCGCATTGTGTCGCAGGTAAGTACGCCTGACATTTATCGGTAGCGGATTCAATGCGCAATGTGACCACTGATCATCTCGTGGCATTTTAGGTGACTCGTTGCCAACCGTTCCGGAAAATCGCGATGGATTGCCTGCAAATGGCTCTCGCATCGGAGTGTGTGATGCCGCAGCTTCTGAACGAAGTGCTCAACGAGAACGCTAGCCTGCAGCAGCAGCAGCAGCAGGTCGGCGCTGGCTCCATCGCAGGTGACAACCACTACGAAGCAATGCAGCAAGCGACCACGAAGGCGATGAACCTCCAAGTGACCACACCGTCCTCATCCGCACAAGCGGACGATTTCCGCATAATTTTCTAGGCCGCAGACGTCATATATTTTGCACATCATGTTTTTACTGTTCCGGTTGTAAGCTACTTTGTTTGCCAAACTTGAGCAAATACTTGTACCTCTATGATGTCGTTTCAATGAAGTTTTCTTTGTTCTGCACGCTGAACTGCATCCATTTGCATATGCATCACAAAGGTGGAGGGCATATGAGGTGGGATGATGCTACAAGTATTCTACGGTTTGAAGTGCCCAACCTAGGATTGTGAAGTGCCCCAATATCACACACACTAAAGGCCTCGTATTACAGCGTTTTGAATGTTTGCATACACTTCATAAAAGTGTAGGTTGATGCTTGCTAGACTGAGTACTCTACGTACCGAGATCGGGCTTGACACATAGCCGTTAATAGCTACCTGCTACTGTATGGATAAAAATACGGCCTCTTGAGCATAATACTATGCTTAAGACGCAGAGTTAGCGCACAGTGTGGCCAAAATTTATTGAGCTGCAGCCACGTTGCTCCCGTTTGTGCACGCGCATTAAGCTCCTCGAGGAAGGACCTAACCGGAGGCAAGTGTTAGCATGCAGCTGCATGTAGACTGCTTGGCATCGGGACAAGAAAATGCCCGCGAAATTGGCCTTTTTATGCCGAAAGTTTCACGAGCCATTTCGGAAAGCAAGTAGGCGTATTCCGCTGAAAGATTTATTGTCGTTCCGAGCAATCGAAGCCGCTTTCATAAGAGTCATTTCAATTCGGCCCTCTCTAACTTGTCCTTAGCCGCACCGAATCGAGACAACTGCGGCTAAAAATTCTCAACCTTCTTAGCGGCTGTTCACATATGCGTATATTTGTTTATGCTAATGTCACTTCCTCGAAATGACGTCACGGAGCGTAGTGTCCTTGTACAGCACGCAATGTCGTGCAGCTGCTGCCAAGTGCTTGTCACATCCATCTACCGCACACGTTGCCTTGTTGGTACGATCAAGTTCCTTGCAGCCATAGGGTAACAAGATTGACTCTTACCCTATGGGCTGTCGCATCGCATAGAAAAGTTCTGATCCTTGGGCAAATCTGCTTAGGTTACCTCTTTGAGAATGACCTACCTACTTCGAGGATAGTCTGCGGCTTCCTAGAATAGGCAGAATAGCCATAATGTACCTGCAATCGGCGTTGCACTGACCTTGATAGTTTATTGGCCATAAGGTATCTATGCTCTGCAAAAAATGACATTTTGCACAGCTCCTACGATTTTCACGTGCAATTTCATGAGAAAAGAAGCACGTTATACATGTGACCCGGCATTCCGTCTGCGAGATTTTTTCGACACGTGCGAAATAGCGGGAATTTGCCTACGAAGTGCATAGCGCTGAAGCTAGTGGACCTTCGAACTGCTAATGGCTCAACTGTCGTCTCGGCATGCGCTAGAGCTCACGCACCAGCACGAAGTTTCATTAATTCTGTTGCCGGAATTAGCTCATCAATTTGCCTGCTCTGTAGACGGCCTTCGCTCATTATTTTGTCGTAGCAGGCGGCCCTATAAGCAATCTGCGTGCCGCATTCTCGCGCTGCCATGGGCTATATGCACTTTTCCGCGATCCAGTGACCCGCAGACGGAATGTTTGACCTGCTAAGTGGATTGAGTCCGATGAATTCGGCACTCGTCGCCTTTATAAAGTATCGATTGCAACAGTGGAAAGAGGGAGTGAGTGGCGGCATCAGTAGCCCTCTGGTGGAGTAAATATTTGGCGACCGGCTCAGCTCAGCAAAATTTGGGGCTCTAGAGGGGCCGGATCCGCTCATTCATGGTCCTCGGGCTTATGTGCGCGAGCCGAATGTCTGCGGGAGGGCCGTTCACAATGCCATGCATATCCCGGGGGTAGGTTGTCTCGGTTCGAAGTGTCCTCTTCATTTGGCTTTGGCGACAGCAGCTGGACACGCCATGCCATGGGGACAGGGACTTAGGAAGGGCATGACGAGGAGGGCCACGACGCCGCCGGCAGGCTGCGACTGACTCCGAGGCGGCGGCAAGGCGGCACCCGCAGCTGGTAGCAGCAGCGCGACGACGGGAAGTGAACCCGACCGAGAGAGCGGCCAACGCGGCGATGCACCGCACGCTGTCCAAGACGTCCGTTTTGACACCGACCATTATGAGACGCCCGCTGGCGGATTTGTTCTGTCCCCGCCCCTTCACACCCGGCAAATCTGATTTCGGTCCACCGGGCTAGAAGTTTGCCCTACGCATGTTCTCAAACGCATATGACGGAAGATTGAAATTCCGTTCACCGCACGCGCCCCCAATGAACCTCGCTTTCGGGGTGGCCCAAGCCCACCAGATGACACTACCTGACTTTTCTTCACAGGATCATTCCTGTTCAAATGATCTACCGCTTCGCATAAACACAGCGTCGCGCCACTATGATCTTTATGAGAAGGACCACTTATAGCGGCACTTACTTCCGGTACCCCCAAGGCACTTTGGCGCTCTCTTAGTCAAGCGTCGTGGATGCCTCGTATTGTTTTAATGCTTTTCCCCGCCGCGAGTTCGCCTCAATCGGCCGTCGCGTGCATTGACTCGTAAATAAAATACCCATATACAAAGAACGTCGCCGGGTCGGGCAGCATCTGTGAAAACCACTTAATCGCTCTGCTACCAACACTGCTGCCTGCCCGGGTGCGGAATCAGATGTTGTGGTGACATCGATGTGCGTTCCACTCGTTACCAGTTAGTGCGAAACGCGCAAAAATTGGATGTTTCAGTCACCCCCCTAAGACAATTCAGGGTGGACAACAATTTTTCATTCCTCAATAGCCTGTTAACGACTAGTATGAGTCGTAGACTACGCGTGAATCATACATATTTGCTCGAACAGTTTGACTCGTTAGGCAGTCTGCCCTCATTAACCAACATCATCTTTGCCCTACTACGTTCAAAGTACAACACGCAGCTGACGACAGTTGTAGCAGGGACGTCCTTTACATTGTCGATTTCTAGGTCTACTGGAAATCCGGATAAGGAAGCGATCAGAGTACTGCCGACAATAGGTGCCCTTAAAAGTCTACCTCCTGTCTCATTCGCTGTTGTATCCGCAGTACCTTAACGGTCGCTGCAGCTTGCAAAGGATGTCCACCATCAGATGGGATTCGTCTGATGGCGTCTGTTATTCGAACCGATCGGTGTCTCGAAATCATGTCGAGTTGTTGGCGTCAGTAGTTCGCTAATTTGCAGCGGCCTTCCAGCGCCTCGAACCTGGACGCCATATGTCCGTTTTTCCTGCGTACTTTCGGGACCTCCGGCAGCTTAGGCCGGCGCTGTCACACACCGACGGCAGTGATCAATCGATCGTTAACTGCTTTTTTTAAGTTCACTCTCGATCTACGTACGCTTCTGTCCATCGCTTCAAGCAGTTCAGAGATGACGCTTGTAGTACGCGACGCCGCCATGTTTCTGGCTCACATTTCGGTTGCCGCTTGCGCATTAATACAGCTGTTTACGTTAGTTTTGTCGCTGTGCCAGCGGTATCTAGTGGAATTCCTTCGGTATCTTGCTTACCCGACGGGTCCAGGGAATCCATTTTTACGCACGGTTACCTTCGGCGCATTACTGGGCGCCGCTGTGGATTCTTATTTGCGGAGTGTACTTGTTCGTCGGTCGGATGCCGGAATTCGGAATAAGTAAGCGAGCCCATGTGCGGTTGCCGGCAAACGACGACGGCGTAAGGGGCTCACCTGGCAGCCTTTTATTCTCAGCTTACTTTTCCTGCCCGCCGGGTTTGCCCAATATAATTGTCGGCGATCGATTTGCGTTTACCTTCGCCTACCAAGCAAGCACACGGCGTATGTTTAAACGCGCCCGAATGCATTACTAAGCACCCACTTTTCGAAATTCAGCTGCCCAATCCGCCACTACCTTAGAGGTCCCCGGCCATCTGGCGTAATTGTTTGTGGCGGTAGAATAGGGGAATATCCGAGAAATGAGAGGAATGTTCCCCGCTACCGCTCACTCGCGGACCCTAGCGCGGCAATTATGGCTTATGCTCGGCAGTATATCAACAGTCGCTAGGACGCATTGCTGCCTGACCCGCTTGGAGGGTCGGCACAATTCGTGCCCATGAATCGTTCCAATAGTCGCTCGGGCCCCGGTTCTGGCCCTACCATCTGTTTCCGGTTTCCGGTCAATTCCGTGGCATCCAAGTGGCGGAAAAGGCCCATGTGGTACCGAAAAGCACTCTCGCTAACCACCTCATATCGATGCAAGACTTCGCTAACAGAGAATCAGAATGGCTCTCCAGCGACATCCAAAGCAAGTTACCAATTCCATCCAAAGCAGGTTAGCTGCGAGCGGCTACTGTCTATTCACCTGCGGCGTGTTCGTAACTGCGCGTAATTTTTCCGCGTTTTGTTTTCGTACTCCGAAGGCTGTGCGAGGACAAGCAAACATGCGTAATTGGAGAATTCTGCCACTCGAGCACCTACCCTAGGCACTACGTTCCTACCAAACGACGCCATGCGTGTTTTTGGCATCACCTCTAGGCTTGTAAGCAACCTAGTTCTGCTAGAGAGTGTCAATTAAGTGTTAAAGAGACCAGCCCCTTCTAACTAATGCCTTGTATCAAATGCACCCATTTATTAGCGGCTGCATGCGCGAATTTGCAAATGAATTGCAAATTTTCTGTAGTTCTTCGCGGAACATTCGTGGGTGTTTAATTATCCCGCCAGCTCAAGATGCTTCAGAATGCATAAGGATGCCTTGTTTGCTATTTGCTACCTGAAAATAAGTTCCTACTGAACCTCACCATGCAAACTCTATCGCAAAAAGTTAGTGGCCAAAGAAAAACTCATTTGAGCAAGACCATTTCATACAGCCTCCAAGAAAGTGGGCTTGTCCGACATCTTGAGGACCCTGCACTAATTCGAACTTATGCAACTCAGCAACGGTTTGCTTTATCTGGATACGTGCCATTACAAATCGATGATGTTCCGTGGCCAGTGATGATCATTATGGAGTTACGTCATTAATTTCAACTTCTTTCAGCCCATAGCGTCGTGCAATAACTGCGCTTCGTGCCTCGGCAAGCAGTTCCTTGAACGCATCGAGCATAACCGGGCGCCGACAGTAAAAAGAACTCGACCGAGTTGGACTACCTTCACGCCGTAACCATTACGGCGACACAGCAACAGTTTTCGACGCTCGTAGGCTTGCTGCACTACTTCGTCATCGTTCGCCTGCACCGGCTTACAGCACTACTGCGACCGGGACTATCGCTGAACCGAAGAGGCCGTCGTCTTCACGGCGGCCTCTGGCTCTTCTCGCCGGAAACGCCAGAATCGCAGCACTGGCCGCCAACGACCATCACTCGTTCCTGTTCAACGAGATGCGAGCCGTAAGTCCCCGATGTACAGGTTACGGCCACCCGGGCACAGGTGCTGAGCCGTTTTCCTGAAATGGAGGCCGGGGAATGTGCATGACGTCTTAGACGGTGGCTGCCCCAAATTGGGCAATTATCCGCTGGCCTGATATTACCCTGCTTGATGCCGGCGGCGGCGCTGTGAATCGCTGCTCTGCCTTACTACGCAGGGATGTCCGTGTCTCCTCCACTTCATCGATCCTTAGCAGTCTCGAAATGGGGCCACATACTCCGTCTTTCACGCAAAGATTTACTCCCGAAAATGGTCTCTTCACCCTTTTTCCATGCGCGCCGCTATTGTCCTCTTTAGTGTGCCTTTGTCCACGGTTACTCACCATCTCCTTCGTGAGGAATCCTAGCTGGCCCTTTGAGGTCGGCGCCTGGAATTCCGGCTGAACGCACACCCTGCGGCTTCTTCCGTCGCGTCCGGCGACGCGTTTAATAACTTAGCCACTTAAACATTCTTAGATCGCTACCTTACAGTTTTCCTCTCCCTTCTCTTCATACCCTCCTGGTCCCGATGTCTACCATCTGACATACGAGGAAGCAAGGAGTGACGTAGACAAAATAGCCCATTAGCCTGCCAAATACGTATCAGGTGATGTATGCCGGCGTACGCCTTTATGTGGAGTGATGAGAATAATTGTCAGTGTCGATGATCGCAGTTGCCATGGCTCCGAGCGTTTTGCAAAGTCCACCTGAATTCCTCTTCACCGCCAAACAACCGGCTGTTACAGAGGTTTTTTTTCGCGGTAATGCGGCCAGGCGGGTGCTTGGTTATTGGCATGCTTAGTGTCAACAGCCTCCTTTTCTCGCTTGAACAGCTTGGATAATCTCAAAATAACG
Source organism: Aphelenchus avenae (assembly GCA_020875895.1). Classification (NCBI taxonomy): domain Eukaryota; kingdom Metazoa; phylum Nematoda; class Chromadorea; order Rhabditida; family Aphelenchidae; genus Aphelenchus; species Aphelenchus avenae. The sequence continues at coordinate 2,788,091 of JNEY01000001.1, forward strand.
TAGCGCATCGTATACCCGTTAATTGCTAGTAGGCTATCCTGATTAAACCGTGAGTGGTATCCATATTTCCACTGAAAACGAGTGCAATGCCATTATTGCGACACAAGCACCTGATATTGCTATTCCGCACGGCAGTTATCCTACTCATTACCCAAGTCGTAATTTCTGCGGCATTTCGAATGAGGTCCCGATACGGACAGGTTCCTTGTTCCCGTGTGTGTTTGCGTCGAGCAGAAAGCACTACCAGGTTTGCTTCGCTAGGTGAGCCGGGCCGCCGCCGCCGGAGGCAAAGAACCTGCGGGTGTCGTCTTGCAGCTTCTTCGGATGTATGGTCGTGAAATGTGCCTCATCGCTGGCCGCATCCCAGCCTCAGGTAAGCCAGCCGCTGGTGTGTTCTCCTTTCGTCCTTTCCCACGAGTGCCGTGTCAAATGGTGATGGCCCCGTTTTTTAAATGCGTATTCAGCGAAATCCCCTCATCACAACCCTTTGAATTCGAGAGTGCATTCAATAAGCGTGGGTCGGATGCCGGCGTCTTAACCCACATCATCAGGCTCTTCACGTCGTACGTCTCTATATCCCGCTAATTGGGCGCTTAGAGCACTGGGCGCGTTTGTCACTCCCGCAAGGCGCGATATCGGCAAAAAGGGCCAAGGGACACGGCTTGTAGTGATTTATGCCATCCTAGCGCCACGGCCAGAAATCGACCCAACTGATGCCAGATTTTAGGAGCCTCAGTTTTCTCGTCGGGTTCGAAGCAGCGAACAAATTGTCGCATTGAAAGGCACCGCTCGGTCGGGTTGCTCCTAGCTATCGAGAAACGCGAGCAATAGTCTCTTCTTGCCGGCTTAATAACCCCATTCTTTGCGCAATACATTGCCCCACCGCGCGATGTCAGGCTTCTCAACCTTTTGCCGCCAAAAAGTAGAATGCTCTCAACATTTCTGCACCCGTGTGTAGCGCGTGGCATACAAATTTCGTCATTATTTTCGCCCTACTGTCGTAGTGCGGTCCGCGGGGAGCGCCGCATGCCCCCAATGAGAGGCCTATGAGGGACTCCGTGGTGTCAGTTCATGCGTAATTCCATTAGTATTTTACATTTGCCGCCTGAGGCCATCTCTCGCAGAGAGGCCGCCAGGAGACGAGCGTCCGGGCCGCTCCTTTCCTGCCCAGTGAAACGTCAAAACCTCTCTGGCCAATTCCGGCACAGATGAGCGAATCTTTGGCACTTCGATGTCTTATTCCGCGGGCTCAACTACACCGCACACCGCCAGTAATTGCTCATGTTCGTAGCACTCGGCCGTTAGCAATTACCGCCCGTATTGTACGCCGCTGTTTTGAACTTATCTCGCGACGTAGCCGCATATCATAGTCTCATTGTTTGTGTCGCAGGTTCTGGGAGGAAGCACTCAGGGTGTGTCCCCGTCCGTGAATGCCTCCTTCTGCGTCGTCGTCGTCTTCGTCGTCGCGCGTGAACGTCATTCTCCTGTGGCATGCCGCATAACGCCGCGTCTTCGGGGAACGGAAAGCGACTCACTGCGCGCACTTCGCCGCCGTCACCGCTGCTACTCCATGCTGCCGACGTCCGACACGAGCTGGCAAAGTTATGAAGACAGCCGTGTTCGGACACGACGAGAATGCGGACCATAACTCGGGATGCCCGGTAGCACCGCCACTTACCTTCACACCACCTGCCGCACTGAGCGGCGGCGGCAAATGCTCCGTCGTCTCGAGCGGTGTGCCGCGCCGCTCCGCCGGCGGGCATCTTACAAAGTCGCCACCGTCGAGCTTCCGACCACGACGCACGTCTCGCATGCAAAACGTGGGTTTCCAAACCGTTACGCGTCTTCTCGATCATTCCCACCTCTCCAATCGCACTGATTTAAGCGCCTTCGATCCGTCTAGGCAGTGGCGCCCCGATTCAAGAATCCCACGCGGTAAAAGAAATCCTGTCAGAACTCCTTAGCCAGTCTGCTCGCTAGCCAATTAGTGCACCTGCTGCTACTGCTAAACCTGCGGCAAGCACGGCACTCTGTGCAGGCGCTTCCACCACCGGCACTCGCAGCGGCAGCGAAGGTATCGCAGCCACGGCGGAGCCATGCTCGCGCATATGCTCCGTCGTCTCAGTTTCCTCAGCGCCATTCCGGTGGTTCCCAGATATTCCACCGCTTCCTACCAGCGGAATCGCGAAAAGAATCCCACACTCACCGTCTTTCTTTCAAATGGATGCTATCTCAAGGTATTGAATTTAGTTTACTGGGCATCGGCCCGCACGCTCGTCTTAGCTTCGTAAACCCGCCACGAATTTTTTAAGTAGTCAAAGTATAATTTCCCAGAGGTTTACTTCGTATTCGTTCTTGACTCAATCTTACTTAGGTGTAGCAAGGTTGAGCAGTAGGCCTGAGCAATTGAATATTAATGCTTGCTAGGGAAGCCCTAATGTTTCTCGAAGCGTTTGGGAAAACTCAATTTGCGCGAACCTGTGGGTGACTACAAAATGAATGTCTACGCACGTGGCTTTTGATTTCTTCGTTAGTTTTAGCAAAAGGCGTCGCTAGGAACTGCTTCATGTTATTGCGCACCTCGCAATGGTTGAGGGTGCGATCATACGGGGCATTACACGGTGCGTTCGCACGTCTCGCATTCAAACCCGTGGTCGGTTATATTGCTGGTGACAGATGGCAGACGCTGTGAAGTTATGATCCGTGTTCACAGCTGAGGGCTTGCTAGTCGCTACTATCTCCGATTTATGGCTTCTTTCAAGCCTCACTGAGAGTCATCTTGCTGTTAGTACCATGGCAGTCGTGCGACTCATGCGATTGAATAACATGAGTCGACCCCTGATATTACAAATGTCAACGACGATTATACTCTTAGTTGATCCTGAAATGCGGACTGCTGCTTTCCTTTTTTGTTTTGCTTGCTTTTTAACGACGACTATTCCGTTACGTCTTGCCTCTTCTACTTGCGCGTTACCAGGCAGCAAGCAACTTCGCGCAAACAAAAGATTCGGAAATTATTTCACGTAGGTAGTTTGGAACCGATAACAAACCTTAAGGGTCACGGTGATTTATTACGTCCGTCCACTGTTCAGTTGTTTGCATCCGCATGTCGAAATGCAAAGTGGGAATGGCGCCCGAGAAAGAGACGAAAAATTTATGTCCGAAGATCTCTATAGCAACTTGCGCATGACCCGCAGTGTCTCATCTCTTGACGAATGTTGCCATGCAAAAGCCCGTACTGTTCTATTCTTCTGCCGCTAATGCATACAGCTTCCAAGAGGTAGATGCAACGCGCGCTACTTGTCGGTAGCGTCAATGGTCGACGCTAGAGTGACGGTGCTGTTGGCAGCAGTACATTCTGTTGTTCCCTCTTGCCCACAGGCATGTCCTCCATTGAACTACCTCACCTTCCGCGCTTGGCCGAACTTTCGGTAAGTGTGGTTCCGGCATCGTTTTGTTCGTCGTTTGGTCTACCCTCACGTCATTATTTCCCGGGCCTTGAGGTCCAGCGATATGGCATAGTCAATCGCAGGAATTATTCTTCCTTTCTCGGACTAGCCCAGCCCCTTGCACGCGCCATCGATAAACAATGATTGAAGCGCGCGTACGCACTGAACTAACATTGACGGCGTAATTGTTGGGCGGTCGAAGAGACAGTCGGAAATAAGCGCCTCAGAATGGCAGCGGACCCTAATTTTGAGCTTGGAAGAGCGGTTAAGAAGGCGCCCTTGTTGTCGCATTAAAGGCATGCGGCACCGTTTAACGTGGTTCTTCGTGCACGCTCAGCCCACCGAAGCAACACACACGGGCGCGCCGTGGATGCGATATTTGGCCAGCGACGGCAGTGGTTTCCCCTACACCGGCAATGTTGCCCAACGTCCGCTACCGAACGGATACCCGCCGCCGGAAACAGCTCATTTTCGGGTCAGCTGAACGTCGCGAGGCCGCTGTGTCAGTGTTGCAGGAAGTATTGTCGACGGTCTGATGCCAAATGCAGGAGCCTGACTCTCCTGTACGCAAGGAATCGCATGGTCGACGCGTGCGGCTCGACCTTACGCCGGAGACCTTCGATGAGACGTGTCCTCCGAGCGTCCAACGGCGACCCGCGCAAGCACTGGCTCGTCGGAAAGTAGGCTCCTTGGAGCGCGTACGGACAGGAACCTATGCCACTTATAGAGCGTCCTGAAGCACTCAAATTCGCTGGTGCAACCTGCACATTTCGAGACGGCTTATTCAGCGCCGGCTGAAACCGATAGCAGCGTCATCCGTTCGGCGGCATCGAAGAAATGGAATAGTCAGCGTAGAGCCACCAGCTTTAACTGCGAAGCGGATGTGCCGAGGGAGTCATCGTCTTTCCCCGCATACAATTCGCACACCAGTCGTAATGGTGGACTACAAAGACGCGCTAGTGTCTTTGCCAGACGAATGTCTGTCGCAACGGTAACGCGTCTCTGCTCGGTCTTGCCCCACTATGCCCACATGTTGGCTACAGCTTGCCCATGGGTTTTGCGCACGTGACTTGAGCAAAAGAGGAAGACTCCCGAGGTGTCGTCATAACAATAACTCTCGTCGAGCTAGTCGAAAAAACAAAGTGCGAAGTCTTTCACAACGCCCTATAGAAACTTGGGTTAGCGCGAGAATGCGCAGTCTGCGTTGCGGCTTGGAACGCACACTACTTCCAAGCAGTCGGGCTTGCGCTCGTCACATTATGCGCATTTCTAATGCCCGACTTTGTCATTTCGGATACGTTTGTCCTTTCCGTATCGGCCCTGCGGACGTCATCTGCTCTCTGATACCACTTAAGATACGTACCATGGCAGCCGCCCAACGTGCTTCGTTATCGCTTCCGAAAAATTCAAATTCAGAATCTTGTTTGCCTATGAAAGGCTTGGCTTGTACTGCGCGAAGTGACCTTCTTCATCTAAGCGTGAACGTTGCAGCCAACTCCACGCACGCCGCAAAACTTCTTCTCGCTGCATTTCCTGCCAGGCTGTATCCCCAACCAGAAACCATAGGTGTTCTGCTCTGTACCGGAGACTAATGCTGCTTGAAAATAGCTTGTCAGTCAGTCATGCACATTGCCCGTACCGGAGGAACGGTAAAGGTAACCCTATCGGAAAATCAGTAGACGACAGTTAGTACGATCGTCGGCCTAAAACTGCAGTACATTCTTTGCTCTTTAGGTATTGTCTTTGGGAGCGGATGTCCTGCCGGAATACAAGGCGCAGCCGGCACGCATCCACCATTGCACGATCGTCCACTACTCGCCGTTTAAGGCGGTATGGGACTGGATCATCCTCCTCCTCGTCATTTACACTGCCATCTTCACGCCCTACGTCGCTGCCTTCTTGTTAAGAGAGGTACGTCCTCGAGTGTTAGGCGAGACACTAATCTACTCGGACTCTAGAACCAAGGGCAACAAGCCAAGCGCTCGCACTTCTCGGAGCCGCTCGACATCATAGACCTGATCGTCGACATATTCTTCATCGTCGACATCATCATCAACTTCCGGACGACATTTGTAGTGAGCCGGATGTTAAGCGTCGCCAAGCGCAGAATTTTAGGTCAACGAGAACGACGAAGTCGTCTCCCACCCGGGGAAGATCGCAGTTCACTACTTCAAGGGGTGGTTCTTAATCGACATGATAGCGGCGGTTCCGTTCGACTTGCTGTTGGTCAACACCAATAGCGACGAGGTAGGCACTTCCCGTGATTGTATGATGCGCTAACAATGGTGTTTAGACGACAACGCTCATTGGTTTGCTCAAAACGGCGAGATTGCTCAGACTGGTACGGGTAGCGCGCAAACTGGACAGGTACTCCGAGTACGGAGCCGCCGTTCTCCTGCTCCTGATGGCAACGTTCGCCTTAATCGCCCATTGGCTCGCGTGTATTTGGTACGCCATCGGCAGCACCGAGTTGCCCAACACCAAGAACACGTGGCTTCACCAGCTTTGTACGTTCAGCAGCATAATTCCATGCAACTCTGTGCGGTTTTAGCGCGGCATTTAAACGAGCCTTATATCTCAACAAACGGTACATATCCCACGGGTGGTCCTTCATTGAAATCTCGCTACGTTACTTCACTTTACTTCACGCTTTCCACTATCACTTCCATTGGCTTCGGCAACGTCTCTGCCACGACGGACTCCGAGAAGGTCTTTACCATCATCATGATGATTCTTGGCTGTAAGTAGTCTCGCTCGAGTCAGGCCCCGATTGCATTTTCGAGGCAATAGTAAATAACAAATTTAGCGCTGATGTATGCATCCGTGTTCGGTAACGTTTCCGCCATCATACAGCGGTTGTACAGTGGCACCGCGAGATACCACACCGAGATGTCACGGCTACGGGAGTTCATCCGATTCCACCAAATCCCAAAGCCGCTACGGCAAAAGCTCGAGGAATACTTCCAGCATGCTTGGTCCTACACGAATGGAATTGACATGAACACGGTATGTGGACCGGCATAATATGTGTAGGATAATCAAACATAGGCCGAGGCTTCCTCTTGCTACTATTGACCTCTTTTTAGGTGTTGAAAGGTTTCCCGGACTGTCTACAGGCGGATATTTGCCTTCACCTCAACAGGAATCTGCTGCATAGCTGTCCTGCGTTTGCGGGTGCATCCCCGGGGTGTCTTCGTGCACTAAGCATGCGGTAAGTAGATGAACAGCTACTTTTATTAGTGTGTCCGGTGGACTCTGGTTATATGCAACGAAGCTACGAAAGAGCTTTTAGGTTTCGCACCACTCATGCACCGCCTGGTGACACCCTGGTGCACCGCGGTGACATTCTAACAGGACTACACTTCATAGCGAGAGGATCTGTCGAAATTCTCAAGGACGACACGGTTATGGGCATATTGGGTGAGTTTTCATGCCTCAACGACCACTATTCAACATCTTGCATATAGGAAAAGACGACATCTTTGGCGAGAACCCGCTAATTTACGACGATGTTGGGAAAGCGTCGTGCAGCGTTCGCGCGCTGACGTACTGCGATTTGCACAAGGTCCTGCGAGACGACCTCTTGGACGTTCTGGACATGTACCCGGAGTTTGCGGAGAACTTCTGCAAGAACCTGGTCATAACGTACAATCTCAGAGATGTAAGTAATCGGTCCTCGCTGGACCCGCTGCAATGATCGTTCCAGGAGACGCAGACAACGAGAAAAAGGGTCGACCGGCACAAGCTCCTTCGAATGTCGTCCTCGTTGAACAGGGAGAAGCAGTGCGAAGACGTACGCGCTTTCTCGTCGCAGTTTCGGTCGCTAGCACCTGACGAGTACTACATGCAACGTCAATCGCCAACAGCGGCTACCGCCTCTCCTGAAGACCATCCACCCGGTACGCATCACACTGTTTTTCCCGCATTCCGAGCTTGCCGTTGTTTAACTTAAACACTTTGCGTGACTTTCAAATTTTCAAGGCGGCTTGGACAGCGTCAAACGAAGCCTTAGCGAAATGAGCAGAACTAACGCCAATGGAGGCTCCTATAACACGCTGCAGACCTCCTCTAACGACACTACAACAACAAAGAGTTTCGGCGAGCGCGAGCCGCTTTTGCTGATGGATGCCGACGAGACTTCTGCGCAGACTAGTTTTAACGGTACTTACTAACGTTTGAATTTTTAACCGTTTACCTGCGTGCTTAAGCTAAATTTATTGACGACGACGATCGGCCGCCAACACCACCAAACACGAGCGAAGGGCGCGTCGGGAGATCGCTGTCTCACGGGTTGAGCCCTCCAGGCAAATGTAATACTTTGCGGTTAGATAACATCGTTCCCATTTTCGTGCAAGTTTTAGAGAGTGCTGGCAATAATGCGCATTGACAGAAGGGCACTAACCAGTGCTCTTCGGTGTCTTTGCATAGGGTATAACACGTGGTTTCAGCCGTCAACCGAGTGACGTTCGACCTCAACCGAGGGCTCGAGGATGCGAAATACGACAGACTCAGCAGACGACTGGACAACATTGAAGGGTTTGCGTAATTTCATGCATACTTTTTACCTTATGCGTTCAGCACTCTGGAAAGGCTGCAGACTAAACTCTCCAGCGAACTAGAGCAGATAACCACGCTGCTAAGGAGCAACACCTCACATGCGTCGGTCGGCAACGCTGTGCGCGGCAATTCCACGCACGCGGGTAAGGATGGAAGTTTGTGTGCTGTGACTTCTCATTCTTCTTCGCCTTCGGCAAAACTTTTTGACTCTACGGGCGCAGAGCGCGTTTAAGAGTGAGTGTTTGCGGACGCGAATGTTAAGCCCGTACGCTTTCAGGAGTTGCTCAGACGCACATCGAGATGACACAGGCGGAGATGACGCATACGGGTAGGCCGTCGCAGAATGCGATGCCGCTTCACTGGAACTCCGTGCCGAAAGTTTCAAAGGTACGACAGAGAGCTAATCAGCTAGAAAAATTCTGGAAATTACAGATATCGAGTCGATCCGACTCAACCTCCGACGGTGACCGCGGTGGTCAGTCGATACCGGTCATTGCGTTGAACAAGGCTCCGAATCATTACACGCCACACGGCAGGCCGAAAAACGGTGGCGGTGCGAACCATCGACCGCAAGTTGGCGAAAGCACCAGCTCCGTGGCGGTCGTCACTCCTCTCTGTGCCCCCAACAACGACGACGCCGACGCTTACTTATAGCTGATGACAGTTATGCTTAAAACGATACGGGTACGCATCCACATCCGGCAACGTCGGCTCTCGAAGTTCACACAGTTTGCATCGCCAGGACGAGGCTCACTACTGTGATATCTTCCGGTTTATGTCTTCTTACTCGGTTGTATCCTTCTTCATTCAAGCGCCTCCCCGGCGGTCATTTGCCGCAGTTATTTAGGCCGTTGTTATGCGTTGTGTCAAACCTATGTGGCTCTTCACATTCACCTCCTTTGCACATACCAACTGTTAGAGATTTATATAATGTTGAACTAACAAGTAAAAAGTTCTTATTAACCATGTATTGCCTAGCAAAGCGTACTGGCTTGAAAGTAACATCTTTCGACCATAGAAGTTCAGGAACACCTCTAACTACAACAAGGCCGTGCATAACGTATTGCCGAAGCCCTATAAGGTGCGCCTACAGTATACCGATGTGGCCGCATAGCAGTTTCCAGCGGTCTATGCACATACCTCCATGCACTCGAGTATGCTTGCATGGAAGCTGAAGCATTTCTGACTTTGTTTGGCTAACATTAAAGGAAGTACAAAATGCTAATCCCCGGTATCGGCGAGACGCTGGTGCTGGCAACACGGGCGTAATTGATGATGTCATGTTTGAGGTATGGTCTGCTGCTTTATTTGGTGTCCTATTCTCTGATGCGTGGAGCATGATGTTCATCCTTATTTACTAAAGGACGTTTGCATATGTGAGGGGAAATTCTAGACCGTTTTGAAGTGATTCCAAGTGATTCCGCTTAATACCTAAGTGTTCGAGAAGTTCTCAGTGTCAAATGTTTCCGTCAAGTCGCAAAGAAATCATGGTCCATCAAAGACCGATGTCATAGGCATGCGGATAGTGATATCGCATGCGGAGGGAGTATCGCATGCGTCTATCAGTACCGCATGCGGATACGGGTATCGCATGCGTCGGTCGATACCGCATGCGCATAACGAAATCGTATGTCTCTATCGGTATCGCATGCGCATAGTGCTAACTCGCCTCAAGCGTGCGCTAATGCGCACGCAGCGACGCTAGTGGGGTTTCCAGGTTTTGCGACCACCTTCCTGAATGCCGCGAGGCTATTTCTGTTGACTTTACAGGGGTTGGTAGCGCTTTTGGGGATAAGAAACACGTGTGTGTCAGCAGTACCCATGCATAACACGCATGCACCCCCCGTAAAGCAGCAAATCAGAAACACGCTGCTGCATGAGGAAATGCGTTGTGCGCTTGGCTGTACGCTAGCTGTCATCGGATGCGGCCGTTGTGCAGGGGCTACTTTGCTTCTACACGCGGAAGCACAAAGTATGCATAGCATGCAAGCAGAAGACCCCCCCCCCCTCCCCTGAATGACCTCCATGCAATAACGGACGTTATTTTTGGATTATCCCTGCACGAAGACCCCTTGGGTACCACATTGACAGAAATTGTCCTGCCTGCCCGCTACGGGAAGCATCCGATAGCGGGCTCGCCATAGGACGCATGCGTAAGCTATCTTCGGACCTTGTCTTTTCCATACGTGTCCGATCGGCTTTACAACTTTGACATCTACCCAACGTAGCATGCAAATTTTCCTGCATCCAGTACCGCTAGTATGCGATACCGCTTAGTACACATGACCGCACACCATCCATCCTTCTGCATGCGGTACCTCTTGGTACGCATGCATGACCAAGCTCGGAGTTTTGTAGGACTTCGCTCTTAAATTACTCCCGAAACCAGTTAACAAGATGAATACACGTATGCATGCGATCGAGGCGTGCGCATGCGATAGGTGTGTTATGTGAAACACGACTAAGGGTGCCGCGCGAAGCTGCTTAAAAAGACTGTGCGAGCTAACCTTCCGGACGTGGACGCAGCAGTCTGGAAGGAAAAATATAGCACTTTATGGCTGTACTATTTGTTTGCAAATGTTTAGCACAGTAGTGAACATTTCGTAAAGCATGTTCTTTTGAGGACAAAGTGAAGCGACGCAGAGCACTTTGCGCTTAACCCGTGGTAAGTATGTACTTTGAAGAGATGTGTAGCGGCTGCAGTTGACGGACGCTAGATCCTGCTCCAGACGTGTCAGGACTCGGGCTTTGACGAAGGCGTCGTCATCGGTCGCTCGTGGAATCCATTGCGGCCTCGGAGGGCCATCGCCTCGATTCCGTCGACAACCGCCTTAGTGTTGTCTTCCTGTGTGGGTGGTCGATCGGTTCTGCAAGGAATGTGTTAGCGTACAACGTCCTTCAGTTGTGAGCCTGCTAGCGCATAAGCCAACGGGTTACGAAAATACATACTTTAATCTGTCATCGCCTCCCTCTGCACCACCGGTGGACGACGGAGGTACGTAGATTGGGTCTTTGACAGAGGAGGACTGACGCCGCAACCGTAGACTTGTAGACGTGGTTTGTCGGAAAGGGTTGCCGAACCGCTTTCGATGACCCATAGCCTTGACGAGAATAAGGGTATCCAGCCGCGGGATAACGCGAACGGAGTTCTTGATTTCTTCTTCGGTAACCACGACGAGGTGGCAATTCTCTTCTTCCGTAGGCATAGGTAACGTGCCATCCTTCGTCACCCATCGATGCTTCTGTAAATTCGTGCCGATTAAAGCGTGTACAGGCCTAAGGAAAGCAACTCACCTTTATCTCAGCGAGCATCAACCGAAGACCAGGGTCTTTCTTTAGAACGCCGAGAATCAACTCCTTTAGCGCGTCACTTATGATCGGCCTAGAAGAAATTGTGCCTCAGCGAATCGCTCTTTCTGCTTACGTCTCAGGGAACTTGACCGGATCGGTCTTGATCCTCTTGTGCAAGGCAATCACGTACGCATCCCAGAATGGCACTTGACCGAACACGAGAGAGTACAGCGTGATACCGAGCGACCACATGTCCTGGGCTCTACCGCTATAGAACTGAGAAGAATCTTCTGAAAATTACAGCATGGCCGAGTGAGGTTCGTTCTCTTTGTCATACCGGTAAGAGCTTCAGGAGCCATAAACGCAGGTGTACCAGCTGTACCAGTGAGGAACGCATCGATGCCTAAATTATAGAGTCAGCGTGAAAAGAGATCTGAAGGTGAAGGCTTCTCACCTTCAAACTCGCACGAGACACCGAAGTCAGCTATCTTCACTTGGTCAGTCTCCGACAGCAGGAGATTGCTTGCTAAATCTCATGGTAAGTTGCATACTCTTCATTGTCGCCTTACGCTTAATGTCCCGATGAACGATCTTTTGGAAATGTACTGAAACCGTTTGGCTTTAAACTGCTAGAATGCCTGCGATACTTACGGTACTCCAGTCCTCTTAACGTGTCGCGAAAATACTTCCACGCTATTTCCTCATCCAGTGGGTTCTCGGTAGGCAGTTCTAACAGAGACCTGCAACGGGCTTCGCATGAGAGTTTTAGCGTCATAATTTGACTTACTTTCGCTCCATGTATTCGAAGACCATGTACAGGTAGTTGTCATTCGGATCGTCTAACACCTAGGAAAAAACTTTGCGTTCTAAAGCTAATGTGCCATTACCTCGACAAGCTTTACGACGTTCGGATGGCTCAACTTCTTGAGAATGGCAATCTCCCTTTGAACGAGCTGTAGTGGATTTCGGTACACCGAAGGCACTGGCTTATTTTTCCTCGAAGGCGGAGGCCCTGTAAAGCACAGTTTCCTATCGTACTGTGGCTCTAGCTCAGCAACTTACGAAAGCAGGCGAAGTTCTTTATGAGTTTCATCTTGTCCAGCACTTTCATTGCCTGGAAGCAAGTGTTTTTAGTTAGCCAGCCTTTATGCGTGCTTAATAAATTCAGCGCAACTCTACGAACACTTACATAGAGATTCTTGTCCTGTTCATTGTAGGCCAACTTGACAATGCCGTAGGACCCCTAAACCTCAAGCGTATACCGACCAGCGTCGCACGTATACCTGGCCCAGATCCTCCATGAGCTTATATTGATTTAGCTGCACATAGTTGTCATTGGCTTGATTGTCGACCAGCGTGACCTGATGAACGACCCGAGTAGGTCTCCGCAAAGTGGGTGACATTATGTTGTTCACCTGCAAAGCGCTCATTCGCTACATGCGTAAGCAGATCTCAGAATAATTCTTTAACCCTGCTAACTTCAGCTCCCTAACAGGCTATGTGCGCAAGAATACCTGAGTGCCATCGACGGTACAGGAGGTGGCGGGCCGGTCGTCGCACATTGCCGACGAGCGGACCAAACGGCGGTTGTTGTGAGTGGTATCGGACTGTTGGCGCACCTATGAAGGCGTATAAGGTGCACTGATCGCCAGGACCATTCGCTTACCATCTGACTTACGCTGAGGAACTGCTGACGACTTGTGGGCGTCTCCTTCTCCACTTCAGACGTGCTCGCGGCATAGCAACTGCTTCGATGGTCATTTTCGGTGTCCTCTTGGCCCGGCTGAAGTTGCTCCATCCTGAAGAAGAACCTTGAGATGGGAATTAATCTCCGGTGGGCGGTCGATATCCGACACTCACGGCCCTCTTAAACTCGATTTAGGGGGTCGATTGAAGCGCTCGGCAGGCAAAAGGAGGTGCGTCCAATTCGGCGCAGAAAGTTTAAATTGCCGTCAACGCAGTTTAATGCCGCTGTGGGTCGAAAAGAATGGGGACTTAAAATGCTAAAAGCGCGCAGACGAAAAAAACACATCGGATTTAGCATCGAGACGGCGGCGCCCGTAAATATCCCTGTACGGTTGAATTCGCCTGATGATAGGTTTGACGTAATACGGAGCGAGGGTATGCGATATGCGGCACCATAAATGCGAAAAAGAGTTCAAAGCTCTAAGACGCAAGCGCAATTTCGAGGGTACATGAGCGCAAATCGATGCCGTGATATCAGACATGGCCAGAAAGTAGCTAGTGCAAGTGCAAGGCGCAGTCTTGCGGCGGCGCGATTAGCCAGCTTCTTCACGAGGAAGTGCCACTGCTTGGAGGATGCAAACCTCATAATAGAAGAAGAAAACTAATTCCCAAGCGGCAAATCAACGCTTTTCTGACTCGCCACAAGACGTTCCGCTCCCACACCGAGGGCTGGCAGCGTTCCGAGCACAGAGTGAGGTGGGGCAACTGGTCAAACAAAGAATGCTGAGCCAGGTATTAGTATAAAGGCTACAACATGCTTGACACAAGCCGAGCCTCGCAGTTCGGAGCTCGCAGTAAAATTCAACTGAAAACAGCGCAAGTACGCTAGGGTAGGAAGCCTGCGAGTAATGACTGCACATCAACCTGCCGCTATATTTACCCTTCGGGTGGCAAATAAGAGGTGATGTATAATTTACGGCATCTAAACTCGGGGTACCGCCGCCGGAGAAAGGAGATACCGAGGCGGCAATGATGTCTTTGTTGCCGGATTTAGGCGCCAAGGTAGTAATAAGAAAGAAGGGCACTCGCGAGAAGCGCGCCCGCGACGTGCGTCGACGGAGTCCGCAAATGGTTGCGTGTCATGTCGGAAGAAGGAAGCCGCGTCGGGCGAAAGCTAAGACGCAAAAGGGGCGCAGGTTAACGTCATGGAGGCGAAAGTGGCGAAACCTGACCTGGCCCCGTATAGAAGCAACGCGCTAAAAAGAAATGCCAGCGAGACAACATTGTCGTAGTTTTAAGACGGGAATGGAGTCGGGCGGCCGAAGTCCGTCGTCCCGCGACCAGGCAGCCGCCGCCACAGGAGCAGCTGTCACCGCCGCGGCTGGCCGCCGCGCCGGCCGGCTTCCCGGCATCGCTGCGTCGCAGTGCAACGCTTCCGGCAATCGGAATGACAGCATCAGTTGGTAGGCTAAGGCTTCCCCCATTCCCGTCTACCGCTGCTGTCGCAGACCGACGGCTTGACCCACTCCCGTTAATCGACCCCCAGAGGAAAGTGCCTGATAATGGCCCATTCGGATGCTAATTTCATTCCAGGGCACTTTAGCAGTTCCTTTTTCCACTGTCTTTGTGCACAGAAGTGTCATTGTCGCACTCTGCTTGTACGCTACGAAGATGCTCGTAAATTTTGGTAAACGAGGACAGAAAAGAAAGAATATTAAGGATAAAAAGTCACCGAACGAAAATGTAAACTGCGCTGGTGAGGCTAAGTGAACGTCAGCAAGCAGTGCCTACGATGCTGCCGAGCGGTTTCAGTTAGTACGATCGCTACCCGAATAACTCCCGCCAAAACTAGGCAATTATTGAAACGCTTATCCCCTGCATAACTCGCTTAAAGGCGTTAAGCACGTAATCAAATGGTAAACGTGTTTGAAGTCTATGATGTCGATTGCCTCCACCTGCCCTTCTAGGTTACTAACCCTCCGTAGGCTACATGTTGTTAGCTGTAAACGTACCGTTCCCGTCGCAGATGTTTTCGCCAAAATATCTGCTTTAGCAGTTCCGCTTGTCCTCGCATCCCCATATCAGCTGCCGTACATCGTCACAAGTGCAACTGCAAAATGACGTTTTCACGGAAGTGTCCGTGGAGACTCTGCCAGCGGCCCGTTGGCGGGAAAGGAAATGACTTTGCGCAGAAAAGCAGCAAAGGATAAAAGAGACCTGAAATTGAGCAGCTAAATTCATTTGCGTGGCAGAAAGGCATATCTGAAAACGAAAAAGCGGCTCATGCCGGCATACGTGGGAACGCGCTCACGGGTTGCGCCTCACCACCTCCCACTGGGCTGTCTCTCGTCCGCATTAGCGTGAGCTTTGAATGAGCCTTAATTTCACCGCAGACGTATACCACACCCAATTTAGCAGCTTATTACGCCATATCGATCGGGTTCCGCCTATACATCTCCCGCTGAATATGACGAACATACAGCAATGCTTTCAGTCCGAAAAGCGTATGCAGGTTTATTTTCGCGACTACGCGAGCATGATGCAAAATGGCGTAGCGGCGAATGCGGAAGAGCAAACAGTGCGCACTAAAGCAGACGCCAGCCGGAGGTAATTGGCACCATCGCCGCCATCAGTAATTTATCAGACGGTAATGGGAGAAGTTGTAACGCCAATACGCCATAAAACACCACGGCAACGACTCGCGCTTGAGACTGGAAGCATAGGCCCGGAAGGCGGAATAATCAATTCGTGCCCCACACACAATGGCGAAGGATTCGGCGCGTGGAGGAACGCTAAAGGCGAGCACCACATTTGCTGTGCCGCGATTCCTCCACCGGATTGTCTGCCCACAAGCCACCAGGCTCCATGTTTTCATGTGTCGCTCATCGGGTGTTTGTTGCCCGTGTTTTCAGGGCAAATTCGCTTCCGTAAACGGAAATGAATACTTCCACACCGAGGAAGTACTTTCATTACGAATACAAAACTAAACACATCGAGTTGAAGAGGAGCACCTGTCGGATTTAACTGCTCGAAAAAGGGGAAAACTATCATCTAAGGGGAGTTAGGCGGCGCCGCAACAGCCCCGAAACGCATACGCTGTAACCCGAAAAGGCGGCCTACGTTATCCGGCGACATACTTTACGTGCTTGAACGGTTGCATTCACCGTGACCTGGCATTTTCGGCTAATGATTTAGACTACAGTGTGGAGCTGCTTCCACTTTAATATGCATCCAACACAATCGAACTCTTTCTTCTCAAGTAGCAGAACTTTTCTGAGTCATCGTACCCGTACTCGTAACGCCTGTGTACTAATATAATCACGTTCTTCACTTTCCGGATATAGCTTTATTCCGATTCTTGTTAGGATGGACCGCAATATCGATACAGATTTCTGCTTCGGACGGAGTGAAGTTACATAAAGGTTAAGGTTCGAATGAAGGCGAAGAAGGAGGAAACACTTTACATCGTTTGTGGTTGGTATGCTTTAGAGAGAACTGAAATGCACATACACATGTTGGGCATCTGTACTAAGTAGGGGGGTCGCGGGCGCCCGGTAGGGACCCGATGAAAGACCATTGGTGACGGCGGAACCGTACAACAAAGCAAGAATTCGTACAGAAACGTAGCATAAGCCCTAAAGATTAATGGGATTCTTAAATCACGTTTTGTGGTCGACAAGACTGCCCACGAAAGTAGGGTTAGCTACCAATGAAAGACGGGAATCCGTTGGGCAACAGCAGCAGCACAGAAAGCTGGAGAGTAAGACGTGAAAAGGAGGATCGATGCATGCACGTGGAGAATGGAAAGAAGCCGCAGTTTGAAAGACTGATTAGAAGATCAGTAGGGGGAAACGGTCGGGCATCCAGGCCAAACGGCGAAAGATTCGGCGAAGCAACCCGTGGTAACAAGACGTACAGAAAGTGCTGGTTGTGAGGCATGTCAAGTTGATACTTATGCAAGTTTTGGGGAGCACTGGGGAGGAGGGTGTGGACTAAGAAGGGATGGGCAAATTAGAATATGGACAAATGACGGCGACAAGTGCATCACTAGTCCCAGGCGTTGGGTGACGGCGGCAGTTCCGACGGTTGCGCCACTGACGAGCTGAAAGAAAGACAGTTAGTGAAAGTTCTGCGTGAGAGCGACTTACTTAGCAAACTCTCCGTAGGTCGCAGAGCTAGTGTTGATGCAGAGCGGGATTCCGTACATGGGCGTACGCTCCGTGACGTACTTGAACATGCGCTCGCGCAGGTCGAACATACTGAGCCGCGACAGCTCCTTCTCCCACAGCGGATCGAACGGCTCCTGGTGCTGAAATTATTGCAATACAAGCTTGCCACTCCGCATTACAACGTACACATGGATCGAAGTTCTTCGTGAAGATGCGTTCCCGCTTCGGAGATGTTAAGCAGCACGAGCACATGCACGAGTGGAACCGCATGCGGCCTTCGTCTAAGTACGGGTGCTTCAGCGCCTCTTCGACGGTGATGCGCTTCGCCTAAATTTGGATACAATAAGACAGTACTGCAGGGATTTACACATCGAAGACGTTGACGAAGAACTGAACACTTACCGGGTCGAACCTGAGCATCTCTTGGAGAAGGTTGACTGCTTCTGGCGTTGACTGTGTCGAGAGCATGCTAAGCCGGATCAGGTTCGCTTGCCGGTACGGCGACCGCATGACGTGCGTACGCGCACCCTCGCAGGCGCCCCTCATTTCTTCGGGCTGTGGCGTGCCGAGCAAGTCGATGATTTGGTTCAGCTGCTCGATAGGTCCTTGTGCTTGGAAGAGAATTCGCCGTCCGAGGAGTTCGGCGAAGATGCATCCAATCGACCAGACGTCGACCGCTCCCGTGTACCTGAAGAAAACATGACTGCTACTAGTAAAGGACTTTCCACGCAACGGACACTAAAATGTGTGGAAGACAGTACTTACCGCCGCGTGCCCATCAGAAGCTCAGGCGCTCGGTAGTACTGCGTGACGACCTCGTGCGTCATGTCCTGTAGCGTACTTGGGTCCCAGATGCGTGCCAAGCCGTAGTCGCAGATTTTCAGCACGCAGTTGCTGTTGACGAGCAGGTTGCCCGGCTTGATGTCTCGGTGGAGGATATTCGCCGAGTGCAGATACTTGAGGCCTCGCAGGATCTGGTAGACGAACACTTTGATATGGTCCGTGGTGAGTGGCTGTGGTGAGACGATGATCTTGTGGAGATCGCTTTGCATGAGCTCCGTCAAGACATAGCTAAACTTGCGTAAGTATTGCTTCTGTCTGCGTTGTAGCTTCTGAAGTTTTTCTTATTTTCCTGTTAGTAAAATTCAAATGTGTCCCCACCTAAAATTTGAATTGATCCCAGAATACTTTAGTATCCGTAGCCCAAAAAGACAAAAATGGTGTATGTAATTTTTGGGGATGTAAGATTTTGGAGGGGCGATCAGGTATCGGGGCAACCGAAAAGTATGGGAGACGGGTCAGGTCTTGAGTTAGTGGTACTCACTGATTATCCTGCTGTTCCTCCTACATACTACGGTCTTCAAGCGTTCTATGCGCCTAATTACAGAGCTCATCATTTTCTCGATTTTCGGATCATTTGGGTCGGACCCGCAAAGCCGGAAACGATCCCATCCTCATTGACGCGTCGTACCGCTCTCAGGAGGCACGAGGACGCGCCGAGGGTCAGCGGCGTACCACTCGGTTCCAGTCGGCATTGGAATCAGTCGGTGGCGCGGTCACTCTCGACCCGCAAAGGTCAACTGGTCTGCGCGACCCGTTCACCGGGCACTGCTGACCCCGGCCAGTGCCCACAAAGACAGATGTCCGCCGGATGTGACACAGTACCAGTCACATCCAGGTACAAGGTCAAGTTATTTTTTGCGCCTCGACCGTTACCGCACATGCCATTCAAACCGCTTATTATCATGAGAATGGCTCAACGGACTTACATCTCTTGAAAGAAGTGCTGGTTTGTCGGCTGGAGAATGTCGAGTAGCCCAAGAACCTAAACCAGCATGACATTCGATGCTGCCAAGATTAATGTAGCTTACATTGTCGTGCTTGAAGGACGCCAGCATCCTTATCTCGCGGAAGACTCGCTTGCACGACGCCAAGTTTTGGAACACGTTGGGCATTTTCTTCAGCGCAACACGCTTGTGGTCACGCGGGTCGGTGACAGACCTAAAGCGCACTTACACTTTCGAACAAGGGCAATTAAAGGACGGCTGAACTTTTGTTTGGTTCCTGGTTGCGTGTGTAAACAATGATGCAGCGTTCAATGGAAAACATACCAAACAACTCCGAAGGCGCCATAGCCGATCGGTCTGTCTGGTTCCGTTCTCTTTGCGGCGGACGCATCTTCCAGGTAGCCATTAGGCTCACCAGAGAAGAGGGTCTTCACGAGGTGGTTCGCACTTGGCGGCTAAAACATATCATTAAGTTTAATCTGAGCCTGAAGCGGAATAATACCAGAATTTTTTGGAGATTCCACCAGACTAACTTGAATAGAATGAGGAGAACCATGGATGTAGGAAATGTACGTAAAGCGGCTCCACCGCTCAGCTAGCGGATGGCGATCGCTTTACTGATAAGCAGCGTTTACCGGAGAAAAGCGGGGGTAATGGTGGATTTGTTAAGTAGTGAAGGAACTAGCATCCCAGACGACGCCGACCACGTGGGGCGAACGCTTGAAGCCATGTGGTATTCCCCGCATTACAAACGAACTAAGGGACCAACGATCGTGTTGTCAGCACGTGGCGCGACGAGTGCTCCTTGCGAAAAAATCCTCTGCCGCGTACTAGACGAGGGCTGTCCGGGAAAGAACAACTCGCGTCCAGCCTGACGAGTGAAGTGACTTCGGGAAGGGTGGTCAAGCGGGTCGTTATCAGCCCCGCTCGTACAACCGGACCAATTTTTCTTCCTGGGAATTTTCCATTCTCATACCCTGTTTTAAACTTCCGTGAACGTTTGCAACTCAACTCATTTCGACGGACTTACATTTGCGTGAGCTCCGAGCATTCCGTTATGGCGGGCTGCGGCCGCATTGGCAAGCGCAGCGCTGCTGCCAGGCCTCATGGCGGCGTGATTTCCGGCGGTCGTGGCGGTCATTCCCGAGACGCTCTTAGTGGACGAGGAACTTCCGTCCTTCGATGCGCCGAAAATCTGCGATCCGACGACAGCTGATGGGTGCGAGACTAGGGCCATTCCTGAAAGCACGGCGATAACTTACTCGTGGCTTGTGGACAATGACCGTAAATATCCCGCCGTCAACACATGTCGTACTTTGTTTTGCGGAGAAATACGAAAGCCGTTGTTTACTCTCTGCATAGTGCACATGGATTTTCTGCTTACCTGTGGCTGCGGCTGCTGCAGCGGCTGCGGCCAGATTTGGCTGCGACTGGTAGTAGTAGACGCCGTGAAGTGGGTCGTGCGTCCCGAGGTGGGGCTGGTAGTAGTGGTGCTGCGGCGGCGGGTGCGCAACCGTGCTCCCGGGTCGGACTCCGGAGATCACGGAGAACCGAGCGTCGGGAACCAAGTCGACGATGCTGCCGTTGGCCGTGAGCGATGACGAAGAGCCGCTGCTGTAGCTGCTGCTACCTGCAAATTTGCACAGTTGGCGGGGATGCAAAACGGGAATAATGCAAAAGTGGAGAAAAAGCGCGCGTCGAGAATTCCGTCGGCGGCACTCCGCAAGACGGGCAGTAACAGCCGGCGCGAGACGGCGTGCGAGGATGGTGGTGACCGGTGGCCCTCTCGCCGACCGAGAAACAAGGCCGACCCGGCGGTCGGGCGGTCGCACTAACCACACACCGGCACGCGTCGCCCCTCTATCAGGGAGCAGCTGAGCGGCTGAGGCGCAGGAAACCTTTCGAGCATTCGAGGCCTCCAAACAAACAACAAGTAAACAAGGATTGTCACCGTCTGCTTGTCCTCGCGCACAAACACACATACACTGGGGCGGTTCCGAGTAGCGCGCTTATCACAAACAAAACTTTGAATACGCGTTTGCACTAAAGCCACGAGGTGCATGCAAAGCGGTTGTTTTCGAGCGGACGGCGCGATAGTGGAAAATGAGGAGTATACATGGGAAACACGCCGGCTACGAATGCTCGGCGCCGAGGAAGCAAAACCGACGGTTCTTCTCCCAACTGAAACACGTCGTCGTCGTGGAGCAGTCAGTGGAGATGGGAGGGAGGCAAGCAAGGCAAACCAACAGAACCGGCCCTACAGACCCCTTCTGTCTGCTATCCCGCACCCGTCAGGCGCCTGCGCAACCAGAGAGAAGCTGCTGGAACTTGTTTGAGGCGATGTCCACCAGCCCACGGGCGGCGGCCCACCGCGTGATGACCACCGGCCTCAGACAGTTTGCTCAGGGTCCACGGATGACGACACTATTGCGAGCCAATGAGGACCAACTGCCGCTCGCGGAGGTGCCAAGAAGTTGACGTTTGTCGCCGGGGATTAGTTCATGGAACATAAGACTACATAGGCGCGCTTACGCAATAGCGAAAACATACGCAAAAGGCGCGACACCTGTGGCCTACGCGAGAGTTTTCCCCGTTCCTCGACTCACTCAATTACTCATGTCCTTACGCAAGCAGCTTGAAATAAACGTCATGGTCGCCAAAGGTCAGCGTCTAGGCAACAATCGCGGCTCTAATTCCTCCAGTGTACCACAGCTTTCCTTGGAAACCTATGAAGTTATTGTTCTCAAAGTAGTCCGTCATGTTTGTACGGATACTGGATTATTTGTTCACTAATCTCTCGTAACAAAATTACCAAGAGGTAATTTATTGTACCAGGCTGGGGCAGAAAAAGTAGAATGCAAAAAAACACGAGAATAAGGATGGAGAGCGATAGCCGCACATGCAGATCGCAAAGGTCGAATGAGGGAAGACCCTGGTAGGGGCGAAGAGGGTGCAGCTGCGATACGACCGTCCACAACGGTCCACCCACCCCGTGCGTCGCGATGTCCATTGCGCAGATCGCGAGCGAGCCAGCGACAGGTACCGAAAATGACGAAAGCACAATCACGACTCCACGTTTCGCGCCGCGTGTGCGAAGGTGTCAATTGGTATCTTGCAAAAATTCAAAGTCATAAAACCTGCGAGAGACACGGGTAAACAAAGGGAGCATACGGGGAGAAGACTGCGTGAGAGCTAAGGACCGGACACGCGATTAGCGAGTGTTGCTCACTCACGAGTAATCATGTTGTTGACGGCTGGCCGGTGTGGAAAACAATGTGTTGGACTTCTATACACTTCTAGGAAGGGCGGTGAGTAAGTGTCTCGCCGTCCGGCGCACTTTACCGAGATAAAAGTGCAATCTCCATGGGCAGGTCGGAGTCCCACGGACCCGCGAGGAGCAAAGCCATGCAAGGAAGTAGTTCGCACGACACCGCCACGCAGCGCCGGCGTGTGACGTCGGCGAGAGTCTCGCCAAGAGCGAGCTCGGGACCGGCGGGACGGGACGGGTAGGGCGCACTCTCTAAGGGCATATTCGACGGACTGGATGGCTTCCGTGAACCGCACCGCACGCAGCAGACTACAAAGTGTAATTGCAAACTGCAGCGCTTTGACGCAGTGTCTGTTAGCTGCAGCGTGCAAGGGGTTAACGAACACTACGATCAACGTGCAAACGAGCTCGATACCGACCATCCACGTGAATCACCGCGGCAATTATGGAAGTGGATGCGGGGTACCGACTTTATGGCTGCGCTTTTTGTAGGGAGAAAGTCTAGCCCACATACGGCCAGACAGCCCAGATATACTAAAGGGGTTAGATGAAAAGGCTAACTTTCAGTCAGAATTCTATATTTGTTTTACCTTGTCTTGTTAAAATCATGCAAAATTAAATCCTTTTACCTTCCAAGTGCTGAAGTTCTAAAATAGCGTAGACTTGCAAGCCGTTCCCCTGGCGAAATTCAGAACACATTCCAAACGGCCTTAGCAAATTATTAGGAAACAGGGAATTAAACAATCGAAGGCGTTGAACAATGAAATAGCATGAAAAGTAAATTTCCCAGTTTGCTTGGAAATCGTGATGCATTCGGAAGGGTTCGCATCCAAGTCGTCAGTCTTTCAGTCTTCTAATTTCAAAGTCTAGTGTTCTGAACGACCTAACGCACTTTCCCACAACGCGAAACTCAAAATTTGAAAGACCGATGTTGACCGTTGACGGACTTGTTAAGACCAACAGTTGTACCCAATTCTTAGCGGTCAAGTTTGTGTGGACCACAAAATTCAATGGACACCAAACGGCCAGTGAGCGGTGATCGAATTTGGCCGCAAGCAGTGCCGGTTCTGGAGGAAAGCGTCGCACGCGGACGTGCCAGCCTCGTGGTGGCGAAGGGAAGGTCATTTCAAGTCGCCATTATGGAGGCGCCGCATGTGAATAGACGAGGAGCGGCGGAACAAACCGCCGCTCTTCACCGAAAGGTACGCGCGGTTCGGAGGAGCGGCACTGTCTGGCATGCGCATCAGTGACCTTACCGGCTTCCGTAAATCACTGTGGCATTGAGCGACGCGAGCCACGACAAACAAACAATCAAGATACCCGACACTACGGAGTAGGTGACCTCACAAAGTGCTACGGTCCAGTGGATGCCAACCAGATTATCATAGCGGTAAGATGCTACCGCTTTGGCCAGTATCGGTAGCGGAACCAGGAGGCAGCCGGCTTTGGCGAGGCAAAAAAGGGCTGCCGGCGGGTTAACTCCAGTGAGGGCCGAGAGTCGAATTTGTCTCGGAGCAGTCGAGACAGCCTCAGCACCTCTTTCGCGACTCGCAGCAGACACCGGTCGCTGCTCCCGCTTAGCCGCCCGAGCAGCGCACGAATATTGGCTTTTTTCGTCGCGGCGGTCTGGGTATCACGACGGGTGCGCTGATTCCGAAAATACTCGCTCATGACTATTTCGGGCGCTCTCGCGATGCTGCGCAGTTAAGCACACCATGACTGACGTCAGCGCTGCAGTCGCACCGCATACGCGATCAGCGGAACATGACATAGTTCAGCTGTTAATTCTATCAGCCTATTCTCACGCTATGCGCCGGTGTACGTAGAATGGCCTACGTGCAGCCGTAAAAGGGGTAAAAGAGTCACTGATGTTCGAACTTAACTTCCTTGTTCTGCGGAGCCCGACCAAAATTCACCAAGAGCATACATTAAGCGCAATAGGTGCTAGGTGCTGAAGACTGAACTATGCTCCACCACCCTCACTCGAGACGCCCAGGGAAGAGCAGCGCGGGCCGTAAATGTCGTCGCATACACATCCCCGCCACAAACGCTAATTAATCGGAAGTCGCTTCAAGGCGGCCACCTACACGGTGGAAACACCGCTCAAAGCAGACGAACGATTAGTGATTAGCAGCGATATGCGCGATTACGAGAAAAGCGTGCAACCGGCGCGTGGAGAAGAGTCTAGCCCAGTGGAGCCCAACATCAGACGATTATGACCGCTGGGATCGGCTTTTAAGAATGGCAGCCCGGAGGAGTGAAAGTGAGAAAAGTTGAAAGGTTGTGTCAAAAATTGCACGCACCTGCAGCCGACGGGTCCGTACTGCCGCCACTGGAACAGTTGTCGGAACTCTTTTTGCGGCCCGTCTTGAACAGTTTCCCGCGAGGCTTCGGCCGGATCAGGAAGTCTCACCGTCGCTGCCCAACGGCACACCGACGAGAGAGTCTCCCAGACCGCACCGGAACCCCGTCGTCGACCGAACGGGTCTCCTTCGTCGGAATCGAATAAGGCACTGAACTGGGCAGGGACGTGCAAAGCCGAGCTTTGAGTCCGCTAGCTTGTCGGTTCCTTCCTTCTCTAAAACCGTGCATTATGTAGGCGACAAGCACACGTACGGACACTACATCATCGAATAGCTCATTCGGAATTTCAGTACGCTTGCAAACCAGAAAATCAAGTGGACCTTAGGCCCCTTTAGACAGTATTCAATATCGTTCTATGATCTACAGTGATATCCATAGACGAAGCCCGAGTTTCCAGGATATCGGGTCACTGTTGTCTGGTTAGATGAAAGACAGCAAGCTCAAATTTTGTACAGCTTGGAGTGACCATAGTGGACATGGCGGGGTTAAGTATTCATTGTAAAATATAGCGGTCAGGGCGCGACCGGATCGGTGGGGATTGTGACCACGACGCAGACGCATTCGGAATGGAATGGACAAACACTCGAGAGCGCGCACGGTTCGAAAATTGGTGTTGGGCGACAGAACGGAGATGACGAAGCTGTGACTGAGAAAAGTTCTAAGTGCTGCTCGGAGCGTGCCTCCGGGCATACAGAAGACGTAATTCGCGAACGACTACAATCGATACGCACAAAATCTCGCCCAAGGTCCGTGTCAGGATTATCCAGGGTTTTCGCCTCGAGGCAAACAATAACAGCCAGGGTTGGCCTTTCATAATTAATGGTACAAAATGGATGGCGCCCTTCAAAAGGAGTGCATTTTGAAATCTTGCAGGCTTCAACCTTAATTGCTAACGACTAATGGATTAAAGTCGGTTGAAGTAACACACTTAAGATGCTAAAGTAGAACAATGAAAAGCAGGCAGATTACAAAATCCTTCGGCGCTTTAAAGAGGGATCTATAGCGCATTGGAGCGAGCATTCGGCGAAAGCACCACCAGACGAGCGGCGGAATCGAAGCACGCGTTTCTTACTCGGACAAGGCTCGCCGGGAGCAGGCCCTCACTCGTCCCTCAATGAACGCTGGGGCCTGCCACATGGGGGTGAGGCAAATGGACAAGCGCCCAGAGAATGACCACCGGACGCGTCCGTGACTGACCGATCGACTGGAAAGCGCCTAGAAATAGCACTCGCTCCGGAGAAGGCAGCAAGTCTATGCGAAATATGCTTATTGCGTCCTGTGCGCCGGATAAAATGCAATTAGACGGGGATGTGTCGGAAAACTGTTTATTGATGGCACTTAGCACTAACAAAGAGTCAACCTCGACGCTTCGAGAAGGTAGATGCGTCGAGAGTTTGCAGGGCCGCAGTTCTGCGGCAACCAACAGGGAAATTGTAGAGCAAGCGTTACGACTGATAAATCGACAACCGTCCGCGGAAGAGTTAGAGATCCAGGAAAACGGCTACAGAAAGGTATGCGTTCTGAGGCGAAGAAACAGGTCACTCTTTTGTGCACTGTGCGAAGACAGACTGCTCTCCGGGCGAAGGGGATGCTGGATCCGTCGTCAGCCCCCACCGCGACCACGTCGCAAAGAGATCCGTCCGGCGTACGTAGAGCAATCGCCCCAATCCAATT
Organism: Aphelenchus avenae; assembly: GCA_020875895.1. NCBI lineage: Eukaryota > Metazoa > Nematoda > Chromadorea > Rhabditida > Aphelenchidae > Aphelenchus > Aphelenchus avenae. Next base: position 2,814,336 of record JNEY01000001.1, read on the forward strand.
CCGCGTATCCGTCTTTGCCTCCTCCTCGTCTACCCCCATCTATGCCGTGCTTCCACGAGGAACGACGACGATGCTGCGTTTCTGGATGCGCACGTGTCGGTCGCAGCTTACGCGACGCGCTAGCTGCGTGCAATAGCAGTTGCAGTCGGAACAGTTCCTCCGCCTCGCGAACGCTTCACGCATGCATGGCCACGCCGGGGGAGAAGCAAAAAAACCGAGTTGGTTGCTCTTTAGACCTCCGGCAGGTGGTTCATTTTAACGACATTCGAGTTTCGGTTATAAGTGGAGGCCGCCATTTCGTCGGTTCCCACCACCCGACTAGTGAGTGCATTGCTCCATTTCATGACCTTCTGGCATGAAATGCGGGGCTCCCCGCCAAGGGCCCGCATACTGTAGGGACATTAAAATGTCTTCGCGAGTGAGACACTTGGGCGCGCTCCTTGCATCAAGCTAAAAAGCCAAGCTGGTTTTCCATAAAATCAATAAGCAGCCCGAGGGCTGCCGCCAGCAGCTGATTCAGATACGTCTGGAAGCGCTACATGTAGCACGCGCCTTCCGAGAACGGTTCTTTCGCCAATTATACACCGCCTCTAAAAATGCTTCAGCAAGAAGCCAATTGAACTTGCACTTTACCAAGGATGAAGTAAGTGCACAAGCATAAATGGCGAAACGACACTCATTCGAAATGTGCCTGCAAGAGCCATGCGACATTCACGTCCGATTTATGACCACAGGAGGCAGGGGATGTGGGTTATCAGTGACCGTCGATTTTGTTCAGAAGGCACAGGAGACACTATGCAACAGAGTTCAAAGAGGCGTAGAATTCTCGGAACGCCACGCCGTCTATTGTGCAAAAGGGCAGAAATCTGGCAAGTAAAATTTAGAAATGTAATTGAAGTGCATGCTGAGGATTTCGAGAGTTGGCAGCGCAGTTCTCATAGCCAACCGCCGGTGAGCAGTCCAAGAATATGTAGGTGGTGCAACGAATTTGTCAGCAAGTGGAGTAAAATGAGTTGAGGAGGGGTAGATGTGCGCGAGGCCAGCAAAAATCCCGCACGCGCGTCTGACCTATTTTTGGGTTGCACGGGATGTACCTGACCGGGAGGTCAGCGTGCAAAAGGAGTCATGCGCCATTGCGAAACGATCCATCGCCGCGGAATCCGTTTTTGATTAACCGACGCATTCGTCGAAGGGACGTCGAGACGTCGGAAGCGGGTGAAAGTCCGACCCAATTTCGCTTTCACTCGCATGTGTCTGACCTAGAAGTGAATCCTGGTACCGAGGGTTAAGACGATGAACAATCTCGAATCTAACTTGGAGATGTTCTCCTTGCGCACCATATGGGACAAGCAGCCAGCATGCGGCTCCTTCGTGTGATCTTTCCTGGAACTCTATGCATATCACCATAATGAGACAATACACAGTCTACCTCTGATTTCCTGCGCATCTACGCGGGGTTAGATCGTTTGCAGCCTAAGTATTTGTCTCGATGATGAGACTTAGCTGGTTATCGCCAAAGAGTTCGAAAATCCGAGTTGTGCTGAGGCCTTCCGTACCGTTGGCTAAGTATTTGTATTTGTATTTTTATTGCTACTCCAACGCACGAAGCATACATAGTAGCAAAGCGAAAACGTCGTAAGTGGGACGGACGTTACCGTATTTCTTCCAATATAGCCCCACCTCTAATAGAGCCCCCCCTCTAATATAGCCCCACCCAAAGATTTCTAGATACGCATCTGGGGTATTCGGACTTCAAATCTAAGGCCATATTTGGATATATAACGATAAAATAAGAATTTTAGAACGGGAACGAGCCTTACTGATGACAAATAAAATTTAAAATAATTTTTAAAATTTATTTTTTTCTGAGAAAATCCCTTCCGAAAAATATAGCCCCTGGGGTATTCGAAGAAACACGGTATGTTACTTCGCTTAACCGCTACTACCCTCTCACGTGCGCTAACGCGCACGCAGCAACGCTAGCGCTAGTTTACAGGAATTTTGACCGCTCATGACTGTTTACTCCGAATGGCTGTTCTGAGTCCCACGAGATTCTTTCGGTAGCCTTTCCTTAGTGGTTTGCTTAGACGTGTGTGAGCTATGATGCACACCTATACCAGCGTTACAGCATACCACGCATGCATGTTCCTCCGTTGTACGCGTGACTGCACGCATGGCCGCATCCGTATCAGCCGTTCTGCACGGGGAAAATGCATGCTTGTGTATGCGGAAGCTTTCCATGTACGAATGCACACAGCATGCATTATGTCTGTATTTTTCTGCATCTGGTAGCATGCGGTACCGCTTGGTACGCATGACGGGACGCATGCATCTACGAAGCATGTTATATTGCATGCATTTTTCTAAATGTTAGCCGAGGCTCCCGTTTGTTAAGTTTTATGTAACTTCTATCATACTCGCTAACCGGGAAGACCTCTCTGACTACGCAGAAGCCAAAATTAATGGCACAGGGAAACTAGCGCTTTAGCTTATAGTGCACATGTGGCAAGGGTTATGCGTCTTCGTCGTAATGTCAATTCAGTAGCGGTCATAGTCGTCTTTTACCATCGAACAGGCATGTTTTGTCTGGGCCACTGGATGCTTTTCATGCTCCATTGAAGCCATTGAGGGTTATTGTTGCACGGGCAGGTGCTGCTGCAGTGCCCTCTGGATAACGATGGAATAAAGCTAGACGGATATCCTTTATTCCACCCAAGATTTCCGGCGTTTAAGGCTAGCAGCACGTTCAAAAGCAGCACACTGCAGTTTTTGTGTCGGGCCGTGGTGGAAGCATGACGAATCGTCGCTGGCTGGTGCTCGTGGCACTAATTTCTCTCAGCAATGCTTTTCTCTTCCCATTGCCAGAAGTCGTCGACATCACCGATCTAGATGATGCACCGAGCTACATACGTCTAAGGCGTACGGACGAGGTTGATACGCAGTCTTACAGGTATGCCGTCCAATCGTTCAGGAAACGAACCAGTCCTTACAGTGAGACTTGACGATGTCTTACAGGCCACATCGGTTCCGTCCGAGACAACGTCGCAGCAGCCCAATGGCCTGACGGAGTATACCTGACAAAAAGAAGTATGCGCCAATCATAAAGTCTGCTCTCTTCACTCGATGCCACTTTTGGATCAAACCAAATAAAAAATGGTTTACGACGTTGTTTGGCATTCTCGAAGCGGCACCGAGGCAACTTGCACTTGATGAGTCCATCCCCCTAGGGGCCGATTCCCACATCGTTTGGCCCTTTGATCAGCGAACAACGGCTAATCGCCGACAACCGTCTGGCACGGCATCATTTTGGAAGGCACGCGGCCGATGTTGCGCGACGCCGTGTCCTTTTAGACATTTAACATTCTGTGTTTTGAGGAGATCTGTTTTCGCCGAAATTACATCTCACTTAACTCAATTTTCGGCATTGTCGAGGAGCATGAGGACGCACTGGGTTCGCCGTCGTCGGCCCAGGATACCCAGGCCTGCGCAGTTGCATGGAGTATAATTGCCCGAAGTGGTGTCAAAATAAAAACGGTCCGAGGTGGCACCGCCTTGTTAGCATCAGTCATGCTTCTGGGTTAACGGAAATTAGCTTCCCATGCCGTATTTGTTCTGTTAATTCCTCCTTCGTCGTCTTTGACCGCAAGGGATTCTGCGTTGACGGTTGGCTGCACTTGTCTGTCTCGTACGAAACGAAGCAATTCGTCTATCTTGAACCCGAGTGACAGCGGTATTTCTTCGTTAGATTTTTTCGCGGTTTATCGGCAGTCTACATCTTTATAAAAAAATTGTAGGATTTCGAAGGATGTGAGGTCTTGTCATGCTTCCAAGCACGTTCTCGTTTGAGTCCAGTTTCCTTAAACCACGGCTCTAGTATGAGCCCATTATGCGTAATCGGCTTGTTTCCATGGGTAATTCAATGCATATTCATTAACTTGGTGAGTTTCATCCTCGTACACGCTTGTTGCCTGATACCGACTTCGTTGCCGTTCCGCTACACTGGTCAGCATGCGTGGACGGTCACCAAGTAATGCCTTGATGGCGTGAATAGAAGATTCCGCGAAATTTGGATGTGTTTGCTAGCCATGCGATACACTAGATGCGATAATATGCTTGTTATTATCACAGCTTCAAAAGAAAATGCTTACTGGTCCCATCCTGTTCTAGTCACCGCTTTGATTCTTCTTGTACAGAACTGCCTTAGAAGATACTCGGATGAGGTTCCCAACAACTCTGTGGTTGTTTTAGTGAGTACACTACAGGCTAGTATAGCCTAAGTTCGGTATGCATTTAGCCTTCTTGCCCCACTTTCGTACTGCCGGTTTTCAAAGCATTCCATATACGGAAAGATCCGCAAGCATCGACCTCGTCATCATGCAAACGAAACGCTGGATGTGCGAATAGGTAAGCTCTAAGAAATGACCCCGAGATGCATCCGTTACAGGCTTTTACGTCGAAAGCCTCGGCAACTTTCGTTCGACTGAAATGGTAAGTTTGCAGGAAACATACGAGGATGCTACTCAAAGCCTCATTAGACCTTTGATGTGGACCTGTATCTTTACATGTCGTGGCTAGACGCCAGACTGAAGCACAACGAGACGGACTACGTCCTCGTTAACGACAAGGAGGTTTTGGACCTTATTTGGAAGCCAGACTTGTAAGCTATTGTTTCCATCGCATCGGTCAGTGCGTGTAGGTACTTTGCCAATGCCCGAACGTCGTACTTTCACGAAGTTACGGTGCCTAATTTCAACATGTACATTGACAGCGAGGGACGCGTCTCCTACGGCACAAGGTACGGTCACGTATTTAAACATCTCGCATACGCTAATCCTAGGATAACGGCGAATGTAGCCTGCAATCTAGCGGTGGGTGAATGTAACAGTGTATCTACGATGGGTGCGAATTTCAGCTAATGAACTACCCTTTGGACTCGCAACAATGTCTCATTAAAATAATCAGCTGTAAGTTACACCCACGCAATCACGAATGGTTGAACATTTTTGCAGACGCTCACGTAAAGTCGGAGATGAACGTCACGTGGTTCTCCCGTGAGCCGATCCGGTTCAATCCAGAGATAGGCCTGCCGGAATTCAAAATCTCGTCCATGCGCCATGACTATTGCAATGGCACATTCTACTACACAATAACCGAGGATAGCCATCGAATCGGTGGGTCCTATCATAGCAGAATTGGTGGGTTGGCAAATCTTCCTTCAGGTGTAAAAGCCCGTTCTGAAAACGTTCTTGACAACTACTACAGGTGATCAGTTTAGGCGACTTCTCATGCTTACTGGGCGTCATCGGTCTGAAGCGTTCCATCGGCTACCACCTAGGTCAGTTAGCTCTTGATTCTAACAAACCGTTACCGCTTTTAGTGCAATCGTACATACCTACAGCGCTAATCGTAAGTTTTTCTGACCGACTTTCAGCGAGCCAAGACTTTTGCAGGTGATGATATCGTGGGTATCCTTCTGGATCGATCGTCGCGCTGTGCCTGCACGAGTGTCCCTTAGGTAGGTTCCGGTGCCCAACAATTTTTCAGCCACATTTTTAGCTTTACCACTCTCTTGACGCTTTCAACGCAGGTACCAGTTATCGCGCCTTTGCGTGGCTTCACGTTGCATGTTTCCAGGGAAATGGTCTTCGTTACGCAGTACCGCCGGTTTCTTACGCAAAGGCTATTGACTACTGGTAGGCAGCATCATTGTTCCCATTGTCGGCGTTCCCAAACGTGCCTTTCAGGTATGGCGTGTGCATGATTTTCATCTTCGGCGTTCTCGTGGAATTTGCGCTAGGTACGCCACATTCTGAACAGAAATGTCTGAAAACTTGTCCCGATCTAGTCAATTCGCACATGCGACGGTCCCACAAATTCAACAGCATGTCGCAGAATACGAAGTGGCCTCCACCGCCTCCGCCCGCGACCAACATGCACAGCGACGAAGAAACACCCAGAATGAACGGACATCACAAGAGCCATGGACCGGGCCTGGTGCCCAACGAGTTTGCATACCGCGCTATGTATCACAATCGCAAAGCACTTGCTGTCGACCAGATCAGCCGAGTGGCTTTCCCAGGTACCGAAAGTGCATATTTTGAGCGACGTGCACACATCCTTTTAGCAGTTTTCTTGTTATTCAACGTGGTCTACTGGTACTACTACGTTGATCTCCAGCCGGATCCGTATGCCCTCTAACCGGTCCATACCATCTACGAGTAAACGTTAAATCAATGTAGACCCTAGCTTCAGTCGAGCAAGACCGTGACTGTCTCATATTTATTCGGTTAAAACTGTTTGGTATATAATACAATCAAGGAGTGATGTTCCGTCAGGCACCTGGTGTAGCTGTTAGCAGGTCCGCGCGGTTAGCATGGACCCGCTTGGAGGCCTCAGAAACCCGTTGTGGTGCTGTGGCTCGCAAACGGTCTCCTTGCCCGGCGATAAGAAGCACTCGTCGCTAATGCGGCTCTCACCACCCGGGCTGGTGGAGCGAGGGCTCATCGCCTCATTGGAGTCGACGCTCAGCTTCTTCCGCCTAGCAGAGCCATTGGATCCCGTCGAAAAACTGTTGCTGGTTCTACGTTGTCGGCGCATCTCGCCGTAGAAGCCATCACGCACTGCAGAGAATACCTGAAAGAGCGGACTAAGTCGATGACGCTTGAAGCTGCAACTTACCAATGTCACAAAGTGAGAAAACGCCTGCAGAGTTTGGTGAGCAGGATGGACGGCATTGTCGAGGAAGGTGAGCTCGGTAATCGTCGAATCCGCGATTGCTGAGAAGTAGTCTGCTTTGAAACCGATGAGACGATACTGGACGTGTCGTTCACCGAATTCGGTTGCCAACCGTTGTACCTTAAAGAAATGCACCCTTAATATCCAGTACATAGCATGGATGTTAGTGCTTCACTACTGATGACATAGGCAAGCACTGACCTCCTCCATAAAGTCGAGGTTTGCGACGCACTTCTTCAGAAGGATTTTAAGGGATTCCTCGATCTCTTCCTTCTGCTCGGCACTCAGGCTGAGCATAAACTTGCCGAAGTCGTGTCGCCTCTCGGAAGCTCGCTTCAGGATCTTGCGACCAAGGATTTCATGGGGGTTGGCGAAGCAGCTCTAAAAACCGCAACTTACGAGCCCGCAACACGTTTTCAGTGGGTACCTGAATCAGCTGTCGGTTTCTTAACGACAAGATGTGCTTCTGCTTTGCTGGATTGCGTTCGCTGCTGGCGCTACCGGATCTGTTACGCAGTTCACCTTCTTCGATATTGCTACTTTCGGACTTCCTCGGTGATCCTAGAAACGAAACGTTTATAAGATGGTCGGTCTACTAAGGTTTCCGTCTGCGATAGTCTCATGTGATTATTACCTTTATGCCCGAATCCCTCGTTATAGCTGGCCGACGTCCCGATTCGGATGGCAGGCGGAAGTGCATTGCGACCGCTCGATGTGGCTGATAGCCGGCGTTGCATGGATGCGGTGGTACGCGAGCTGCCAGGGCTCCTTTGAAGCTTTGATGAATCGCTGCCCATGACTGTGAACGAGAAGCCTTTACTGACTGAGTTAACTCTAAAGCGACGAGTTTATTTGTTGGACTACGGAGGCGGCGATAACAACGAAAAAAAGGATCACGCGAGGACGGAATTGTAAGAAGTGTCACGCTTATAGGCGTCAAGAGCATAAAGAGCGAAGGTGGAACACGTACGACACAGTACAAACACCCGGTCAGGCGGTCGCGTTCCGAGACAATGGCCTCTTGCCATTTAGAAGAGCCCCATCGACGACGCCGGCACTTTAGCCGACGCCCGGATTAGCTCGAATTACACGCGCAAGATAGGGGTATACCGTGGCGAAGACGCAGGAGTGAGTGCATAATCGCTTTCAGAGATATGCGTCACGTCGTGTTTGCGGACGGCGCATGACGGGCGGCACGGAATTAAAAAGCAGGACCGGGCACATTTCGTATGCGTTTCGTAGACATTCATGCGCGCGTCATTGTGCCTGTTTGCTTTGCTATTTTAATGCAACACTCGCAATGACATGACTTTTCGGCATACATTCATCTGCAACCAAAAGTCAACTCATGCGTCGTCACGCAACTACGTCCAGCCAGCATTCATATGCCACTATGTTGGGTTCAATAGAACGAGGCATCTGAACGACCACTTCCTGACAAGTAGTTAAAGGTCGTCCAGAGACAAGGAAGCAAGTAGCATGCTACTAAAGCGGAATCTTAGCATCCAAGCATGCCTAGCAAGTAGACTAGAGGTGGCCCAAAATCTATACAGCACGAGCGGAAACGATGTTTTCGGAAGATTCCCAGCCCATTATATGACCGCAAGGCTAGTGGAGTGCACGACAACTAGCCGGGAAAGACGGTTAATTTATAATTCATCGTGTACGAATGATAAAATCCGTCTTCGCCAGGTCTTCCGTCGGGCACTGTGGTCAGCGGTCATTAATCCCGCCTTACGTGACAGACGGTGGAACGACTTTCGTCACCGGCCGGCGCCCACCAACTTAGTCACTCTTGGCCAGGCCGGCAAGTTGCAACACCGCTGCGGACGGTGAGTCGGATAGCAACACGCAATGAATTATAATGCCGCCTCTGACGTCACGGGACAGTTTAAGAAATCGCTGGACTTAAGTGGGCTGCACGGTGACGACGCAAATAGCAGTTGAGCGTGACGCAGCAAGCGTACATTACACCGAAGTGGTATATCGCTACCGGTGATTTGTACTCTAATTACCGGTGTTCGTGAGCGCACGTAGGTCTAGATGTGGGGCATACCAATCTGGCAGTACGACACAAGGACATGTGATGGGCTACCACGCACCCTATGCGAAGTCACACATACAACACTGGAATTAGGTTCCCGGAATGCGGAGGGATGCGCTGAATGGGCTGAAAGCAAGGCTCAAACACACTCGTTAAGGCCACTAGCAAGCGACGTCCCAACAGCGTCGGGACCCATTAAGGAAGGCAGTTAAAAGAGTCAAGTAGTCGGACGGCGAATGGGTTGAGTCGGATTTAGCCGCGCGTGGTAAATACAAGCGCCGCGAGTGCCATTCGCGCCACGTCTCTTTGTTGTTTTCCTTTGGAGTGGACGCGCGGCGGCCGACGTCACGCCGACGTACGAATCACGACGTGCTTCATAACGACCTTCGACGTCGTCCTAGAGGGAATTCTCGAAAAGGGTCGCAATCACGAGAACGAAACTGAAACCCGGCTACGGGTGGCTAACCGGGTGATCCAATGAACTTTAAAGGGCGCGGAAACCTTAACGACACCCCGTGTGCAAATAAAGACGACCTAGGGGAAGTATCAATTTCGTATGGATGCATTAGAGCTAGCGCACGCGGCGCGACGTCACCGACCTCTACAGAATGACACGCTCAGGAATCGCTCCCGATGAGAAGGGATTAGCGAAATGTAAGGCAATACGGCTTAGAAACGCTGCCGTGTGTTAGCATGCACCTCTTTTAGAGGGGCTTAGCGATTCCCTAAGAAGGCTTCCGACACGCAGTCGTGGCACTCGATCCCTCCGTGCAATGAACGCAGGAACGCCCAAGAAGGGACCATGCAAGAAGGTGTACACGTCAGAAATGCGGAATGATCTCAGGGTTGATCTAAAACAGAAATCAAAGCCCGTTGTTTACCGATGGGGGTCACCGGGCCCGTCCCAATAATGTGCATCAGCTGCAAGTTGCCCTGCAGCACCAGACCGCTCGGATTTTGATGCATTTGGACGACAGTTGCTCGGGTCGGATGCCAAGCGGTAAACAACTTTTATTGGATGGTAAGATGCTTGCTTGCGTAGGCCTATTTAGATAGAGGTATAAACAATGCCATTTGTATCGTCAAGACACAATATACCGTACCTGCTACCCTGCCTACGCAGGCATGTGCAAACAAGGCCAACTGCGTAGAGGTGGCTGTGAGGTAAGCATGCCGAATGAGATTATCCAAGAACGCGAACACTCAAGGTAAGCCGGTTAGTCAGGTAAGCAGGTTAGCTAGTCATTGTGTCCTTAACAAGCGGTCATAGGTTGAAGGTACCTCTGGAGACCGGGGCATGCTTTGTAAGGAAAACATCCGTCCGAGATCGCAGAGCATCATAAACATGTAAGCCTCCAACGGAACAGAGGCTTTAGCTTAACATACACCCACCTGAACGCATTACAAGCGGTAATAAAAGCGTGAGCCGTGAGTGCCTCTTACGGCACACGCCATGGAGTGCATTCCGTAAATGAGCGACTCTACGTCACGACGTCAGCTTCACAACTTTATAGCCCCACGACCCCGCCCATTTACCTTGCGGCGGTGGCTAATGACGAGCTCGCAGCGAAATCAAATTGAGCTTTGCTGCGTAACAAAGCGCTTGTGTTGACGTCTTCGACCTTTTAAATTCCCAGCGAATTGTGAAATTTGCGGGGATCGGATCACACATATGACGCGGCAAAGACAAATGTTGACTTTATTTTTGAGGTTAGCGGTTTTGACAACGGCTGAGACAACCGGTTCAACGAAAACACAACCATTGCGAGAGGCAAACAAACATAACAACGGGAAATAAGCTCTCTCACTATAAATCTCCGGATATGTCTAGTTCGAAGCATCTGCTTATGAGAAGGCGAGATATTAAAGAGATCCCGGTAGAAGCCTGCGGATGATATTACAAACATTAGGGTCGAGTACAACAGTAGGAGGCATCCGTGTGGTGCTAGAAGGGGACCTAGTAGCTTAAAGATGTTTTTACGTCATGAGCTTAGGGCTCTTATGGTTCGGGATTCGCCTTCTCTTTTTCCTCGGCCGAGATAAGCGGTATCTCGACGAAATGCGCGGCCACGGTGTTCTCCGCCTTTGCCCAATGCTGAACTTCGCCCTGAGCGAAGATGCAGAAGAAGATAGTGCCGGACACGAGCACGATTCCGGTTACGTAGAACACCATCTGCCACTCCTCCTTCGATCCCTAAAATCCATTGCGCTTTACTTAGAACTACCGATTGTATGGCAGTGATGGTGTTTACGGAACTACTCCTTAAGGACCAGGAGGTTGCCTAATCTTTCGAAAACGGCTTTTGCAAAGGTTGTGTGAACTTTGGAGCGGTCCATTGCGACGCATGGATTAAATAGGAAACGTGCGTCACTTCTTTATAACCGGCACCAACGCCATACGCACAGCGGGAGGATCTACGGCCCACAGTGCCAGGGCTTACCGTTGGCGTGAGCCAGCCCATACAAAGCGGCGCGATAATGCCCGCAAAGCATGACAGCGTGTTGCCGATGCCTAGGATAGGGCCCGCGAACGTGGGCGCAATGTCCAGGTAGTTGACGACGAAGCCGGCATACTGGATCCCGGAAATGCCGATCGAGAGCGTCAGAAGGATGATCACAAGCGTTTCTTGACCGCAACCGCAGTAGCCGATCAGCACCAAGAAGAGGGCTTGGAATCCGAGTGCTAAATGTTGCAATGTTATGTCTGGCAACTTTCCTGATAAACCAGTTGACCTAATTTGTTAATCCACACACTGGTTCAATACTGTGCTCTTCGTTTAACTTGAGTTACCTTTGTAGGAAGGTTTTGCTGTGCACAAGCGTTAAAGTCCTGTAGACTCTGAACTGCTGATATCTCCGTTTTTAGTAGCTTCCATTTGCCTTTTAATTTTTCTTAACTGGAGCTCCGTAAGTTTTCGCGAAGGTATTATGGCTGATAACCAGCGCTAAAGCCGCTTAATACGATGCTGTGCAAACAATAGACGGCAAGGTACTAGGTAGCAGTTCTTGGCGCATTGCAACGATGCCCACGAACTTACCGACAATCATTGCCAGTCGACGGGTATTCAGTGTCGACAGCACTTTGGACTGCTGCAGCGTGTCGGCAATGTATCCGCCGATGTTGATGAATGCGAAGTACACCAAGTAGGGGATGGACGAGATGAAGCCCATCTTAACAAAGTGACATAGTATCACCCTCTCGTTTTCTTCTTACCGAGGTCAAATTAAGCCCGAGCACGTCGTTCATGAACGTCGGTAGGCTCGTGGCCATCATGTAAGCACCCCAGTCTCCTGCGAAGTGACCGATGAAGCAAGCCCACACTGCCGGTGACGTTAGGATTGCTTTCCATGGAACCGCTCGCGGCTAAACGCATTAAGTTCGAAAATAAGTACGCAAGTGTGCGTGTACCTTCGACTCATCCTTGCCGGTGGTTTCGTGAAGCGACTCAGTGATGAATGCGCGTTCGCGGTCGGAAATGCGCTTGCTTTTCTGGGGCGAGTCTGCGACCGCGAAGAACCAGAGGGCGCACCACAAAAGACCGACCAGGCCAAGCACGTAGTAGATGGACGGCCAACCTCCGGCAAATCCGTACTTGCACAGCAGCGCGGAAATGGGCATCACCTACGAGTTCATTATCGCTAAAGTACTGAACTAAACTTAGCCGAACTAGGACGTTTCCGATTTGCGCGCCAGCATAGCTGATGCCCGTAAGAACGCTGCGTTCCATCGGAGGTGCCCACAGCGACCACATCTATAAATCGTTCGTGGCCAAGTTCGTTAGACGATGGTACCGAATGCATCGCGGGGAAAGTGGATCCTTGGAAGAAGCCCAGAAGGACGCGTAAGCCGATGAATGCAGACACGTCCACTCTCGCTGCCAAGGGACTCAGCAAGGTGAGCAGCGATCCGCCGAGTACGGTTGCTCCAATGATGTTTCTTCCGCCAAACAGTGAAGCGAGATAGCCGCCTAAAAGGCACATTCTTGCGGAAGATTGTGCTCGGCGTAACCTACCCAAGATTTGGCTGCTCATGTAGCCCCAGAAGAATGCGCTTAGCACCGTGCCTAAAATTTGCATGATTGAAATTCGTTAATTTCAGCCAGCACAAACCTTGCGTGTTCTTCGACCACAGGAACTCTCCAATGACTTTGTCCTCTTCGGATCCATCGTTCAGACTTTCATTTCTGGCACACTTGCTGGTGGTTGCTTGGGGACTGAGCTGTTGTTGCTGCTCGTTGGAGAGCTCCAGCGCCGTCGAGTTCACCATGCACACAATGGCAAAGCTGACGTCGCTTCGGAGCGCATAGACGATGACGCATCCAAGGAAGCATACGAGGGCCAGGTTCAAGCGCGTAGAGCATAGTAATCCTGAAACTTTCGAGATTCAAAAGTAAATTTTGCGAGCACGCTTTGTAGCATCGCTTTTCACACAAATGTTAGAAACTTTACGGTTCGCTTCTGGGATCTATGATGTTTTCCGAGGGTGTGGGGTATTGCGCGGAAGGGGAATCCGCCCAAGTTTTTCGGGGAGAGGGGGTATAAACAGGAACTTGCGTGAAAGCTTCCTTAACGTCTTGAACTGCAAAATACCTTTGCTTTTTTCCGGAGACTCTGAATTCTGAAAAATAGATTCCCCGGAAAAACATCATACACACACACCTAGAGTCTTATTTGTTTTCTACGCTGCTGTTAGCTTCTAAGGACATTCGGCTTTTTGGATCTATGGGAGGCTTCGGCATTTTCTACGAGAAAATCACACGAGAAAATTTTTCGTCTGGCCACCCGGCTAACTGCATAGATTCCTCTTCCGCCTCCTTCAGCGAAAACATCTTGCACCTACTGTCCACAATGACAGTCCAACGTTCCGAATACATGTCTCCGAAAGGTGCAATTAGCTTTCTGCAGTCGTTAGTCTTTGCTCTGGACAACCTTAATGTTGGTCTTCGAGTACTCGCACTATTGTACGCAGTGACAGTTTTCCACGCGCATTCGTAATGACCGTCGGCCATCGACGCTCTGCCGGAAATAGTTTGTCAGAATGGCGCGTGCGCGGCAATTTACCGGTTCCCCCGTACGTCTGAGAGATCCCAACTTCAACGCAATGCGATGGGATCATCCAGCGTTACGCCGGAAAGTGTCAGAAATTTTGCGAGCACACGTGCCCGGAAACGGATAGCTACGTGCTCGGCCCGCTCGTGGGATTTGAGAGATGAGTGTAAGTAAGCATGACGCAATGAGTGCACGCGACTGTGGGTGGAAAAATGACAGGCAAGTAGGATGATTTTTTTTGCGAATGAACGCTTTCTTTTCGCCTAGGGAGGTTCATCGGGCTCTATCGCCTATCGAATATAACTTCCTATACGCCCAGCTGCGTCTAAAATTTAGGTATCACATAAAAGAGATGAGGTTTTCTGTAAGCAGTATTAGGCTTAATTGATCTTTAGGGTCTAATTTTTATTTCCGAAAAACAAGAGAAGATGGCCTAAGATTTCGCAGAAAAACTAACTGACTAAATGCGTCGTGGGTGCGGGTGAATTACAGCAGCGTATTTAGTAAAACTGAAAAAGAAACATATGCAGCAGATAATACCTTTGACTCTCTCTAGTTTTTTAGTAGAAGAGAAGAAAAATGTCTAGCGGAAAAAAATATAATAAATGACTTACCAGGCGGTTTATCCATCCTGGTGCGGTGTAGTAGCGCACACTACGAAAAGCTGCGACAACACGCGGTTGGCGCTGGCTTGTTTTCTGACGATGGCCTAAGAGGCGGGGCCATGGCCGTCTCTTCGCTTCTTTGTCACTGGCCGTCACTATCCCGCGAAATAGTGCAAAGCTGACGCAATGAAATTCTATAGTATTGGGCATATCCAAGGACCAAACCAATTAGCTTTGGTCTATCTCAAGCAGTAGCCTGCATGACGTTCGTCCAATCAAATGTGCCATGGCACCGGATGCCTTAAAATACTCGTGAAGGACCTATTGTTTTTTGTGCGGAAGAGAAGACCATCGGCGAACGTTGACCAGCTAGAACGGATGGAATACAGGCAATCCACGTTTCTTATGACTTAGAGAAGAATACAAGAAACTACAGTACTGAGATGCTATGATGTAACTTTTTGTGACAAAGTCACGCCATAGTTGGTCTCATGCCAGGTGCACGAAGCATTTTCAGCGCAAACGAGATAAACCGGCGCTCATATTGTCAGCATAAACGCTGTCTTTTACCGTGTCCGCATAAAACAGCAAGCAACCTATGCGACAGCCCTACTCTGAGACTCATCCGCTTAGTGTATAACAATAGGTAAACACCCTACGTTTTCAGCTTCATGTAGCTGTCCGAAGCTCACACGTGCACCCCTGGAAGGCTGGCGGTAAAAGCAAGTTTAAGTGTTGCTTCATTCAAGGTACTGTAAAATCCCCAAAAAATTAAAATATAGCGTGGACCTTACTCGACAGGCATCACCTGAGAAAAATACGCCGGGGTTAAAAACGAATTCAAACTCATTAAACGGCAATCAGGGGATAATTAAATTTATGAGAAAATGAATGCTGAATGTTATGCTTCGTGCATGCAGTCCTGTGTATCAAGCGGAACCGTATCATGCATACTAAGCGGTACCGCACGCAGAAGCATGCGATTTACAGGAATTCTATAAAGGAATACACGGATCTAAAAATTTGTGTCAGAAGTTTTGTAAAACTAAAAAAAGCATGAAGCGTGCCAAGCTGTGAGCATTCCTGCATAAACTCAGACGTGCCAAGCAATACGGCCAAGGTAGTTTCTTCCATCCTGAATCGCAATATCTTGTCTCTGCGTTACGTTGAACTACCATGCTCGAACCGTCGTGATCGGCTAAAGGTTGGAGACCGGTTACGTGCTTGAATGCTCGCTGCCTTACCATGCATGGCAGGCATGCGTCTGTGCCTACGGCTTGCCTTGCGCATGCGACCTGGTGGAGACGCATGCAATCAACGTACCTAGCATGCTGGATTGATGATATAAGCGCATGTCACATCCAGATTATAGACCATCCTCTTTAATGCAACAGCTGTGCCTGGCAGAAATTCTTGTGAAGCCCAGCTAGCGTCCCTGGCGTCATTAGCTCACGCAAGAGGCTAGTAAATGTATGAACACGCTCTGGAGGCGCATGCGGCGGATACCGGCGCTTAGGTAGCGCCTAATACTAAATACTGTGAACCAACTCAGTATCGCAGTAGCTGTATCTGATCTTAGTTGAATAACGTGATCAGACTACCTCTTACCTCTCGTGCCTTGCTGTGAGAGATACAAAAGGACTCATTGGTTTCTTAGCCCATGAAGTAGGCCTAGTCTTAATGAACTTAATGAATGAATGGTGTAAAATTCAACAAAAATTAACCTTCAGTCAAGCACTTTGGAAATTTCAGTGTACCCTGTTCGCACCTCAAGATGGTCTACGTTTGCGTAATCTGGACGCGCACTCTTTGTCCTTAGACGGATCGCGCCTGGTTGTCCGGTTACCTAGCAATACCGCCTTAATAATAGGTAGCGTCTAACTAACTCTCCATTAGTCGTATACCCGCATTCCAGCTGCCTCTTCGCTCGATAACAAATTTTCCGCATAACGCGGTACAATTCTTAATTGATGGCGCGCAGTTTTGTGGGCCGTTTTCGACAAAAGTCGCTGGGTATGTTTGAATTTCCCGCGGGTTGTTATACGTTGGCGCTAAGCATAATGCATCATTTCGCTAGCAGGCAGCTGTGACTATCGGTGAACAGTTTGTTTCTCACCTGATAACTCGTTCCATGACGAACAATGCCCTTCGTTTCAATGATTTTTGGAACCGCAAATTTTGCGGCTTCCGTGCTGACTTATCGCGGTGCTTTTCACGCTTTCTTTTGGTTTGGGTTCACTATTTCGCTTTCCTTGCTTCAGATTCGCACTACCAGTGTTTATGGACGTTTATGTGCTTCGCTCGCCTGCGCACGAAGCTTTAAACCCGTCGGCACTGAACGACTCATCTGCCAGTTTCTCGTACGTTTATTTTTTCAGGTTTCTTAGGTGCATGCGTGTGATGGGTTAAATCGACCTTCCGTAGTATGATGTTTACTCAGCGACTGAGTCAGCTGCAGGCTTATCACTCCCAGGTTACATTCCGGCTTTTTGCGTCAAACCATACTAGGTCAATCGATAACTTGTCATCAAGGCGTAGCTAGCCGATGACACGCAGCCACTCCCGATAAGACTACGTTCGTTCGTCACTCGCTTTGGGAAAGGCGGCTGAGCTAGTCAACACCAGTTGGTCCTGGTCAGATAGGCTGCACGCTTTCCGTGAGTATGTCAAGCAACTGCGTAGCCAGCGGATTTAGCGGCTCGTCAATCGCTGCCAGATCCATTAACGGCATGGACCCGTCGACGCAGCGGCAGAGCAACGTGAACCTGCTCGACTTCTACGTGGGACTCGGCCTCGCAGTCAGCTCGTCGCTATTCATCGGCTCATCCTTCATCATCAAGAAGAAGGCTCTGATCAAGCTCGCCAACTCCATGGACTACAACCAACGCGCATCGGAAGGAGGCTACGGCTATCTTAAAGAGTGGCTGTGGTGGATGGGAGTTATTACAAGTAAGCAACCACTGACCATAGCGAGACAGGTGCTAACCAAATTAATTGCAGTGGGCGTCGGAGAAGCATGCAATTTTGCAGCGTATGCCTTCGCCCCGGCGAGTCTGGTCACACCGATGGGCGCTCTGAGTGTCCTAGTCACGTAAGCGGCCTTTTGTTCGAGTTGCGATCATCGTGAGAATGTTTTAGAGCAGTGCTATCTTCGAAGCTGCTAAAGGAGAGACTAAACCTGCTAGGGAAGATAGGATGTGCCATATGCCTGCTCGGCTCCACCAGCATCGTCATACACTCTCCCAAGGAAGAAGAGGTCTCCTCGATGGCAGAGCTTGCGGAAAAGATGCAAGATGCAGGTTTGTTACTGATATTGCGCGCTTGAAAACGCTCATCGACTGTTTAGTGTTCATAATATACGTCGTCTGCATCGCAATCGTGACAGCAGCACTCATTATCTACGTCGCGCCACGCTACGGCCGCTCCAACATCCTCATCTACATCGCCATATGCTCTCTGATCGGGTCACTATCCGTGATCTCCGTGAAAGGCCTCGGGCTTGCGATAAAAGAGACCATCAGCGGCTCACAGCAGTTGACCAATTTGCTCACCTGGTTCTGGCTCTTCTCCGTGGTGATATGCGTGTCGTTCCAGTTGGTGAGTCAGTGCGGAGAGTTCGTATGCCAGTTCTTCTCTTAGGTGTACCTCAACAAGTCACTCGACATCTACAACACTTCAATGGTTACGCCGATTTACTACGTGTTCTTCACGACGTTCGTCATCATCGCCAGCTCGATCCTCTACAAGGAGTGGTCGTGCCTGGGCGCGAGCGACGTGATCGGCAACGTCATCGGCTTCCTCACCACCATCATCGGCATCTTCCAGATGCAGCTGTTCAAGGAGGTGGACATCCCTTTGCGCCGTTTCCGCGTCCTCATGCACAACCAGTCGATGAGCATAAACCACATGGAGATCTTGAACAGCCAGACGTCGCTCGTGGACTCGGGAGGAGCGAACGGAGCGGCCGGCTCGGCCAGCTACCACGACCAGCGGCCGCGGTCCAACTCGGTGGTCTACACCTAACGCGCCATTGTATGCTGCCCGGATTGTATTTCGCTGTCCAACGGGTCGTAGATGAACTAACCTCTGTGCACTTATGTAAATTAGCACTAATTATCTACTGGGACTGATGCTTTCCTACCTGGCATGGCTCAGCTACGACCACATTGGTTGCATATCAGACCGAAGATATCCGTCTGCTCTAGTCGCGGTCCTGCCATCATCGGATTGCGCATGCCGCTGCTTTCCCCGTCTGTGTTTTCTGCATTTCCATGCTGCGATGCTAACCCCACTTGTTCTACTTACCTGGTTGCTTTCCTAGAAACACTGGGCTCTGCTTCTGTGACACTAATCCGAATCTCTATCAGGGAATTTGCGCGGGTACTATGCACGTCGTGGCGACTGATTGGTTCGCGCGTACTGAGCACGTTCGAGTTGCACCACTTGTGCCTTACATATATATGTATGAAGAACAACTTATCTGAATAAACATGGAAATATTCACGTCTTTTGCTGGGTAGGTAGGTGGTGGGCGCTGTTGAGAGGTAGGTAGGCGGTAGGTAGGTAGGTTGCAGCGCCTACCGTCTGTCTTTTCGTAGGCGCGGCAGCCTCAGAACCCCACCTTTGTTCTAGCGGAACAAAATGAGCTTGGGCTACAAAGTAGTTAACGGAACTTTTATTGTTGGTTAACATCCGCAAACTGGTAGGGCTTAAATATCTTTACGCATCAGTTGGATCGTCAAGGTTGCACGTGAAGAGAAATCTGGCCGCCCACCACGACGCTAGTCTCTTTCTTCTTAACTTGTGATCTTCTCGGATTTCAGAACGGGCTTGCCGATCTTTTGGACTAAGTGGGTTTCTTGCGGGATGTATCATCAGTATAGTCCGCAGTGTCATGCTCGTAATTAAGTGCGTGTTTTACCCCCTTAGGGCTACCTGCTTACATCCAGAGTATGTTTGCCCTGGCACTTACTACAGAGTGCTGCCTTCTCTTCGCGAACCGCACGTTTAGGCTGCATTTAGCACCGGAAGGAAACTTTTTGACGAGGAACCAATATAGTGAAAGAGTGAGTTTTATTTTTCATAGCGTCATTTCTCATGATTCATGTGTACATCCTGCAAAACAAAAATGATCTGAATGCGTGGCGCATGGACAGCGTTCCAGCCGCGGCAGAACGGATGGAGACAGCTGCAAGTGTTTGTCGCCCTCACGTGGCCAAGGATCTGAGACATCCCTCCCATCCGATCGACCGGGGCCTTCGTACACTCGCTTGGATGTCGCTATCACCGGTCGCTTTGTGCGGTGTTTCTCCATCCCTTCCGTACGCACACTTACCATGTCGTTTCCTGTGTCTGTCCTCGTTTGCGGCTGCGCTATCGGTCGAGCAGTGAACGAACCCATTCTCGCATCAGCTGTGATACGAGTGTCCATCTGAGAGACTTTTTTTTGGATTTTATAGCACCCGTTTTTTCCAATGCTGCAAGAGTCGAGATTCGGCGCTCTGAGAACGTGTACCATGCGTCAAAGGCGCCTACTTTTTCCTCTCTTACTGGTTCTCGTAAATCGCATTAACGACTTCACACACAGTAGTTAACTGTCATCTTAAATTTCCTCTGGCTCTTTGCAGTAGTTGACGATCGATTTCCGCGCACTAACTTAAGTTTCATGCATTGTTTTGATTAAAAGGGCACCCGTAACCCAGATGTCTGGGTTGTGGCTGGTCGGCTGTTCCAGGAGACGCTTGCGCGTTGCGCATGTGAACCGGGTGCTTTGGCGTAGTGCACTGCGATTTCACTAATTACTTGAGAAAGTTTCCGCTATTCCGAAATGAACTGTTTCATTCAGACTGGCTGTTCGTGACCAGTAGATCGGCGGGCCATTGACGGGATGATATCGGTATTGTTCTCTCGGCTTGTGGTACTCACCGCGGGCACGCTCTATCCCGCATACCGATCCTACAAAGCCGTGAGGACGAAAGATGTCAAGGAGTACGTCAAGTGGTAGGAGTATTACAGCTAGGAGCGCGTTACTTGACTTTGAGCGTAGGATGATGTACTGGATCGTCTTCGCGCTCTACTGCTTTGCCGAGTCAATTGCCGACATTATCATCTCGTTCTGGTTCCCCTTCTACTACGAGCTTAAGGTCATTTTCGTGCTATGGCTGCTCAGTCCCTGGACAAGAGGCGCGTCCATCCTGTACAAAAAGGTCGGGCTCAACAACTAGAAACGAACGTAACGTCTTATTTAGTGGATACATCCGCTCTTCATGAAGCACGAGGAAGACATCGACGCATTCCTTGAGCAGGCCAAGTCCGAAAGCTATCGACAGGTAAGAAGAACAGATAATCTGCTTGATTGATCAGAAGGTATTGCTCTTAACGGTAAAAACAGTAGCGCATGCTGGGAATACAAGGATATTGAGTCAGCAAAAAAGTAGCAAAGAGGATACCCAACAGTTAGATGCAACTAGGCACAAAATACCGAGTGGGGGTGGACCGTTCGACAGTTGTGATCCTGCAAGTCTTCAGCTTTCCCTATAGGTCCGGACCATTAGTTCACGGAAATCGCGGCTAACAACCATTATTATAGGTGGTTAACCTCGGAAGTCGCGGGCTGATGTGTGCCCGAGACATCGTTGCAACGGCAGCCCTACGCGGTCAGGCGCAGCTTGCTCAACAGATCCAGCGCTCGTACAGTCTCAACGACGTCAGTCGCAACGAGGTCACGGGTGCCGTGTCGCGTCGTACGATACGAGTAACGGAGATCCAGGAAGAAGAGCAGGACGACGAAATGCAAGTGCGTACCTGGGCTGGAACTTACGATGAGCGCGGTCGAATCGTCGAGTATCCTGTTAGCAATATGCTGAAATCCAGTGAATGACCCTTAGCTTTAGGTGCAAGAAGGAATGGATGTGGACGACGGTGCACCCGAGGACGTTGACCGTCCAGAACGACGACGCACACGGCGCTCACGTTCCCGAAACCGCTCTGAAGCGGGTGGCGACGCAGGAGAATACCACACGATGCCTCGGCGCAGCACTCGTCGAACTGGACAATCCTAGGCATAATGTATTCATCTAAGTTGGAACAAAACAATGGTTTGGCGGATATGCGATTCACCTCAGCTAAAGCTCCTTTTAAGATTCTAAACGTCCACTGGCCAGTTCGTCCATGCTTGTTTTTTTCTCACGAAATGTGTCCACTTTCTTGCTTGCTTGTAGCGCGACCAACCGTACTTGATTCTAGCGTCAATCAAGTGGCTGAAGTTGGCTCTCCAGTTTGTCCAATATTCCCGTAGTCACATCTAGCTAGCATTCCTTCCGTTAAACTTCCGACGCTCTCTTGACCATTTGTTGTTTCGAAACGTGATGTCTGCTCATCCTGTCCGCACCCAACAAGGTTCTTCTCCACTGAGCGGTTTCATTTGTCTCCGTTTGTCATGTTGCCCTTGGACCAAGTTGCCTGCCAAGGCTGAACTGTAAGTATCGTTGCATCGAACTTTACTTTATCTCGTGGTAAAGAAAGTATTTCCGCTCGCTTGAAAGCTCTTTATGCTACGCGTAGCTGCTTGAGTCGAGAAGAAAGGTCTGATACTTAATAGGCTCTAGTGAAGATTCGTTTTTTCGTATTAAACTGGTATTAGGGCAAACATATTACTAGTGGTCGCTGCTAAGTCGTCCACCGGAATAAATAGCGCATGAAAAAATCGTGTTTATTGTAGGACTGCTGACCGAGCCTGAGCGAAAGCCTTGGTTTTCAAATGTTGAGCCAGGTCAAAGTGGCTATGTATGAACAACAACTGCAAAGTAAGATGCCTCTAGTATAGCTAGCCTAAGCAGTGCTGGTTACTTACTGCCAAAGTTCATTGTACTTCGTAGTTATTGTGGTTTTGAGAAGGTCGTAAGCAACGACATTTTACAGTGATTTTTTAAAATTAATGGATACCAGATGTATTCACGCGACTGACTGCTTCCTTTGTAGGCGACTGGCTTATTCCATTGGGTTCTATGTCTGGTCGCTGTGAGGCCATTGGCGGTCCATCCTTCGCAGAAAGTGACGTTTCGAAACGGGCGCCCGCATGTGCGCTGCTGTTAGTTTATTAAGCGATCCACTTTTTGTTTCCCTATTTTGCGGTTTAATTGGGGTGAAGTGATTAGTCAGTTATTTTTAGTTTATTTTTCGGTATCCCCCAAGTGGCCCACACTGTTACCTGGTCGATCGTTTTTATAAGCGGCTCGATTCCTTAACTGCTTTATACGTGTATGTGTTTTCTCAGATCACTTAATTTGTACGGCTTAGAAGCATGATAGAAGATGAGTGTATTGACCGCCTTCCCGGAACAACAGGCAGAGAGCCCGGTGGTCTTGTCATCAAGAAGAAATCGAGCGATGCTAAGGACGACGGATTCAAGAAGCCCTCCATTTTCGGCCTAGACAAGTTGGCTAAAGCAAAGCGAGAAGAAAATGCACGACAGCGTCGAGACGATGGCGACGACACGCCCGGTATATCGGACAGCACGCGTCGCAACATTTCTAAGTAGGTCTAGCTATGTCAAACGGTTTTCTCATCTCGCATCTTCAGCTATATTCGAGAGAAATACCGCGACGACCGTGACCGTCGAGGCATAGTTGCTGATTCGCGCAAGAAACGAGACCGATCACGAGAAAGGGGGTCAGGGCGCGAAGAACGCAGTCCCGACAGACATCATCGTCGCGATCACCGCGACCGCCGCAGGGATAGAAGTCGAGAACGAGAACGTCGCTTCAAGGATCCCGAGACGCCACAGTTCAAGGTCCCTCTTACGCCGTCCAGCACAGGCTGGGACGAGGATGCCCCGGCATCGAAGAAGAGCGCCTGGGACCTTGCAACCCCTAAGCCGAGAAGAGAAGGCGAGTCCGAGCGCAGCATAAGCAGCGTATGGCGAAGCGAAAGGGACCGACGCGAACGCGAGCGAAAAAGGTAAGCTTCGAGAGAATGTTTCAAGCACATATCATACTTGCAGAGGTGCGAACCGGTACGAAGGACCCATACTAGCTGACGAGGCGGCGAAACCAGAGTTCCGCAACGAGGAGGAACAACTCCAGTGGGAGGAGGAGCAGTACATGCTAGATCGTGAATGGTAGGTGGACGATAGGACAAACTATATTAGCACCGTTTGGTCGGCGATGACCAACCATTGTGCTCTTAGGTATGAAAACGACCAGGGATACAACGACGAGTTTAACCCTTTCGCACACGTCTCGCAGGAATTCGTAGAAAAGAAGGAGAAGCAGTTGGAGCAGAATCGTCCGAAGCCGCGGCTAACCGTGCGTCAGCAACAGATCAAGAAGGACAACGAAATGTGGGAGAATAACCGACTTGCCCGCTCAGGTTTGTTTCCACGACTTCGTTGTCGGACACTGTCTGATTTCACTTTGAGATACACTGTACATCGTTTAGGCGTCGTATCTCTGGCGGACGATCTCGACGACTTCTTCGACGCCGAGACCGACGAGAATCGCGCCACGCTGCTCGTGCACAACATCGTGCCGCCGTTCCTCGACGGACGAATCGTCTTCACGCGTCAATCAGAACCCGTGGTTCCTGTTAAGGACGTCACCTCAGACATGGCAGTGGTCGCGTCGAAGGGCAGTCGGCAGGTGCGAGCATTCCGGAAAGTGAGGAGCGTAAGAACGCCCAAGAGAAACACTGGGAGCTGGCGGGCAGCAACATCGGCAACATCATGGGCATAAAGGCGCCGAAGGAAGAAGAGACGGAAGCGCATGGTTCTAACTACAAGTACGTCTATATTGGGCACGTTAATATCTGAGCATTCAACTTCAGAGAGTCTCAACAATTCGCAAGCCACATGAAAGATACCGAAGCAGTCTCCAACTTTGCTATGGAGAAGACCATCAAGGAGCAACGAGAGTACCTTCCGGTGTTTGCAGTGCGACAGAAGATGCTGAGCGTCATCCGCGAGAACAACGTCGTCATCATCGTCGGTGAGACGGGCAGCGGAAAAACAACGCAGCTAACGCAGTACCTACTGGAGGACGGCTATGGGAAGACGGGAATGATCGGATGCACGCAGCCAAGGCGAGTCGCTGCAATGAGCGTCGCTAAGCGTGTCGCGGAAGAGATGGGCGTAGAGCTCGGACAGGACTGCGGCTATGCCATTCGATTCGAGGACTGCACAAGCGAGAACACCATCATAAAGGTAGTCCATAATGCAGGTCCTGTTGAACGTAGATAAAACTGTCGTTTTCAGTACATGACGGACGGTATCCTGCTGCGTGAATGCCTGGGTGACCCTGATCTGGACCAGTACTCAGCCATTATCATGGACGAAGCCCACGAGAGATCACTGAACACGGACGTCCTCTTCGGCTTGCTTCGCGATGTAGTCGCACGCCGCTCGGATCTGAAGCTCATTGTCACATCTGCGACTATGGATGCCGAGAAGTTTGCTTCGTTTTTCGGTGGACATACGCCAACGTTCCAAATCCCAGGACGAACCTTCCCTGTAGAGGTAACCAGCTATTTATCAAACTCACCTACATACTACCCGTTTAGATCTACCACTCTCGAATGCCCGTCGAGGACTATGTTGACGCCGCCGTGAAGCAAGCGGTGCGCATCCACTTGGGAGGACTTGACGGAGACATTTTGATCTTCATGCCCGGCCAGGAAGACATCGAGGTCACGTGCGAACTGATCAAGCAACAGCTCGGAGAACTCGACGAAGCACCTCCGCTCGCTGTGCTACCGATCTATTCGCAACTTCCCAGCGACATGCAAGCGAAAATCTTCCAGCGAGCACCAGGCGGAATGCGCAAGTGCATCGTTGCCACCAACATCGCGGAAACATCGCTAACAGTCGATGGAATTTTGTTTGTGGTGGATCCCGGTTACTGCAAGCTGAAGGTCTTCAATCCGAAGATCGGCATGGACGCGCTTCAGGTAAGATTCGGTTAGTATGAATCTCGGCTAGGAGACATGCACCTTTTGACTGTAACCTTGTAGATCTTCCCCGTTTCTCAAGCGTCCGCTAACCAGCGAGCGGGCCGTGCCGGTAGAACGGGACCTGGACAGTGCTACCGACTCTACACCGAGCGACAGTACAAGGAGGAAATGCTCGTCAGTACGGTTCCTGAAATTCAACGAACCAACTTGGCCAACGTCGTGCTGCTTCTCAAGTCACTTGACGTAGAGGATTTACTGAAGTTCCACTTCATGGACCCGCCGCCGGAGGACAACATGATGAACTCCATGTACCAGTTGTGGACACTGGGAGCGATTGACAACACCGGCCGTCTTTCCGAGTTGGGTCGCAAGATGGTCGAGTTCCCGCTCGACCCGACGCTCTCGAAGATGCTTATCATTTCCGAGCAGATGGGTTGTATGTCCGAGATTCTCACCATAGTTTCTATGCTCTCCGTTCCGTCTCTCTTCTTCCGCCCGAGAGGTCGAGAGGAGGAAGCAGACGCTAGAAAGGAGAAGTTCCAGGTAAGAAAGAACTCTGCTAGGCCGAATAATTTTAGATCGTTTTACTATGCTGAGCATTGCATATTTCCAGGTTCCTGAAAGCGACCACTTGACCTATCTGAATCTCTACGTGCAGTGGCAGAAGCACAAGTACAGCTCTCGATGGTGCACGGAGAACTTCGTGCACGCAAAGGCCATGCGCAAGGTCAAAGAAGTTCGCGCGCAGCTCGTTGACATTATGGAAAGTCTCAAAATGCCGGTTAAGTCGTCCGGTACGGACTGGGACATCGTTCGAAAGTGTATTTGCTCCGCGTATTTCCACAACGCTGGAAGGTTAGTTTGGCAACAACGCGTGAGGCAAAGTGGCAATGCTTTTTTCCTTTTACACTTTCTGCCATTGACCTTTCCATGGTAGTCGCACGATTTAGGCTGAAGGGTATCGGCGAGTACGTAAACGTGCGCACGGGTATCCCTTGCTTCCTGCATCCGACGTCGGCACTGTTCGGAATGGGCTACACTCCCGACTACGTCGTGTACCACGAACTGATTATGACTGCGAAGGAGTACATGCAGTGCGTCACGGCCGTCGATGCAGTCTGGTTGGCGGAGCTCGGTCCCATGTTCTACTCGGTCAAGGACAATGTGCAGACGAGAACAGAGAAGATTCGGGTCCGTGACATTCAAGCGTGCTTCTCAGTCTAACGTTTATCGGTTTAGGACAGCATTCGGACCGCCGCTACAATGGAGCAGGAGATGGTCGAAGCTCAAAGGCAGTTGCAGGAACGCAGGTCACAGTCCGAACGTGCACGCAAGCCAACAACGTCGAAGATCGCAGAGGCCGGCCTTGCGTCAGTACGCTCGTCGAAGCGCAGTTTTGGCATCTAGTGTGAACCTCCGCCAGTCATTTCAAGCACAACCATTGTTTTACATGTGTATATGTGGCGCGTTCAGTTTTACCAACAAAAATAATATTCCGTTGCGATGACTTATGATCAGAGAGGTGGTTTGATGCCTCCTCATACCTCTGTCATTCAGCTACCACGAAACAATCCCAATGTTTGCTGCATAGATTCGATTACTGGGGGTTAGCAATGGAGCTGCTCCCGGAGGAGGTACTGCGACGCATCCTCACAAGCGATCTGGACAAGGGCAACCAACTGAACGCCTCACTAACCTGCCGGAAATGGCTCGACTTGCTCGAGGAGAAGCTGCCGCGTCCGCTTGAGCTGCACATCACGCTCGATTCGGTTGCGTGCAACGCTCGCATCTGGTTTGTTCTTGCATCATGGAGTACCGTAAACGTTGAGAAACTTGAAGTTATCGCACCGATAATGACACCCAACTCCAACTGTGTCAGTGTCGTCAGCATCGGTCCTGCCAAAATGCTTTTCTGCGCGAGCTCTTTCAACTTTGCGGCGACCGTCTCTCGGCGTTGACAGTGGAAGACTTCCTTTATACAAAGGTTTTTAATTTTACTAAGGTCCTTTTAGCTTCCAACGGTCCTGGTAATGTGGCCTCCGCCCAAAATGCTGGCTTGTATAACATATTCAGTTTACGCTTAGGCCAATCAGGACCGCCTCTTCGACAGCTCGCTGTACGTGAGCCTCCGCGAGTGCGGCACACGTCTCACCAAGCTCCACTTCCACTCCGTGGACATGAGCGCTGTGCGCGTATGGACCTTAGCCGCTATCGCGAAGTTCACTATGCTCACGTCGATCACGTTCGAAAACTGCGTCTTTCCGAAAGGATTCAACGAAAGTCTTCTCATCCGGCTTCTGTCGCCATCATTCGCCTGCCTGGAAACTATCGCAATCACTGAGAACAGCATGGTACGCCCCGAGGAAAGTACGCTGCATGTTTTTTCTCTTTAGGTCACTGACAAGTTCGGCGTGGCGGTGGCTAAGAAATGCCGTCGTCTTCAAAACCTCGTACTGAACGACTGCCATGGAATGACCGCACTGACAGTGGTCGGCTTCTGCGAGTCTCTTATGAACCACGAGTCACTTGCCGTCAACATACAACTGCGAAGCTGCGGCTTCAACCCCATGGAGGTATGTTACAAGTCGTTTCTGCCCCTATGCAATTGGCATCCTTTAGCTTGAGCGCCATCTACACAACCCGCTGCTTCAATGCGGACCGTGCTGGAAGGCTCGCCCGATGACCGTCAACATTGGCTTTGATCGCAGCGCGATCCTTCTGGAGAATGCGGTGGAACGCGACCGCGTCATTCTAGTATACTTCTAAGAACATTTCAACATAACCGGTTTAACAGCTTAGCACGGCTTCACCCTCTTTAGCAACCCACTGCACCGCACAACCTGCAAGTAGTTTTGTATATACCCTTGTAGCCAGCACCCATTAACGGTACACTTTCCTTTAATGTGTAGTAATTCGTGCATTGTAAATAAATAGTCTAGTCTTGGAGCACTAACCGGTTGCTGGGAATAAAAGACCGAAACGCGGCTTGTTACCATCATTGACTTGTCTGCCCCCCAATAGCTTTGAATAAAGCAGAGACTTGGAACGTGTAGCTTAGCAAATGAAGAGTTTGAAGCAGAATGTAAATTTACACTGCTCAGCAATTACTCACCTGTTTGAATGGAAGTGACTAATGTCCCTAGGCGTGTTCATTATCATATTGCGAGCATGCTACGATAAGGCCGCAATCGATACAGGTTCCAAAATTGTTTTGCACGTATTTAGCTCAGATGCCGAAATGACCAGAAAGTGGGACATACTTGCGCTAACTGTCGGAAGTGAGAAGCAGAAATATGCGGCTCTCAAACAACTAGAAGAACTCAATCTCACGGACCTTGTGGAAGCGGTTGCCGTCATGGCGGACTACCCACCAGGAGTGAAGATAGGTATTCGAAAGTAAACTGAACCTTTCAATGCGATTGCTTAGGCTCTGGCGGGGCCACTATGCAGTGTCTCTTAGACTTGTACCTCACATACGGCGTCAACCTCCTGCAGAAACGGGTATTGCTGCTTCATACGGGTAAGAATGGAAAAACAGACTGCATGACTTTACCCGGTTATAGGTGGCTACAGTCAACGACTGCTCCATGCATCAGCCATGGGAAAAGCCTTCATGCTTATGCCGTCGGGCAAAACTTTCCTGGAGATAAAAGTTCGGACCTTCCAGTAAGAATCCCACACCAGGACAGTTCATCTGGTATCCTTAGGCCCGTGCTCGAACAAATGCAACCGGGAGTGCTGATTTGTTCAGCGGACACGCTGGAGTACGTCGGGAACGCGAAGTTCAACCACAATGCTGATATAATTCTTTTCGGCCACGAATCCACGCTGGACGTCGCATCTCAGCACGGCGTTTACTCCGTCAACGATGATGGTCAGCTCGCATTTGTCCTGCAGAAACCGTCCTTGAAGGAGATGCATGAGAGGGGCGTTGTCAAGAACGAACGAGCTATCACCGATAGCTGCTACATCCTGGGCGCCACCGTTGTCCGAGCCCTAGTCGAGCTCCGCAAAGCCCGAGGTGTGTATGTGTGCTTGTGCTACCCAATTGAAAATTGTCTCATTTCAGGCGTGGCGGACTGCGAAATATGCTGTTATGGAGATTTCCTGCGCCCTCTAGGACTGAGCCCCACAAAGGACTGGCTTGCTGCCGAGGGCACACCACTATCTGCATGGCAGCGGGCGTTGACGTGAGTTGATATTTGGGGATAGTTTACAATTTACGGTTTGCAGTGACATAATGAAGCAGCGGAACACAGTGGTCGTGAACCTCGGGCCGGACTCCTTCTACCACTTGGGCACTACGGCAGAGCTCCACGAGTACTTCTTCAACTCTCCCTCGTTCATCGCAAAGTTTATTGAAAGCAGTACCATAAATATCCTGTTCTCCATGGTCGCTGATCCCTCACAAGTAACGCCTTAACAACGATGCACTTGCTTCACCCCGCTTTAGGTCAGCAGCGACTCGCTGGTTGAGTGGTCAGTGATCGGCGGTTCGTGCCGAGTAGAACCACGATGCATAGTCAGCGGTATCGTTCATGAGGCCCCGAAGAACACTACGATAAGCGAGGGAACCGTTGTTGTCACCCTATGCGTGGATGCGAACGAGCAGGAGAAAGGGTTCATAACGGCTATGTTCCATCGGGACACTTGTCTGAAAACGGTCTCTACAACACTGTACTGGTTTGAACATGAAATCCAGTGCACCAGCCCGACAAGTTTATGGAACCATCAGCTATTCACAGTTTGCCAGAACGCTCAAGAGTCGCTGGCCAATACACTGAGCAAAGTGAAGAATGGAGTGAAAGAAAACGACGACGAAGCGGTATCAATTGCGGATGCGTTGAGAATGGTGGACATCGAGGAGACGTTGCGGCGCCGCGCCGAACTACGACTGCTGAGTGCCGGCCTTCCTGCGCAGTAGACGCTGACGCATCGACTCCGTCTTGCCGGCGAACCTGGACTTGGGACTGTCCGTGGGGCCTTTGGGCGTTCTAAGACAGGAATATGGCTATGTTAGTCGTCAATAAATATTCCGGAACTTACTGCTCGTCAGCGCTAGCAGCAATCGGGGTGCGCGTGATGTCGTTAGTGGGTGAGCGGGGATCCACCAGCTTCTTGCGGTTGTTGTTAGCGGGAGAGGGAGTCTCCGAAACTCGCTCGAACCCAGCATTTTGAGCTTTGAGAAATGACGTGAGTTGGCCCATCTTTGCTTAACTGAAAAAATAAGGATTTGGTTCAGAACAGAAATACTGCGTTAAAAGAAAGCACGAACGACGTAAAATGACAAAAAAATAAACGCTTAATGCGAACGTGGCTAGCATTCTTTCATGATACGCCTTATCGTGTTACGCTGCTGCAGAAACACGGATCGCGGTAATAAGAAGCCGTTAAAACCCAAAAATTCAAGCAAACACTTCAGTTGTTTGCTTGGTGAACGATCCCGCCAGTGCCTTCCTATAGCGAAGGTCACTACCTCTTTTTGGCACAGTGTCGCCTATAAATATTATTAGTATTCACGCTAAGTATGGCTGAATTTCCGGGTAAGACTTAAACCATAACGATACTACAACGAAAGATAATACGCACTAACACGAATGACAGGAATCATTTAGATCTCGGCCGGCATTGTGAGATGATTTCGTGCAGCAGGCTGGGTAAGTCAGCCATAGTTGGTCAAGAACCGTCTGAACTAGCTGAGATTCAGACTTCACACCATTCGCATGTGCAAACTGCCGAAAGAGCTTCTGGTGAGTTGACCAGACTCGACGCTTCTTCCTCATTTTGGCCTCGCGTAGCACGGAACACCGCTTCGCTCATGCCTGCGAGTGCGAACCCACACCTGCAGCTGTGTCTTCTGGGACAAGCTCATCTATTCGGAAGGAATTCCTCTGCTCATTCTCCGGGTGCCTCACCTACGAGTCCGTCAAGTTTGAGTGCTCGCTATGTTCGCGTAACTTCTGTATGAAGTAAATACATGTCACTTGAGGATTACCAGTTTACTCTTTAGGCATAGACAGAGCGAGGATCATTCCTGCGAGGATTTGAAGAAGTCTGAGCCAGTGAAGTCGAAGATGATTTTGCCGGACTTGCCTACGCAGCCAAAGCAACCGCCAAAACCTAGTGACGTTCCGAAGGCTCAAAAGGTATCATTGTGATAATGTGACGCTGTGATAACCGTATCGCCGTACTAAAGGCATGCTTAAGGAATTCACGCCGGAACAACAAGCTCGGGCAGACAAAGTAGCCGTAATGAAGGCGAAAGCCAAGGGTACCGGTGGCATTCCGCCGGGTGAGCTCATGTTCGTGTTCGTCTCTCTGGAATCTGGCGCGCGAGAACCGACCATGGTGTCGAAGACGTGGTCCATCGGCAAGTGCGTCGACGTCATCGCTGCGCAGCACAAGATCGAAAACAACAACGCAAAAATGGATGCGAAGGTAAGGACGATCTACACCGAAGAATAGCGCTCTCTAACGGCCCAAGTTTCAGTCTACCTGATGTGCAGACGTGACTGTGTTTGCACGGTGAAGCTATAATAGTAAATTTTTAGAAGATACGGCTGTATCAACGCGATGCCGGCGAGCCCCTGCCGATGGGCGACAATGTCCTTACGCATCTGAAGGACTTGGACGACGTCAAATTGCTGCGCGACTAGGCAGTCTTCCTTGCTCAATCATGTGTGATGCTGACAAGTGTCTAATAAAGAGTTCAGTTCAACACGCAGTCTGATTTGCCGGTATACCCATATTCGTACTTTTCCTTCTTCTACGATGTCCATACAGAATGCGACGCAGGTTTCCTATCATGGAGAAAGAAGTAATGGCAAAAGTCACCGGCATCGTGAAACGGAACGGAATGTTTGACAAAGCGAGAAAAGACATTCTCGAGAAGGTGTTGAAAGACGTAGGTATTTGATTTTGGTAGTCTGCTAGTTTTACGCTTCCTAACGTTATTTCTAGCTTTCTAGGAAGGCATGCAAACGCTTAAGCAACAGTGCGAGAAATTGGTGAAGGACGTCTTCAACAGAGGCAAGGGACGCCCTCGCGACGAGATGCGCGAGGACCTGCGCAAGCGAATGCGAACCGGCGTAGTAGCGACCGAGACACTGAACGACTTCGTCGAAGAGGTGTGTTTTTTCTAGGAACTTGGAACCTCATGGCTTGTTTAGTGCTTAAAATCTGACGGACTAGCACCGGACACGCTTGAAGGCATTGCGCGAGCCGAGCTGGGCCTACCGCCTCTCAACACGAACACCGACGTCGTGGACATGGAGCTGTCCGATGGCGCATCGCCTGCGGACACGGCCTCGACGAAAAGCACCGAGATTCCGATCAACCATGGGGTACCTGGGGGATTCCGATCACCTGAAGAGGCAGTCAACGGCAGGAAGACTTCATCAGCGTCAAGCACCTTGACGGAAGCGAGTGGGAGCGGCTTGACAAAAGAAGTCAGTGAGAGTTTTGCAGCTCCTGAGGAGAGCCGCAGCAGTACGCCGCATGATCGAAGCAGGGCAAGCACTCCTCGTGGCGACAGACATGGCAGCGTTACACCTGAGGAAAGTAGGAGCAACAGTCCGTGTGAGCGAAGCGGCGGAAACACTCCTCAGCCGACTAACACTCGCGACACGTCACCCAGTACCGCTACGTATAAGGACTCTACGCCTTCGCCACTTTCGTCTCCCAGAACTCCACCGGACGCACCAAGTCCAGCGCACTCCGCGTGCTCTTCGTACGAAGAAGCTGGAAGCATTCGTTCCCCGACCCTATCACCTGAGCCAGAGGAGCCGTCAGCGATACCTGGCGACGATTTGCTGGAAGGAGCAGAAGCAGTTACCCCGGTCTCGAGCGACGATAGCAACCATGCCTAGCAGCGACCCCGATTAAAACGTAATTTGCATGAAGCTAACATCGCATGTATGTATTTCCATGTGCAAGTGTAACCGATCCAAGCGCTGTATGGAGGAATAAAATTGTACTACGGTGATGAGTAGTCGTACGACGACGCCTAAACGGAATGCTCGTAGTGCAGTCCGTTCAGCCTTGTTTGAGACCTCACCTAAAAATCGAAAAAAGGCGGTAGACAAGTTGTAATCAATGTTGACACTGGTTCAGTTTCTTAAATTGCGTTCTGGAAACAAATACTGGTATGTGCATTTCGAATAAGCACAGGAATAAAGAACGCTAGAGACATACTAAAATTGCTTGTAACAGAGCAGCTATTGCGTGTTCCATTGGCTCGCCAGTGCCTCAGTACGGATACTTGAGTTACCTACGTGCTTAGCGTGGGTCTGAGCGATTGCACGAAGCCAAATGTGTCCACTTGGACACCATTCCTGCTGTACATACGTGGTATCAGCCATTCCTTTCAATGATAGAAAGCACGCAAGCAAACGTGCTTAATTCGGCTTCTGTGTACCATGTTGTTTACGCTGCGCGAAACGTGGTCGCGAGCACTTTCGAGCAATGGGGAGGTTCTTTCTCCCCCTTGTCAATGATTTATGACTGATACCATCCAATCGCAGACGGGAAAGGACCTGACGGGCAAGCCGATGGTCATCGCACAGAAAGTGTGACAGAGCGGGGAATCCACGGTCCGCGATGATCTTCGAAGTATACTTTGACCCTCCCACATTATCGGACGTATAAATGCGTCTCATGCAAGCGCACGCCGACACGTAAACAATGTTCGTGTCTTCCGATACCCACAATGGACGAGGAGAACGTTGTTATTGTGAGCAACGCTTCTTTTCTGCACGGGGGTTGTTTCAACCGCTGCAACTAGGAAACTTTTTTCTACAACAATGATACCGCGTCATCAACTTGCGCTTTTTAAACTAAGGGGATTTAACAAGTGTAGATCCCTCGAAGGGTAGGTCCCTCCCTCCTTTCGATCACTCAGCGAGAGCTTGGAGACGCCATAATATGCTGCTACGATGGAGTATTTTGTTTGGAGTAACTTAGGAACTTCACATTGCGCTTCGTAAACCCAACATGTGGACACTCTCCATTCCTTCTTCCCTTGTACCTGATCAGTGACCACTTACGGCTTAGGAATTCACTGCTAATTCAAAATGGCGGAGGTCGGAGGCTCGTACCAACCTGCCCTCACTACTAAGCAAGAAGAGGAGCTGCGTTCGATCGTTAAGCGAATTGCTCAACCAGGCAAAGGAATTCTTGCTGCGGACGAGAGCACAGGTAACGGTTGCACGGACTTCCTTCTCTCAGCGATCTTCCTAAGGAACCATCGGAAAACGCCTAAGCGCCATCAGTTTGGAAAACAACGAGAACAACCGCCGCAAGTACCGCCAGCTTCTCTTTACTACCCCCAACCTCGGACAGCACATTAGCGGTGTCATTCTGTACGAAGAAACTGTTAAGCAGGTATGTGCCGTGCCATGGCAGGACGCATGGGAACTCATCTAGGCGACTGACAAAGGAGAGAAGTTCATCGATCTGCTGAAGAAACAAGGCGTCGTACCGGGTATTAAGTTGGACTTGGGCGTGGTCCCACTTGCTGGCACCCTTGGCGAAGGAACGACGCAAGGTCTGTCACGGTGAAGTCTTCTTGCGTAGATATTGAGCCTCTGTAGGTCTCGACAACTTGGCGAAGCGAGCAGCCGAGTTCAAGCAGCTAGGATGCGACTTCGCAAAATGGCGCTGCGTCCTCAACATCGGTTCGCATATACCGTCCCACTTGGCACTTCAAGAGAACGCGAACGTGCTTGCTCGCTATGCTTCGATCTGCCAGCAGAATGGCCTGGTACCCATCGTCGAGCCCGAGGTCCTCTGCGACGGCGACCACGACTTGGCCAGATGCCAAAAGGTAAACCAGATCGTTTGAAGCAGTTCATAACGTGGCGGCTGATAGGTGACCGAGTTGACGCTTGCCTACACGTACAAGGCTCTGGCGGACCATCATGTCTTCCTGGAGGGAACCCTGCTCAAGCCCAATATGGTCACTCCCGGACAATCGTCGACGAAGAAGGCTACGCCTGAAGAGATCGGCCTCGCCACGGTCACTGCTCTTCGTCGTGGCGTCCCGGCAGCAGTGCCTGGTTAGACCTTCCCATGGTGTCGTCACCATGCGATTTCTTTAGGCATCGTATTCCTCAGTGGAGGCCAGTCCGAGCTAGAGGCGACCAACAACCTGAACGCCATAAACAAGGCCCAGCTAACCAAGCCATGGTGGCTCTCGTTCAGCTTCGGACGTGCACTGCAGGCGTCCGTTCTCAAGGCATGGCAGGGCAAGGACGAGAACGTCGAGAAGGCTCAAAAGACCTTTCTGCATCGTGCCAAGGTATGCCTGGTCGTGTGGCATCGTAACCATCGTGCATCTAGGCTAATGGCGAAGCTCAACTGGGCAAGTACGCTGGCGAAGACGCTGCTGCAGCAGCCGCGGAATCGCTCTTCGTCGCTAAGCATTCCTACTGATTTGAAGCTCATGTTGTTCAGACACATTGTGTCTGTCTCTTTCTAATAAACTGCCTTTCACAGAATTTCGGACAGCTTGGTTCCATTACTTTTGCCTTGGTCGACTGACGTTCGATTCAGCTTTCACTCAAGTTTATTCGGAAAATAAGGACCACTACCGCTTTACATCGTCGGCTTAGAATACTGATTCAAGTTGGAGTGCTCGGAAAGCGTCTTAACCATCTTTGGCGATAACTTCGGGATGTACGCGCGCGGTATCAGCCAAGTGCTCAGGTTGAACAGGTCGAGGAACACCTTGTAGCGATCGCTAGAACAACGAGGCATACGCGTGGTTGCCAACGGAAGCTTCTACCTAACAGTGGTACGCAGATAGAGGTAGCCGGAACTGCCACCGGTTCCCTGCTTACTCCCTAGCATCCGTTGGACCAGCATCACGTGGTTGTCTAAAGATTGGTGGAGATTGCATTTGTTGCTTCTTGGTCGCATTGAGTGGCGATTGGCCACTTACATCGCCATTTCTGAAGAAGCGAGTCGATATCCATAAGGAACGTCAAGATCTGGTAAGGCTGAGAGAACCGCGGCATGTCACGGTAGAAGTAGATCATTAGCGCACCCTTTAGCGCGTTATGACTTAGACGTCGCTCACCTAAAAAAGAAAATGTATGGGGTCCAGGGACTACGCAATACCGTTCATGCTTTCCTTAAGATACTGCTTCTCGTCAGTAATGGTGTCAAAACTACGCTTCGTCTTCAAATACTCTGCCTGCAGCTGAGCCCGCTCGGCCTCCGAATGCTGAGTACTCTAAATCCTTCGGAGCGTTAGAAGAGAGGTACTTATTATGCCTAACCTCTGCATCCGCCTTCATATCGCTTAAGAACCGGCGCACTGCCGCTAGGTAGCGGTTCCAGAAGGACTCGCGTCCCTTCTTAATGGTCTTACGCTGCCGATCCTCCAGCTCCTCAATCTTCTGCAGCGACCCCTCGAGATCCTCGCACTCCTCGACGTCACTGTCTCCATCGACGACTGTGTCCAGCGTGTTATTCTCGACCTCCTCGAAGATTCCGGGCGTTCGTGAGAGCCATCTCTGAACATGGTTTGTTCACCATTTTGGATGAAAACGTATATGTGCTTACATCAATCAGAATGAAGAGCGAGGGTTCGTTTTCAGAGGATGAAAGCGTTTGCTTGTCGTCGTCCTTCTCGAATACTTCCCTGTAGTGCTGCGCATTGTACTTCACCCTGTGGGCACTGATGACACCGAGCTTGTTCTCGAGAAGTCGGAACTGAAGACTTTGGAAGCCGGACGCCGACGTCAGATACTTTCTAAAACACTCAAGTTGATGCACAGTTGCTTATGGAAAACTGCAAAGCGTGCTCGAACCTGAATTCGACAAAATCGAGCGGGGACATGGTCTCCAAAATGAGCATCTGGTCCGCGAGCAGTCGTAGGATACGCACCGTCCTTTCCAGTAAACTGACGATTTGCAGGGTCTTGGTCTCATCCACAAACTAAACGTACAGTGGACTGGTGTACACTGTAATGTCGTCAACGACCTACCTCGTTCATCAGGAGGTTTCGCACGTGGTCGATGTCGTAGATGATTTGCTTGAACCAGAGCTCGTAGGTTTGATGAGTTATGATGAACAAGTGCTCATCCGGTACCGCCTGCTGTCCAACGAAGTCGGATCGCAGGACTTGGCTAGTCAACAGCTTGTCAAGCTACAAATATGAGTATCATGTAACGTGAGCGTGCTGTCTCTCAGATACCTGCAAGTAGTCTCGGTAGGAAACACCATCACCAAGAGCCGCTTTGTTGACGCCGTCTTGTGCGTTGACCTCGTGTACGGGAGTCTCGTCCTCGGACGTGTCGCCACCCTTGAAGCGAACGCCATATCCCATCGGACAAGCCATGTCTACGTCTCTGCTTTAGCCTAAGGAGTTATTTTAGGTGCACCGCGAGTTATGCAACACGGCGTCGCAACTACGTACAACAGTGAATGCGAGTGCCTGCTTTTGGACCCTAGACAATGAGCAACTTATAATGTCCTTCGACACTAGGGGATGATCCTCCCCGCCCATGATAGTGTCACGCAAGCGCTGACCATCGCACCTAGAAAACACCGTTCAGAATTCCGGAAATGCCGCGAGACAACCAGATTTGCTAGCATACTGGGTGTGGAATTGGTTGCGGAGTTGGCGACGAAATGATTAGGAAACGACTGTTCAGGGGTTTCGTTGAAACGGTGTAACATAAACACATGACGGAAGTCGGTGGTCTGCGCAAGGGTCGCAAGTCGCCCGTCGGGGGCACGTCAATGCAGCCTATCCATCTGCTTGGTGCGTCTGGTCTTGCAGTCGTGAGTCGTGTAAACCATAAACCTTTATACCATACATATCACACAATACATGATCACGCAGAGTTCAAGTGAGGAAGCGGAAGCTCATTTTCTGTTCTAAACCGAACGGACAGTTTGCGTCTTAGAAGCCTGCGTGCCTACCGATATCCGTCTTTTCCATGGCTTTGCAGAACTCCTGAAAGGTTATCGAGCCGTCGGCGTCCTTATCAGCCTCGCGCATCGTCCTTTCGGCAATGCTCTCAACCTTCTCGCGGCTCACATTTCCTCCGATCATCTTCTAAAGCTCCGTGAGATAAAGACTAATCAAGCAGCATCCCGCAATTACCTCGAGAATTGCGGTGAATTCATCCTTCGTGATCGTACCGCTTCGGTTGAGGTCGTACATAGTAAACGCAACTTAAAACAGCGTTAAAGAACTGAAACTGAAAGGCAGAAAATACATCTTAGCTTTCCCTCTCGGCTGTTCCACGGATGGGGATTGTTCTTGTTGATCGGCCGAAAATGCGACAGAACCTTCACGAAGTCGTGGAAGTAGACACGCTTGCGCTCACCCACTCTGTAACCAAGAACCGTGCTAGGACTTGCAATCTCAAAGCATACTCCGCATCCGCGAAGAACGCTTCTATCAGACGTGTGCCCAGCGGATTTTTCACCAGTTCCGGAATGTCTTCGAAGTCCTGTGGTGTCATGAAGA
Organism: Aphelenchus avenae; assembly: GCA_020875895.1. NCBI lineage: Eukaryota > Metazoa > Nematoda > Chromadorea > Rhabditida > Aphelenchidae > Aphelenchus > Aphelenchus avenae. Next base: position 2,853,197 of record JNEY01000001.1, read on the forward strand.
GTTCATTCGTCTCGTTGTCTTTGTGCTGCATGCAAAAGTTTTTGCCTTAAGCATACGACCAACTCACTTTCGCTAGCATCGTGAACCGATTGTAGAGCATTTTGATCGAGTTCTTGCTCACTAAACATCTTTTTCTTCGATGGTTCCATACGGGTACAACGTACGTCCGCTTTCGGTGCTCAGGCGTTCCAACGTTTCCACCGGAAGTGTAGAACTTGCACCGCCCATCGCGTTCGTTCTTGGAGTTGTAACCGGCTAAAGGGGTACGATGACGTGAACATAACAGTCTTTGAGCGGCTATGTGGAAACTGATGCATCCATATTGATTTCAAACACCTTCCACACTCAATAAACGTGGCCAATGGTGCTGGCGAAGCTGGCGAAACCGTCCATTCAAAAGCTGATAAGGCTTTTAATAGCACGCAGACGTGACTCATACGTCAAGTGGCATAATTGAGCCAATCGTCATCCCGAGCCGTTTGAGAGCAATAACTTTAGGGAGAACACTTGGTCTACTCTACTGTAGCTACAAGTTAAGTAGACATATTCAACTATTGCGCATAATTATTGGGCATACTGTGTCCGAAAAGCTTCGAACTTCGACTATTCGAGTATGGATTCATAAATACCTCGAATCCACTTTCGCGTCCCTTTGGTGTAGCGATCATGCTCAGTGCATGGAAAAGCAATTTCCGCATCCGTATGGCACTGGCTTTATTTTGCGGAAATGAGGCTTCGGCAATATAGCGGCTATTTGGCCTAAGCAAACATGCGCCTGCAAGTTATGGTGAGCGCCTTTCCGTAGGTGCGTGCCGTGTATTTCGGGCGAAATCAAACCGCTTCTTTCCATGCTTGACACGTGCGCCACTTCAACGGCTTCACAGCTGCCCCTAAGCTAGGGGATGCGAGCTGACGGCGCGGCGCACGCCTTGCTCCAAGCCTTTCCCATAAAACTGCTTCTTTCGGGTTTTCGGCTCCTTGGACCGGAACACGCGTCTAATAGTGGAATCCGATGTTCTCACTCCCACGGGAAATGTCGCCGCCGGTTCGAAAGTTTTTAGCTGCCGTTGATGTGCGGCCCTGAACACGCCATTCCTGTCTCAACCTTCTCACCCTTACTTCTTTGCATTGCATGCCAGTCCATCGTTTCGTGGCATCAATAACCATATGCATAAGCTGGTGGCCCACGACGCTGAGGGCCATTTGCCCTTCAGGGTACATCATAAAACGAGATTTGTATCAACCTAGTCGTAACCAGCTACACGATATTTCCAAATATGCCCACGGGGTATGTCTTATTGGCAACAATACTGCACTAACATCGTCCACCAGTGGATTTGCATGGATTAAGACGCACGTCGTCGTCTCATCTGCCACCATTACGCACTGTGTAAAAAGCCCGCCGAGCTAATGGACCTGCCGCTGCATGCGCTGTTTTGACTAAAACATGCCTCAAAGAAGTTTGAGCCAGAGACCTCCGAGAGTGTCTCCCAGGAAAATACCATTTTCCGCCTCTCATTGCCGCGATTGCTTCTCACTTGCAGCGCATCGATTTTCACACGTAAAGGTAGAGGGGACGAGACGAGTCCCTGCTAAATGCCGGCCTAACAAGCCATTCAGTGGAGGTGCTATGTAGCAGCTAAATTGGTAGGCTTCCTTCGCGAGTTTGCAAGCTGCGCAATTAGGGCGCTACTTGGTGTACTTCCTGGTTGCTAAGCCCCTGAGTGCCTGCTTGGTTGCGGACGTTGTGGCTGAACGGCCACGAGACATTTGTTCAAGCAGGAATGTAACATGTGACGCGAGTTCAAGAAAAAGCATCCCCACTGCTCTATCTATTTGCTCGTTTGCACCGGGCTGCCCAATGACGTTCTGCAAGTCTTTATCATTAGACTGTCTTTTTTTGGATTTAAATGCGGAAGAAGTACGCCCACTTTACTGACCAACCATACTTTAGGCACGATGACTCCGTCCCCACGAAAAGCGTGTGCTCCATACTGCAAGCTTCCAGACAAACGCGACTTCATGGACACTGAACCCGAGCGTACGGCAGACGATTTTTATCGAAACTATGACCCGATGGTGGGTATAGGGACTGCTGGTATCCTAATTCTATTCATTCTGCTCGTCACGATGAAGTCCCTTATTCGATGCGTACGCCGACGCTGGAGAATTCTGACATACGAGCGGCAACGAGTCAAAGAGGCGCTTGCGGAAATGGGAGCCAAGACCATTATGGTCGAAAACCCACAGGACGCTCAGAGCAACGGTGTGAGATGAATGCGGGCCGAACAATCATGCGACGCCCGAAAGTCTGGACGCTCAAGCAGGGCATGACCGAATTCCTGATGTCAACCAAGACGAATCAGGCTTGCCCATGGTGTGCATGCTCTTTGTAGCCGCCTGCATAGCATCCCTTTTTAGCTAATCGCAAAATACGATCAAGGACGAGACGTTTCTCTCTCCAAGCAGCAACGCTTATCGAATGCAGTGTGAGTCTTGCTCAAGCAGAGTCATCCACGACCTATTGCCTAACATCATACGGAGCTTGACCTCATTTGTAGGTTCGTTTATGCACGGAATAAATGTTTTGCCATCTACATAGTACAAGCGAAGGTGCGAGTTGTGGGTGGCAAGTGGAAGCAGGTTTTACTACCCGTTCAACGTATCCGTCTGTGACACCGCTACAGAATAGAATATTGGCAATGAGTCCACTAGGTACAGGAAGTGCGTTACAAGCATAGCTACAGGGACTCCAGGTCTACGTGGCGGATGTCCGGGTACTTCCGCATGATTTCCTTTTCGAGTCGATCCACCTCGTCGCCTACTCGATCAACGATCTTGTCGCCGTGTGTCACCATGAATTCCTCCAGTTCCTGTTCGTTCTTCAGCGATTTCACTTCCTAAAATATACTTATAGCGAAGCAAACGTTAAACACGGGTTTCCATAAGAGTTGTAGCGCTAACCTTAAGCATAGCTGGTAGGTTACAGTGTTCCTTAAGGTAGAGCTGAGTAATTCGATGGCCATCGAAGTCGATTTCTGCTTTGAAACGAGACTGCTCCACGCCCAGGGACGTGGCTTTGATGTCGGTTACCTGCCTAAACGCCGAGACTGATCGGGCTCGTGTTGGACGAATGACGTACCGAACAACTGGATCATTTCGTAGACCGGCAGCGATATCCTCCGTAATGCGCGTAGGGAGTGAGCGTCCTACGAGGTGAGCAGCATTCGTGCGAATGATAAAGCCCGCGGCGGTACCGAGAAGGAAGCCAATAGCGATCGACCCACAACAGTCGAAAACGTGCGTCTCGAAGATGGAGCTCAACGAGACTGCAGTGGCTGCGATCATAACGCCGGTAACTGCGGCACAATCCTCGAGCAACACCACGTTGAGGCTCGGATCACTGCTCGACCTCACTAAAGGCGTAAACCAGAATTAGGATTTGAGCTCATTGTCTTTCACCGTAGTTGGCCATGGTCATGTTCGCCTCGATGGCTTTTCTTTTCACTGTCGTGTATGCCTTTAATCCGGAAATCGTTTGGAATGCGAATGAAACGGCCAACGCATAATACGCCTAAACGGTGTGGATTAATGTAGAAAGTGGCCATGTTTCAACATACGTATGTTAGCGGCTCGAGCGGCGTAGGATGTAGTAGGCCACTAATTCCATGGTACATGGATAATCCGCAACCGAACGCAAGAATGCCGCAACCGCTGATAAGCGAAGTGACGTATCGCATGTTGCCGAATCCGTAAGGAAAGTTCGGATCGGGATTCCGTGTCGAGAAGCGGATTCCTAAACAAGGCGGGTTTTTGTTACCCAGGCTCAAAATACGCCTACCAAACATAAGGATGAGCTGGTTTGCCGTGTCCACGGCGCTATGGATGGCCTCGGCGAACAGACTCTTGCTTCCCGTGACGTAGGCAGCAGCAAGCTTGCAAAGCATGTCCATCGTGTTCATAGCGATGGCCACGCCGACTACTCCGTGGGCATCTTGCGCGTTTGCAGTTTTCTCCGCCTGCATGCGTAGCACTTGCCGCTGGGATTCCGTGAGGGAAGCAGTTGATAAAAGCGTTCGCCTCTTCGCCAACATGGCCGCCTCGGAGCCGTGAATCTGAAGGTAAACTAGATGTATCGCCGGTTGGTAAGCTTGTAAGGTTACTTGGATAGCCTTGTCCCGAACGTCGTCGACGTAGTACAGTGGACGACTCGATATTTCGGAAATGTCCACCGACCGAGGAAGAGCCCTAAAAGGTAGGTTCGTGCTAGCCGCATACTTTATGGATACTAGTACCTTAGTTGTTCCTTAGTGAGTGAAAACTCAGCCATCGCCCGTGCCTCGTCGATCTGGTCATCGGTATACGTTCGGGACTTCCTCGATGCTCTCGCGATTTTGAATAAACGTTGCGACTTCAGATCCTTTGATTCCGAGCCCGCAGTCGTGCAGTAGAAAGAAGCTGTACTGCGAGAGCATCGGCACAGTAGTACGAAGGCTGAAAGAAAAAAATGGGTCGTTTAGAGAATGGCAAGATACCTCTACTCGTCAACATTGTTTCACGATAGAAAGGCGTCCGTTATGCGTCCATGCGTCTAAAGGTTTCAAAGCTACTACCCTCTAAGGTACATAATCCATCTGCCATAGCTACTATAAATACGAAACGCATACCTCGGGAATCCCGGTTTCAGTTGTTGACTGACCAAACTTGTTTCTCCTCCGTGCTGCGCGAAGTGGCATTATGCCGCGCAATCCACTTGGAAACACTGTAGTGTCTCTCGGACTCAATCTGGTAATGGCCAAAGTTGAACTGTAGAACAAAGTTATCGTTATACTTAGCACAAGGAACGATCCCGTTGAAGAATGAGAGCACGCATCCGCACCCCAAAACTTGTCTTATGCAACGAAAAAATGTATGAAGCGTTTAGAGAATGGACTGTGCCACTGAATGCCGATGCCGAACTTATTAGTACCGTTTGTCATATAGTTGCAAGACAAGGCCCAGGTCCATACAACTAAAACGGACAGAGAGACTACGACAGGGCAGTGACTGAATTTCTGGCCAACTTTTAAGATCATTTGATCAGGAGCTCTACCCCTTGGCGCTTAGCGTCCTTCACTCCTGCTTCCCTTTGTGAATCTGGAAAAGCAGTAGGCTACCTATGGTATGCACCATCGGTGCCTTGATTGCTTCCTTGTCGGTAAGTCCAGCCAGACATTGCTGGTCTCCTTCATTCGAACCGGGCAACGTTCAGCAACAGTTGTAGCACAACGCGTGCCACGCTTATCGCCGCTTAATATCTTGACGCCTCTCGCGGCTAAGCCGCGCTCGAGTAGGCGCGAAACAATTTGTAAGAGAGTGATGGAGGAAGACATATGAATGGAATTGAATATGTAATGTGAAATTTTGCGCCAAAGCGGTTCCGTATTTCGCCATTCAAGGTCATTTATTAGCGCTTGTTGGATGCGCAGTTAATTCGACGCCACTGAAATGCAATCTGCCCAAATAGACGCTATATTCATTTTATTGCCGTATTGTCCAACATGCTGTCCAACATGTTATCCGAACATGTTGTGGCTAGTACGGTCCTTTACGTCATAAGATAACGTGCAGGCAGAGCCCTAGATTGTTGTCCTTTTATTACCAAGCCATACATACAGTGAAGCGCAAATAATCTGAATTCGCAGGTGTTCCAAATAAAGCAGGGACACGCTATACGTATATGACACTTACAACTAGTTATGCTTGTCGGGCTTGCTCATCGGGCTCTTTGGATCGAAGCAGTACGGGAAGGAAGTGGGGTACATTTTCGGGACGAATGCCGACTGTCTCCAGGCGTCCAGGTAGAGCGTGTTCTGGAGGACGAGTTGCCCGATATGCGGCCAGGACATCATCGTCATCCGCTGACGCTTGTCCTTCATTCGGCGGTTTTGGAACCAAACCTTAAAACGCGGTTAATTGCCCTGCAGAAAGCGAGCATCAACTTTATGCGCTGCGTACACGAGAGCCCCGCTGCACCGTCCGTACCGTACCCCCATCGCAAGGTTTCCGGGATTCGAGTTCCTAAGGGAAATAATCGTGCCGCCATTTTGACAAATCATTTCGTCCTGATACTCGCGCCCCGCGACGCAGTCTCCGTTTTTGTCATAATCCGCTCGCGCGAGATGTATAATATTGCGCATTGTGACACAATCCCGAATTCAGTGCCCCGCTGGGAGTTATCGTAAGCTGGCATGTACTTTCAGAAATCTATTAGCCACTGGACGAAGGTCGTGAGTAAAATACTGCGAACACGGGCTGAATGCTTAGTCCGTTGTTTATTGGTTCGTTTGGTTTCGAACAGGAGTTCGTCGAGCGAAACTATATGAAGCTTACCTTGATCGTTCCTTCCGGCAGGTTGAGCTCCTGTGCTAGCTCGCCACGGCGCACCTTTGAGACGTAGCTTTCACGGGTAAACTCCTGCTCCAGGATGTTGATTTGCTCCCTCGAAAAGGCGGTTCGGTAGCGGCGGATGTTCGGATCTGCAATGAACGTCACATCTGCCGTGCGGCGACAATTTGTTAGTCAGTGCATGACGGCGGGTCAATTCCCCTAATTTGCATGCACACTCAATTGCCAAATCTTTATAGCCGTTGTCTTGATCGTAAAACAAACAAGCAATTGGCCTATCACCTGCTACGCGTTTTGTACATGCAATTGGGCAATAAAGGGTGTTAACAAGACTTTAGCAGGACAAGTGGCGTGCCTTTGGTATCCCACATCGCCTCGAAAAATGCAGTATCCTCTCAGCTCCTTCGGATTCCCTCGTCATCCTTAAGAACTAGCCAATTGTCCGGAATCCCCGCCGCCCAAATATTTGAATAGTCGATCTTTACAATTCATAACACCAGGGACGGGACGATTTGGGGGGGGGGGGGTAATTCCGATAAATGATGGGGGTAGGCAATTTCGAAAAATGCGGAGGGCAGATTCAGAATAAGCCGGTGGTGGATTGCGGTTTTTGGCAAGGTGTATGAATACCGATTTCGAGGAAAACACTTCCAAGCTCTGGGCTTGCATTACTTTCTCACGCCCGCATGCACGCGCGCGTAGCATGCTAGGTCTAAGTTGCGGTTGAAGCATGTTTCCGAAGCGCATAGTTGCCTAGTAAGGTAATCAGCATACCAGTTTGTCCGGTAGACAATGCTTACTATCGTTGGTAGAGGACAAGGTAAGGGAATGCTAAGTAATGGGTCAGCGCAACTAGACTTCGGCATGATCCTATCCGTTCCGTACTGACCCATCGGGTCGTACAAAAAAGCGATATTTCGTGCCGTAATTACGACTTCTACGGCACGTAAAAGCCGTGTTATGGTAGGAAACTTTCACCCGTGCCGTAAAGCCGGACTAATCAACCCCATGCGTACTAAGCCGTACCGAATAATGCGGATATAGTACGGGAACGGCCCATACGGCAGTACGTGTACCGAAGTCTGAGAACCAATTTGTCTGGGTGACAACGAGCTGCCCGCTAAAGACCCGAGCTATGTCGCTATTCGCTTTCTGAATTGCAGCCAAATCAGCGAAAACAGTGTGCATAGTTTCGTCTTATTTCCAAAAAGTACGGGGCCGTATAAAGGAAGCTTACCGTGGACAACCGACGATTTGCTGATGGAATCAGCACGAGAAGACGGCTTTGCACCAGTAGCAGTAGGTCCGGCCGTTGCCTGAGACGATGCATTTTGCATGGCGGACAAAGCCGTGCATGAAATAGGCGTCGTAGAAGTTTGCGTCGCATAGTTTTCGCCTTCCGATTCAGAGTTGCTTGTCGGTGGCGTTACAGTGGCCTGACGATGGTTGACGGCCTGAGCGACGTCGAGAGGACTATTGAACACAGTGAACTGGGGCAGCTGACTGTACAATGGGGGACTGTTTGCGCTAGCTTCGGGGCTCTGCGCGGGGTTGGTCTGTGGACGAATAAGCGCTTCGATGTTGAACGACTGCATTCCGGCGGCGGATCGCGCAAGGATTAACTCGTTTCCGCAGATTAGGCTCGTCACTTACGGTAAGAGACACGCGCCGCCACGCCCTCGAGCGTTGTCGGAAGCGGAATCGGCGCCATCATCTCTGCGGGGCCAGTTAATACGTGCCCCGCCTTGGCGTGGCATTATTACCGAATTTTCCACATGCCGCCTCGTGTCATGGCCATTCTCGTAGTGATACTTCAAGCAGGCAATGCGGTATTAATTAACCGGGGTGGCTAGTGTCAGCGATTAGGAGCCCTTAAGAGCATGCTCATAATTGACGAAATGTCAGTCCCCACGAAGGCGTAGTAGTTGTACGCCGAGGCGTGTAGGCGAAGGCGTTGTACTGGATGTATGTGTCCTAGTCAACCGCTGGTGATGAATTGGCCCACAAACACCGATAGCGACCCCGACTGTGTGTCGCTAAATCCAAGCAAAAATTTTGAACTTTCAATTTTCTGGGGGATTGCTGATTTACAATTCGAGTCGTTCTATCACGTCGAAATTCGGAATACTCACAAAATTGTACCAGCATTACCAATATTTTCCCGTCTTATACAAAGCGTGCCAAATAATATGCGGTATTTGTTGAACAACCATTGCATAAGGCATCCGTCATCGTCGGAAGTACGTACCGTACGTCGTCCATCCGGGCCATAAATCTCCAGCGATCAGCAGCGGGCTCCACGGGCAAGATGTTCTCAGCGGAACGACTTTGATCCAGTCGGCGCACATACGAATGTTTTGACACATAATTCGATGTTAATGTTGCGGTTGTAAACGTGGAACGCGCATTTGTCGGCACGCTCCTCAATAAACGGACAGCAGATTGAGGTAGAACGACGGCATTCAGCCGGCTTTGATGAGGTCGACCTGGCAACCAAAACTGATAGACTATGCGATTTTTCTTCAGGCTAGCAGTCCTCTTTCCGTTTGATAGAGCTAGACCTGTGCAGGATTTCAGGAATTCCAAACAGCAGCCTCAAGACCTGAACCTTAAAGGTAAGCCAAACTGAAAGGCAATACCAACCACAAGTGTAAACGACTTAACCAAGCCCACTAAGTTGAAACTCAATTTGGTTCTTACTAGCATGGCGCCACCGAAACACTTTAGGGTAGGTGCTTTTGTTCACATGAGAGTATCCACCTGTTTTTTATACTTGCTCCAGTCTTGTATAGACCCTTTACAGGAGCACTTGGCTGCGCGTCTACGAAAGACGCGTCCACAGGCTGCGCATACATAACTACGTAGCTCAGAGCTTGCAGCGTACCGGGTTATCTTTATAGACGAAGGGAGCAACCTCGCGATCGACGTACATATGTGAAACGGAAGAGGATAGTCGGCAGTAAAGTTGCGCGTAAGATGTAAACGCACTTCCAACAAGTTTCGTTTGATCTCAGGTGACCGGCTTGCGAGATTTGTTGGCCGAAAAAACAAAACGGTTTGCTAAAGACTATGAAGCTGTCTGGCTTGGGGATGAGAATGAAGAAGTTTTAGTACTACGCAAGTTGATCGGCGGTAACGTTCCGTTGACCACGATCCCGAATGGCCTCGTAGTATGTTCCCAAACCGCGGCAACACATTAATGTTGGTATCGGGAGCACAAGTAGAGTAGGCTTAAGCCCTCATGTGGTACATGCTTTTTTCGATCCATTTTATACAGACTATGCATAACATTCCATGCTAAAAGTTAGTTCAGTGCGGTACGCATGCGTCCCGCATTCCTTGCTTGCGATGCTTGCCAGCCGATCTTCCTTGGTTGATAAACAAGCAAGCATAAGCAGGCAGTCAGTGTTAAACAAGTCGCTGTTGCCGATCCACAATAAAAGTTCGTTTCTCGATCCGGGCACCTTCGGATACCTGGCTGTAGTTTCAACGCAATTCGTTGATGACAACATAGTTTTTTTTTGCAAGACCTGGCTAGAGGGCATGTTTCCTGCTCATTATGCTAACTGCAGTAGCGCATGCTATGCTTTTCTCTGTCGTCGTGTACGTCGTTTTCTTATAGTCCATATTAGCTAAACAAAATTAACTTTCCAAATATTTTAGGCTGTCCCCATACAGGGTAGACATTCCCAGACCGGCGCAGGAGGCGGGGGGGGGGGAGGGGATACACTTCTTAGGTCGGTGGGAAGCCCGTGTCATTATTGGACAACGTGAACGGCGTCACATACGGCTTGTAGGTAGGATTTCGGCTTCAAAGCCAACTTTACCCTCAATTTCGACTCAAAGTTGAGATTGAGGTGCTTCTTGTAGGCGTTCGTGGTTCTCTTCTGTGCGCGTGGACGAACTGATATATCCGTTTATCGACTAACGCAGAGTTGCTGCACATGAGATTGATTCCACTGATTGAGATAGGTGACTGCAAGGGTGAGATGGAGGGGGACAATGTGTGAGACCCGAGGAAGGATAACAATGTACAAGTTGGGCATTCCTAGCTAGATGTGTGCGTTTGTGAGGAAACAGTGGGGAAATAGGTTAGAACAGTGCAGGCGGTCCATGCTTGAAAGTAACAATCGTACAGAGAAACAGGATAAATGGAGAAGAGGGAATGTTGCTAGGGAATTGGTGCGTTCAGCCCTGCTGAGGGAAGTTGTACTCGCTAGACGGAGACGAAGACGGGTCCTGCTCGTTGCCCGAGCCGAGAATGCGGCGCACGCGCTTGCACGGCTTCACCTTCCACAGGTTCTGCGACTCGAGCGACGGCGAGTTGTTCCACGCACTGCGCTTAGCGATCGCCGAGTTCTCCTTCTGCTCCAAGGCTATGCCGAGATGCTCCGCCATCAGAGTGCGACACTCCGATAATTCGTACGGCTCGACCTGCAAGTGTTTATTTTAGTACTGCGTCAAGGGCTATCCGCTTTACCTTGAATATGCGACGAAGAGACGAAGTCACACGCTCCTCGTCCGACTTGATGGAACTCTTCGAGAGCATGAGCGAGAGCAGCGCAAGCGCTAGCACCGAAGCTCGAAACTGACCGACCAGCGGCCAGTGGCAGATCACCGCCTCGAGGTTGTCGCGCAGAGCTGGCGAATTTGCGAGATGCGTTGCGCCGATAACTGCGAGCATGGACTGCAGAAAGCGATCCATGGTAGGCAGCAGGAGGTTCCAGTCGAGCTTCTCCAAGAGGGTCTTCTCCATGCGGTTGACCTCCTTGGTGCTGTAGCCGATGCGGAGCTGAGCAAGCAGACGACCAGCGTCCACCGGCTCAAAACCCACGTCATCACCACCGCTGTACTCTTCGTGGAACTTCACCGCCACGTACAGAGCCGTCACGGCCAAGCAGTTCAGGTACCTAAAGCACGGTTTTTTCTTTCGCCGGAAGCTATGACAAAACCATTGTTTTGTAACGCCAGGTTAGATGTGCACCCCCGAAAAATCTACTTTATTCAACGCTAAGAATTTTGTTTTTTTGCATTTGTTTCTATTTCGTCCCCTTACTTGGACTTGACGCGGACACGATTCAAGACAGCGTCCATAAGGCCGACTGCAAGTCCAACAGTGTTCAGCTCGAGCTGGAGATGACGGCCAACGGAGCAGATCCATTGCGCTTCGCGGTCTCTTTCCGGAATCGTGGCAAGTCCGGGACCCTAAAGAAGTTTGTTAAAGTCGGCTTCAAGAAACTTATCAAGCATTGAGGCCAAAGGAGCATGGTTTCCTTCTACGAATCCCTAGCACGTACCTTTGGAATTTTCACTGACGTGCGGAAGGAAGTTTCTTTCGATAGAAGAGACTGGAGCAAGGCTGTCGATAGTTGGTAACTGCCATCCTTCATATCAGGCACGTTTGTGGATACCTGCAATGTACGGACTAAGCTGAGCAGTTGAAATTTATCACAGCGAACCGACACGCGCCAGCACTTCGAATGAAAGCAAAATACACGAACTGATGCAATTCTGCACGCGCAAGTGGACGCGGATGAGCCAATCGCAATGTCCATTTCGAAACCGTCTGCGGCCAACAGCTGCAATTCCGAGGACGCCTTTAAAAAGCGCCTATTCGTACACACCAGAATAAATGACGGTTTCTCCACCGTGCACAGGAAGTGGCGCATGACTCGGTCGCGAACAAATCGCACCCGCTGACCGCCCTTCCACACGGAGACAATCGGGGTCGTCAATATCGCGGGCGAACGCCGGACACGTGATCGGCGGCAGCCGCCGGGTGTTGCCAAGATCTTTGAAGTGTTAGGGGTCAGGAATCGGTCCATAAAAATTGTGCAACGCTGGAAATGCTGTAGCTCAGCGCTAGGGGAAACTGCCTGGAATTTATCGATCGTCCCACACTAAGCTATCCTGGGAAAGTTGGCATTCTCGGGCGCGGGCGGACGGCGGCCGGCAATTGCGGACAGCACGTGCCCTGCGCGAGGACACGAACCAATAAACGACGAAGCATAATCGAAGCACCGAGGGCTGGATAAAATGAGTTCCTTGTTAACAAGTGGCCATTAACGAGTGCCATCTTTGCGTTGCCTAGGCGATGCACTTTTCACCCACCTCCCTCCCACACTAACACTATTTCGAAGTTGGCTGAGTCTGTGGAGCGAGTAATTGACCGGAATTGACTCGCTTCCTTATAGGTAACGACATGGGAACTTGTTCCGTAAATGAAACCGCCGCATAGAAAGTCACCTGGTGCGGTATTATGCAGGAGGATGATAAGGTGCCTGCGTCACCTTTTTTTGCTTAATAACTGTCGGTCACTTTTCACGGCTCATGCATCAAACCTCAGTAAGCATAGCTTCTAATAACGGATTAACAACAACTAAGAAGCGATGTGAGGGTTAACACAATAAATTCTGCACTGTCCGATCGTCGTGAATGTATTGGAGGAAGAAACCTTCTCAGGGTTCCACAGGAATTTCTCGCAATCGTTTCCATTGAAGAACCAGCTAAAGACGTTGCCTACTGCCGTAGCTACTTCAAGCACCCACCGTTCCAGCCAACCGTCAGATTCTGGAGGCTTCTGTGACGAGCATGACGTAGCTAAAAACTCATACTGCAGGGATTTCGTTTAAGTTTCTTCCCTACCCTTGCGCGGACAGCAGACACCATCCCAAAGCGGGCTAAATCTCTCGATGCCACTGATGCACTCGTAGCTTGGTGGGCACAGGAAGTTTGCATTAGACCCTGTAGAATCACACAAGACCGGCTCTGACTCATTGCCCTTGAGTATCACCCGATATCCGGCTCCCTCCGGTAGGGGGCAAGTCAATGGACTGGAGACCATCCCAGTGGCTGCAACATACAATGTATTGCGCAAAATAGTCAATCCGGACGTCAGTGAAATATGCGTACCTGCGTCGATAAGTGAAAGGCATATCCAACCGTATGAATCGCTGTCTCGACGAATTGAATTCTCGGGACACGTACAACGTCCTCGACGGCATACGGCACCGGGCCAGTGTAGGTGGCATTCGTTGTTTTCGGCACATTCTTTCGCCAATGTACTCAGAACAACGGCGAAGATCAGTAGGCATCGAAGCAACAAGGAAGTATCCATAAGGAAGTGAGAGGGTGAGCCGCGATGACCAATGCTAATTAGCTGCTGGTGCTCCTTCTGTCCTCGCTGCGCCTCTTAAAGCTTCTCCCGCACAGCAAACCTGTTCTCCGTAGCATGAGGGTCACTGGAGTACGTGCGAAATTTGGTTTTTCACGCCGACGTTAACCCCACCTATGACCTTTGAGCCAAGAGCCGTTCGTGTCGCTGAAGGAAGGCTATTTCGCCATTCGAAGGGTTTAGGGCGATTCTAACTTCGCAGCAGACTCAATAATTTTGCCAATCATCTTTTCCCCGAGAAACGTGGGTCTATTAGGTATAAATTGTTGTTTATTTTGACAACATATGCAGGAAAACAACGTGGGTTACAGGATAGAATTTTGGGCGATATGTGTACAGCGGGGTTCGGATTCAGAAACGCCTCTGCATGATACTGTCTTCTTCTTTCAGGCCAAATAGTAGTTGCTTTGCGAAGGGTGAGAACTGGATCTGCTCGAAGAAGTCGGCCACGACAACAGCTTCTTTCTGAATAAAAGGCATTAAAAGTGGTATCTCTCTAATCAAGAGTTTAATATGATGGTCCGCAACAATTAAATGCATTGGGCCGCAAAAAAGGGAAAATGTAAGTTATTAGTGACCGGAACGAGAAATGGAAATCGTTATGAACGTACCATCTCAACTGCCATGGTCGCTATAACGGTGCCGAGAAGGAGAAGCTTCCCGAAGCGGTCCGCGGCTTCTTCACTGCCTCTCTTTCGGACCATATAGCGATAGAGGGCGTTCGTGATGGATGAGCGCCCTTCGGCAATGGAGGTTCGAACGTTTGGAGAAAGGTCATCCGCGTCTGAAAATTCTCCTTCAATCTCGATGAAGCTTCAAAGACATTCAAGGAAACTACAGCACGATTGCGCTCCTTTTCCGCAAAAAGACATGCGTGTTTTATGAAGCTGGGAAACTCACCAGGATTGAGGAAGAAAATCGCCTTCGCGGCTGCGAACTCAACGATGTCGATGTTCATCTTTCGCATCGGGTTCAGCAGGTTGTCGAGCATCTTGTACTTCTTACGTTGGAAGCCTGCGGGCCTGGAACTTGCGCTAGAAAACCGTTGAATACTTGATCGTAGGCGCAACATTCACAACACGACAGCTAACTTCTATGCTTGAGCCAGAAACTAACCGGTCCGGTTCAGGAGTTCGGTCGAAGTAGGCGCCATTCGGGAAGACAATCGTATCTGGAACCCAGTAACAATGAGGGTAAGGAAGAAACAAACACACCTGGACCCTTGTCTGGAGTGTAGAAGCACTGAATGAGTGAGGGATATGTAATAGCGGAATGACGAAGCAGGGCAAGCTAAAAGTGTGTTTTAACTCTCACGTATGGCAACAAGCCGACGAATCAGAGATACTATAAACTTGCAGGTCTTACTTTGTCGCTGAGAGCAAGCTTCTCGTAGACTGGAATGGTCTTCGCCCACTCGATCATGATGACCCAGTCGCGTTCGTGCCAATAGTGGTAGTCTGTTTGCTGAGCTGGTCGCAGTATGTCCGTACTATGACACGTCTGAAAGCATGCCTGTATCAGGCGTGTGCCTGATCAGATGTCCGCACCACTACCTGAGCTTGCTTCTTGAGGAAATCCTCGTTGAAGAATATGGATGGCGACGAGGACCGCGTCTACCAGCGACTTCTGCATGACCATATGGGAGTTTCTATAACGAGCCACGTTTCGAAACCTGCAATTTACTTCCACGGTACCTGACGGTCTTAACATGGCTTTCCACTGTCTGTAGCTGCTGTAGTAGCAGTTCCTCCGCAACTTGTTCCGGTGTGATTTCACTCACGCTTTCCGACGGCGAATCGTGATTCGCATTCAATGATGGCGCCGCAGAGGTTGAACTTTTCACGGGAGGATATCGTCTCGTGCGCTTTGTGTAGCCGATCGGATCACGGTTTTGCTGTATGGCTAAAGGATTAGCGTTGAACATCAGGACCAAGTTGTTATCAGCTTACCGTCTTTGTTCATTCCGACCGCTAAGCATTTTTTGAACCGACAATGACGACATGCGCAGCGTACGCCTAGAGCAAATACATGTTGTTATTGATTTGCCTTCGTCGAAACATACTCTTGTCGATCAGACAATTTCCGTTGAACTGACACACGAATGTCTGCTTCTTCATGATGGTTCGTCGGAAGAATGTCTTGCATCCATTGCTGAGATTACCCGCTGGATTAAAAGTCAATTTGAAGCCACTTACCAACTTGGCGTCCCATAGTGATAACCCGTTGAGACGTCATTACAAACCTGCAAATATTTGGTACAACAAACAGAGGTATTTCCGGAAAACACACCATGCATATTTCCTCGGATGATCCTGAAGTAGCACCTGGAGCGCCGGAGTCGGTCGGCACGTCCGCCATTTTTTGCAACTATCGCCACGCGTATTGCGCGGATCTCTTCGCTTTCCGCCGGGAATGCGTCGCTCGACGTGAACACACGTCGGGGTAACACACGCTCTCTGCCTGCCTCCTTCCACTCTCGGCTGCGGTTGTCATGGGACGTGTGGTGGTCCAAGCGACTCGCTTTCTCGCTGGTTCAGACCGCTGGGAACCTTCACACTCCCACCGCCGAGCACTGTTCGTCCGCGCACTTTGGTTTTTCACACTCCGTATGGATTTCCCGAAAGGGAAATATCATGTGCTACCGCTCGAAAACCAAAAATATAAGTGCGCTCATTGGCTTAAGGCAAATGAAGTGCATCGCACGCAACGCATTCGAGTACAATAAGATGAATCCAGCTCCTTGCATTGCCGACACTTCACTGCCTCCGGGGCGGTCCTTTAGAGCAAAGTAGAGACGGCAGTATCGCGGAAACTATTTTTACTGGGCTTTAAGGTAATAAAGATGAGCATCATACTGCGTAACGTGTAACGACAATCCGTAACGCATTGGAGAACAACTGGAGGGAGTAGCGTTAGGGTTAGGTGGTACCTGGACGAAGGAAGGCCACCCCAAATTTCTTTTCTTTGCGAACTACATCACACAAGACAAGCGATAACTCAAAGCTAACTGAATCGATCACACATGTTGACTTGGCAGCGGATAGAGAGACACGCTAAACACCATGAGACAAGCCCTGTGATCACCTGCATTTTGCATTAAACGATTGACACATCATAGTGTCAATCAGACGTTCACAGCCGTGTTTTGAGGAGCTGACACCGCCGTTTGTCTCATGTGGCACCACACGTCGGGACGGCAATTCAAAAAATGTGTGGGAGTGAGGGCCAGTTAGCAGCCGCGATCGCTGATCGGTGCTTAACTGCCGCAGGCTGGGCATCAATCGGCTGGGACACAAGCCGACGTCTCCTCAGTGTTGCTGTCAAGTTCTCATTTTTCAGGTAGCTACCATGTCCGAAATTGTTTCATGACACTTTAAAATAATGCCTTTTTAGCATTTCCGGCCTCGGTTGCTGGAATGAATAATACCGGTTTGCCCGGCGCAGCTCTTAGACTACCAGGCGTGCATAGCCCTAAGCACTTTGCTTTTATTCTTCTGAGGGGCGTCAGCGGCTTTGAACTAAACGAAACGGCCACCGTCTGATGGTCCAGCTCTTCGACTCCGATGACAACCAGTTGCGTCCAGAACGTCAGCCCATGGTTTCTTACTGGTGTTGTGCGAAGCGCTCTCGCACTGCTGGTGATGTTCCTTAAAACCGCGAAGCCATCAGACTGGACGAATTCCGGCTACCCGGACATTCGAGGTCTGACATACCACATGTGTTCTACGCAAACTCCTAAGAACAGCCTTCTCTATATCTGCGACCCGGATCGGATATTGAACGTCAGCCATCGTAAGTCCTTACAACGCTGTGCATATAACGTATATCAGCTTTTAGTGCTGAAGCTCAACGAAGCCATGCAGCAACTAGCCGTCGGTACTCCATGTCCATGCCAGGTTTGACTCTCTTGGCTTAGAGTCACGCAAAGTAACCTTTAGCGACGATCCCAGTGCTCATCCGGAGACGATGCAGCTACCCTTCACGGTTTCGTTGTTTCGATTGCCTTAGCGGACAATCTCCAAATGAACTTTCACAGTCCTTCAGAACAGTAAGGCACGCTATTACGCGCTTCTGCATTGCTTCTTCAGGCAACTGACGGATCGCGCGGAGAGCTTCGTTAAGACGTTGGAAGGCAGATGGGCTCTCGGTGACTGTGGGAACTCAGTAATAGTTTTCGTTTGGCGACATTACAAAAAGGTGCGTACTCGACAGCGTGTTGTCAGTCATTGGTGTCGAACGAAAAAAATGTTTACCATGGCCCTCATTTGCCGGTGTAGAAGGACATCGGTTCGTGTATCCTGCCGCTTCCGTTTCATTCGATTCCTTGGTGCAAGTTTTACGGACTGCTCAATTCCAGATGATCATTTGGCCAGCGAGACTCGCGGAGAGGTACATAACACCGAACGAGCGTAAGGACATTCTAAACCGCGTCAACGACCTCATTCAGACGGATCGATGGCCCGAGGCTCTCACGCAAGTAGTAGGTACGCGAACCAAAGTCACTGGGGATGGGCAGAACAGGAATAAAGAACGGAACGGGACTTTGTTGACGGGACAATTGAGAACGGAACGGATATAAACCAAGTTGTACCGCTTAGGAACACCATTTTTACTTTCATAGCTTTCCGTTTCCAACGCCCTCAACACCTTTCGGAAACTGAATAGCACGGGTTGTAGTTGGGCACGGGACGGGACAACTGCAGCGTCAGTACAGAACGGGACGAGAAACTTTCGGCACAAATACCAGCCCTAGAATTCACATGGTATTACTATGGTTTTCAGACGAACTTCATGCAGAACTAAGAGGTGATCCCGATGTTCGCTTCGATTCTGGCACACTATCGCTGGTATGATATGACAGCAGATTTATGCCAGCGTAGTGCTCTTTAGGTAGTTGCGGTCGGTGTTGCTAGTGCCTTTGCAATCCTTGTCACCTGTAAGTTTCTTGTTGGTACCATCTTAGCACTTATGTAGCAATAATCCGAGCCGTAAGCTTCAGGTTGCATCTTTGCCTTCCGTTGTTGCGGCAAGTATTCACCCGAAGATGATAAGTCACTGAGCCGGATGGACAGCATTAGAACGCAGGTCACTAGACTGACATAGCCATGTGGCTACTTGATCATCCCCCTTTTTAGAGGAATATGAACCACGCGTCCGACCGCTCGCCACTTTCTCTCAACGCATCGCCGAAGTTTCCGATCCGGCACGGCACGCCGCCGAACAGTCCCCTCAGCTTTCTCGCGGATTGCGACACAACGATGGTGTGAAGTCTCATGTGGCGAAAGCGTTTGGATCGTTTTTGTCAATTAGCATTACGGGTATACACCGAACTTATTCGCAAAGACAATACAACGTCATGATTAAACATATTGTCGAGATTGCGGCTTCCGCGTGCTGTTGGCCTTAGAATGGGCAAAGGATGAGTCAAACCATCCTTCCGCCTTGACGGTACCCAAGAATTAGCTGGGGCTACTGTTAACGTCATACAAAGCTTCACATCTTTCGGAATGAGGTCGTAGTAGGCTTGCGGTAAAAGTTTCGGAAGAAGTCACGAATTTCAGAAATTCGCAAACGCTAGCTGGTATGACTGTACTGTAATTCACGAATGTAGTACCTATTAATGACTTGGATCGTGCTAGCGTACCGTTTCATTAATGGAAGCATGTCAGCGGTGCGGTGACTTATCGATCTAGCGTGGATTCCGAGCATGTGCGCCTGACTTGAGCTCCATTGGCGTTTCGCACTTAGCCGAGAGAAGGTTATTTCACCCGCTGTACTATTTAGCGCTACACCGCTATACTGTTCCGCAGCATCTGCGAAAATGCTCATCCCGTACAATACCGGCAATGGGAATGGGAACAAGATGAACTTGCGCATAGAAATCCTCGAGAACCTGTTAAAGGCCTCCGGCGACGGAACCTCAGCAAAGGTTAACTCCTTGCGACAAGCAGTAAAGCGCAATAAAACCGATGTAGCAGACAACACTGCGAAATCGCTCGATCTTCTTCGCCTGGTTGGTTTTACTTTGACGAGCACTGGTCACATTAATTTGTTTTAGGTATTTCAAGATGAAATGACGGACGGTAAGGTTTAACAGCAGTGGAAAGGGGCCATGGGTTCTCACTAGAGCCCTTTTAGAGATCAAGCAAATCATTGACCGTCACTTGAGGACCTCATTCGCACCAGCCTTCGAGAACCTGAAGAGAAACGGGCTGGTAGGTTTCCATTTTCTACTGCATTATCTGACTGATTTTCTTTCTTCTTCATTAGCTTCTTCAAAACTGTGTACTGTTTGCAGGAAGTCACGGAAGCGGACATGAACGCCCTTTGCATTGCAATCCTCGATGGAGGTCAGTTACTTGTGAGAACGCCTCCTAGGCATCTTAAGACTTAAGCGACATCCCAACCAGCGTGACCAGTCAAATGGACCGGGGACAAAAGGACCGCTGACAAATGGACCTGGGCAAATGGACCGCAGGTACAAAAGGACCGGGGACAAACGGACTGTGGACAAAAGGGNCACTCGTCAGCTTGTTGTTAGTTATTGGTGTCGAACGAAGAAAGGTTTGCCATGGCTCTCATTTGCCCATGTAGAAGGACACCGGTTTCTGTATCTTCCCGCTGCTGTTTCATTCGATTCCTTTGTGCACGTTTTACGGACTGCTCAATTCCAGATGATTATTTGGCCAGCGAGACTCGCGGAGAGGTACATAACACCGAACGAGCGTAAGGACATTCTGAACCGCGTCAACGATCTCATTCAGACGGATCGATGGCCCGAGGCCCTCACGCAAGTAGTGGGTATGCGAACCAAAGTCACTAGGGATGGGCAGAACAGGAATGGGGAACAGAACGGTACGTGGTCAGCGGGCCATTTGAGAACGGAAGGTTTTAAAAACGCATTCTACCGTTGCTGAACATCCTTTTGACGAACACATCTTTCTCTTTTCAACGCCCTCAACACCTTCCAGGCACTGAATGGCACGGGTTGCAGTTGGGAACGATACAACCCTAGAATTCACATGATCTTACTATGGTTTCCAGACGAACTTCATGCAGAATTAAGAGGTGATCCCGATGTTCGCTTCGATTCTGGCACACTATCGCTGGTATGACATGACATCAGATTTATGCCAGCGTAAAGCTATTTAGGTAGTTGCGGTCGGTGTTGCAAGTGCCTTTGCAATCCTTGTCACGTGTATGTTTCTTGTTGCTTCCATCTAAGCACTTTTGCAGCAGCACCAATCCTAGCCGTAAGCTTCAGGTTGCATCTTTGCCTTCCGTTGTTGCGGCAAGTATTCACCCGAAGATGATAAGTCACTGAGCCGGATGGACAGCATTAGAACACAGGTCACTAGACTGGCATAGCCATGTGGCTACTTGTTCACCCCTTTTTTAGACGAATATGAACCATGCGTCCGACCGCTCGCCACTTTCTCTCAACGCATCGCCGAAGTTTCCCATCCGGCACGGCACGCCGCCGAATAGTCCCCTCAGCTTTCTCGCGGATTGCGATACAACGATGGTGTGAAGTCTCATGTGGCGAAAGCGTCTGGATCGTTTTTGTCAGTTAGCATTACGGGTCTGCGCCGAACTTATTTGCATATACGATACAACGTCAATTAAATATGTTGTCGAAAATGCGGCTTCCGCTTCCGCTTAGAATGGCCGAAGCATAGAGTCAACCCTGCCCTTGTTCAGCGCATTCAGGACGATGATATCACATGCTTCCTATTTTACCATGTGTGAGACGGTAACCAAGAATTAACTAGGGCTACTGCAAACGTCATACAAAGCTCCACATCTTTCGGAATGAGGGCGTCGCAGTCTTGGTTAAAAGTTTCGGAAGAAGTCACGAATTTCAGAAAAGCACAAACGCTATCTGGAATGACTGTATCGTACTGCTTGGTGGTAGTATTTGCAAACTTGTTCGCGGTATGTACGGTTTAGTTAATGAAAGTATGTCAGCGGTGCGGTGACTTATCGATCTAGCGTGGATTCCGAGCATGTGCGCCTGACTTGAGCTCCATTGGCGTTTCGCACTTAGCCGAGAGAAGGTTATTCACCCGCTGTACTATTTAGCCCTACATCGCTATACTGTTCCGTAGCATCTGCGAAAATGCTCATCCCGTACAATACCGGCAATGGAAATGGGAACAAGATGAACCTGCGCATAGAAATCCTCGAGAACCTGCTAAAGGCCTCCGGCGACGGAACCTCAGCAAAGGTTAACTCCTTGCGACAAGCCGTAAAGCGCAATAAAACCGATGTGGCAGACAACACGGCAAAATCACTCGATCTTCTTCGCCTGGTTGGTTTTTACTTTGACAAGCACCGGTTACATAAGCATGTTGTAGGTGTTTCAAGATGAGATGACCGACGAGATCAAGCAAATCATAGATCGTCACTTGAGGACCTCATTCGCACCAGCCTTCGAGAACTTGAAGAGGAATGGCCTGGTAGGTTTGCATTTTATGCTATATCGTCTGCTTCCTGCGCCCGTGTCATCCAATGCGTTTGCAGGAAGTCACGGAAGCAGACATGAACGCTCTGTGCATTGCAATCCTCGATGGAGCTAAGGAATCGTTTCTTCCGCATCAGCCTACTCCACCCAACGTTTGCATTCCATCTGGTTCGCTGATCAAGAACATGCCGGAGCCGGCAGGTCACAACGACCGCAAGGGCGTTAACGAAAGCGATGACTATGAAAGTGACGGCTCCATGATGAGCCAAGCGTCAAGCGGAACCTACAGTGGTATGCTTAGCATAGTTTTCACTCCTGTCCATTGCTAGTTTTTCAGCGTCGAACCCGATGGGCGTGAATAGGCCTAAGAAGCGTGGTCGACCACGCAAGGTCGACATTGACACTGGGCGCTCCGGTACTCCGGTTATGAACGGAATGCACCCGGTCTCAGCTTCGGATGCAGCAAAGGTAAGCGTAGTGCGCAAGCATGATTCCCTTTGAACAAAAACAACTTCCTCTCAACAATATTTAGTGGAACCCGGACCGCATCACCAAGGAAACCCGGTTCATCCTGGGGTCAAAGGTGAACAAGCTCCTTCAACTGGGCCACCGAGGCCACATCTTCATGAAGTACCCTCGGATGTTCCGCTACGTCGGCGACGACGAGGATAAAGCATGGCTCTTCGAGAAGCAGTATTCCACTCGAATGAGCGGCAAGGTCTTCTTTCTTACGCTCGAAGATGCCGTAGAGCTAGCCCACACGGAGAATATTCCGTAAGTTTTCCGGAAAAAACATTTGTAGGATTACCATGCCTGAGTTTGATACTGATTTCCTTTTTTCCAGGCACGTCATACACGACTTACAACGTTACTCGTTTCTGATACCGGACCACATCGCGAGCAAGATCAAGGCGCGGATGGCCGTACCCTTCGAACAGCTGAAGGCCCGAGTATCCGTTCCGCCTCCGCCTGCACAGATGTTTCCTCCGAATCCGTTCGCGGGATTCGTCCAACCGTCCCCTAGTGGCTAACCCTATTCCCTGTTTTCGCCGTTTTGTCCATTTGATAGTTTTCATATTGTTAGCTTATTGACCGTACAAGATGATTGCTGCGCCGTACGTCTCATTTAGAAATTCCAAGCGCGAACTTATTTTTTATTTTTCTGCATCGGTGAGAACGCTACTCTATTTACCTTTACCCTTTTTGTGAGTGTTCTTTGAACTAATAAATGCTAGTCGTTTAACGCACCTAGCGTGCTTTAAAAGTTGTAGAACTAGTCTACGGGATTGCGTGGCCAGATAAGTGAGAAGGACTGTACACTGAAAACAAAACTATTTCGAATTCGCATGACAGAAGTGCATTTCGCGTTGCAACATCAATCGGGTTATAGTCTTGGGATCTTCTGCTTTATAGGGGAAGTGTGGGGAACTATTTCGTTTGTTTCGGTTAAAAATCGACAATTGACAATAGACTTCTCCGGATTCTACTCGTATAATTGTGCACCTAGAACTCTTAGGGCATTTGAAAGGTTTCTGGTAGTTATCTCTAATGAAAATGGTTTCCCTCCTTATAAAAATGGTGGTCGCTCCGCTATAAAATTCTTCCCCTCCCCGTCGTATAATGCCGATGATCCGCATCTTGTAGAGACGCCGTGAGCATTCATGCCCGCCCCTTGCACTACTGAACCCGTTACCTATATTGGTGTCGTGAGATTAATGACAATATCGGTAAATGTCTAAGTACGTCAACGTGCCGAGCCCCGTCACAAGTTTTCGGCACTTACTTCTTTCTTCTCGCTTAGCGGCGGAAGGGCTCGTGGAAGGAGTGCCATCGACCCCTGTGTCTGCGGATAATAGCCGTGCAGCTCACAAAGATCTTCCGGTAGTTAGGCCCGGCATCTACGCACCATTTTCGCGACACCGCCGATGTTACGTTGCCAGATTCCATCATTTGTTCGCAAATGTCCCTTACACAGCCCGCTGGCGGTGCTGTTCATCCGAGAAATTCCAGCAGCTCTTCGAGGATGGCAGACCATGCGGCCACATACGGTATGACGTTCCACCCACATCGCGCCTAGGTGGCCCTAATCAAGATCAGTTCAAGTCACGTAAAAGTATTCCCGGACCCCACTCTTGTGGAACGGACGTATAGGTAGTGACAACTGTCGTGTTCAGCAACTTTTAGTGCGACTAGCACTTTAGAACGTAGTCATAAACGGAGCTTCTAAGATCCAGGAATGCGGGCAAGCTTCGGATAGTATCGCAGTTTTCCCGTCGAAAAAACTGTTCTATAAACTGCTCAGTTGCCGCATGGTGAGGCGGTATGATTCGAAGCTTGTTACAAGATGGATACTGCTTTTCGAACAATTGACTGTCTAATGTTTTCATAGCACCGTGATTTTTCCGTTATACCAGGCAGGGTAAAAGGGGACGAAGGTCCCATGGGTGAACGGAAATCACCCAGGTCAAGTAACGCTTTTAGCACAGTACGATTCCGAGTACGGACCACTGCGAAGGGACGAAAGTGCTGGCTTCGCCAACGGAAGCGGTCACTACCTGAGTTGCTCGGAGAATGGCTCCAGCGCGGAGAGCAAGCTGAACGGCAAGAGGAACACCGTCGTGGTTCACGCAGATGCGTTGGGTGCCGAGAGAGAAACCTGGGACCGGAAGATTGACTTCCTCCTCTCTGTCGTCGGCTTTGCAGTAGATCTCGCCAACGTCTGGCGCTTCCCCTACCTCTGCTTTCGGAACGGTGGAGGCAGGTTATTTCCGCTACTGACCGGTGTCCAGACTCCCGCGGTTCAGGCGTCTTCCTCATACCTTATACACTGATGGTGTTCCTTGCTGGTATTCCGCTTTTCTACATGGAGTTGGCGCTGGGCCAATACCACCGGAAGGGCGCTATTACAACGTGGGGCCGAATATGTCCGCTCTTCAAAGGTTTGCGCTAAACAGCATAAATGATTCATCTTTTACCCATTCTTACAGGCATCGGCTTCTGCGTGATTATGACGGCATTCTACACTGACTTCTTCTACAACGTTATCATTGCATACGCACTGCATTTCTTCTATGCTTCGTTCACTACTAAGCTACCATGGAGCTCGTGCTCCAATTCGTACAACAGTCCTGCTTGCTACGAGCCCACTTGGAGTGACGATCACTCCCAAGAATGTGCCACGAAGCCGGTTGTCAGCTCGTTGAACCAGAGCTTCATACCAATATCCGCGGCAGAAGAATACTTCTAGTAAGACAACTTGAGAACATTTTTCACAGGTTGTTTAGCAAGCACTTTCTTGGACTGCATGGTGCAGGTCAGCCGAACACGCATGTTACGAAGTCCATTTCGGACCTCGGTTCTGTTCGGTGGGAGATTGTACTCTGCGTCTTTCTTGGTAACCTAGCATGTATAAATACAAAAATCACGGAGGTTTTCAGTGTATTTGATATGCTACTTCTCGCTCTGGAAGGGCATCAAAATGTCCGGCAAGGTTTGTTTTCACGTAAGCTGGATTCAACCTCTTCGGAGCTTAGGTCGTGTGGTTCACTGCTATCTTCCCCTACGTCGTGCTTGGCATTCTTCTGATTCGTGGCGTCACGCTGCCAGGAGCGGAGAAGGGCATCGCGTACTATCTGCGTCCAAACATTGCCAAGCTGACCGAGCCCGGTGTCTGGCAAGATGCAGCCACCCAGGTCTTCTTTTCACTTGGGCCCGGCTTCGGCGTTCTCATGGCCTACAGCTCCTACAACCAGTTTCACAACAACGTTTACTTGTAGGCTCGTCTCTAGCCCTAGAGAACTACCCTTTATCTTTAGTGACGCACTGTTGACCAGCACAATCAACTGCTGCACGAGTTTCCTGTCCGGTTTTGTCATATTTTCGGTAAGTCGACAACTTGCTCGCCGGGTAGCCTTCCGATTCCAGGTACTTGGATACATGTCCTGCAAGAGCGGAAAGCCGATTCACGAGGTGGCGCAAGAAGGCCCTGGACTCGTGTTCGTCGTCTACCCTGAAGCATTGTCGACTATGCCGGGCGCTTCGTTGTGGTCAATCATTTTCTTCCTCATGTTGCTGACACTTGGACTGGACTCGTCGGTAAGACGGCGTCTTTCTTTCTTCTGTCCCGCTAATTCCTGGAATCCCCTTGGATGCACATGAACTTTCCGGTTTAGTTTGGCGGATCGGAAGCAATCATCACGGGTCTTGGAGACGAGTTCCCGATCATTAAGCGGAACCGCGAAATATTCGTAGGTATATTGTTCTCTTTCTACATGGTCATCGGAATCTTCATGTGTACGCAGGTAAGAATGTTCATGTGACTGTATTCTTGCAAAGCACCGCATAGGGAGGCATGCTGGTCATGGAATGGTTGATCGTTTACGGCACAACATGGGGCTTGCTCATCGCGGTCTTCTGCGAGACCATGGTCATTTCGTTTTGCTATGGTAAGCACGTCCGAGAAGAAATTCGAGCATGGAATATTCCATTCAGGCATTCGTCGCTTCTGTGACGATATCCGAGCGATGCTCGGCTTCACGCCGGGGTGGTACTGGAGGGTTTGTTGGCGTGTGGCCGCGCCGATTTTCCTAACGGTCAGTGCCTTTCATTATGGAGAGGGGATAGAATTTTTAGATCATGATTCTAAGCAGCTTCATCAACTATCAGCCGCTGCACTATCAAGACTATGAGTACCCGTATGCGGCAAACGTCCTCGGAGTCTTCTTCGCGCTTTCTTCCGTCAGCACCATACCCCTCGTGGGGCTCTACATGCTGTACCGCCAGAAAGGGTCCACGTTCATGGAAGTGAGCCGTGGCTAGCTGGTGTTGACTCGCAATTTTCGCATTTAGAAGCTAAAGATGGCAGTCACACCGCTTGTAGCCGAAAGGACCGACGTCACGCAGGACACGTCAAATTCTACCGACATCATGCTTTAGTTTCGTTTAAAATTGTTAGCATAGAGGTTTTTAAACATTGCTTTGTATTTGTGAGTCCAAGAAAGGGCTGTTCACGAACGCCTAAGAGATGTACGAAGAGCTACACCTGGCAAACCTTTGGACGTTGGCTTAAAAACCCCCGTGTAGGACTGTCGAAATGCTACACACCAAGAATGAAAACGATGTTATTGCACCGAGCTATTGCAGAACATCAAAGCTAACAGCGTAGAACTCTATTCATAAATTAGGTTTTAACTCTCAACGTATGAACGAATCTCCTCTGAATCCAGTAGGCAATAGTTGCGCCCGAGAACAACAGACTGATCGCACTCAGACATATGAGCGCGACTGACGGCATGTTCTGCGAGAGAGTGTACATGGGCTGGTCCTTGGCGGGGCAGTCTAGAACGTCCGCGAATTGTTCGTCCACGACCATCAGTGGCTTGGTGAAGATGTCGAAGGTCTGATCGGGATCATGACGAGTCTGTGCGACCAGTTCGCGGGAGCGACGAAGCTTAGCACGCTTGCGTCCCATATGTTGGTGGAGGTGGTGCGCAACCGTCTCAGGACACTTTGGTGGTGTGATTCCGGAGCATCCGCCGTCGTATTTCAGACACAGCGTCACTTGGCATTGGAATTGCAGCACCGGCCGGTCCGCGTACTTGAAGACGTGGTAGGCCTTGTAAGCGAGACGTAAGCTGTCCTCGTACTCCGGTGTGGAGAGCAATACCGCGTCCAGTCCGCAACTAGAATTACAGAAGAAGGATTTGCTACGCGTACGAAGACCATTCCTACCCGTTGGCATCCAGAATATCCACCCGATCACCAAATCCGTTATCGACGTAGCACGAATGCTGAAAGAACGAGTTAGACAAACGTTCGCCGAGCACGTCATTCTCGTGACGCCTTCAGTGAGTCTCAAGAAACTTACGACGAGCATTCCAAAGGTGTCCTTGTTGCCTTCTTCAATGCACTCCCATCGATGGTAGATGCTCTGTCCGATGGTTGCGTACTGTACTACAGGGCCGTTAGGATGTTCCTTGCGAAGCGTGTACTCGCAGCGAGGCATCTCGTGCATTTTCTGACGGAACTGTGTAGTGATAGCGCTGAATATGCATTCGCTTGTAGAGTCGGTGTATGCCCATAAGCTCACCTGACTTCGAGAGGGACGGACACCGGCTTTTCTGCTTCCATATAGAAGCACTGGATCTTCACGGTCTGGTCAACCTTAGTCATGAATCTGAAACGAATTTCTCTCGGGTGTCGAGAAGGACCATACCTACACCGAGTGGAACATGAACACCACCGTCACTTCCACGAATATTCCCCGAGGGTTCATCTAAATCCATTCAAGACGCTGACTCTCTCAGGTCGGGACACTTACGGATCGATAGCGATGAACGTTGCAGTTGTTGAAGGGCACCGTGATGCCGATGCTCTTTGAGTCGGGGAACTGCTCGGGGCCTGCTCGGCATTCAGGTTGATGGAAGTCTAAACTTTTGCGTAGGGGTAACTGCGATAGCGTGACACGAAAAAGACCAGTACAAAGATAAATTAGTGACTCTCGACTTTTTAATTCAGACAATATGAATGCTTCTGCATGTGATCCGGTTTAGTACACATGAATGCTCACAGCATGCTCCATTCTACGTACATTTTTCTGAAAGCTACATGATACCACTGCGAATCAGAAACATGCGAGAATGCGCCACATGAGCATACGAGGTAGGTCCATGAGACGCGAGGCATGCGGAAGAAGTAGAGCCTCCCACAAATGAGCTGGGAGGTAGAAGTGTGAAACAGCGGGACCTACCCCAAGAAAACTTTTTTCCGTTCGTCGATTAGACTAAAACTCTACTGCCAAACACATGCGCCGAAGCCCTCTCTAGCGAAAGTGTTATGGACACGGTTCGTGAAATTTTACATCCCGGACATGCACTTGATCCTTAGCTTATAGTGATGAGCATGGAATGCACCTACGGTCCATGACGAAGACGTATCCGTCAAATGGCTTCTTGGTGGACGCTCGGACACCGATCTTGTCGGGAGCGCAAATGATGTCCGGCGTGCCGGGCCCTGAATCGCGATATGACAAAAGTGAGGTTGCGCAACTTACGAAACTCTGTCTTGCACATATCCCAGGTGAGGGAGTCGGCCAATGATCTGTCCAGTTGATCGAAGGATTCCACGGTGAATACGCGCAGAGCGTTACCAGTCATCTGGACACGCGGCTTTGTGAATGTGTAAAGCGACGATACCTACCTGATGAAGCTGATGGACGTTAACTAGATTCGACACCTAAAGGAACCGTTTGTCAGTTAGGAGTTATTCATCCACATAGAGATTTGTAACGTACTCAACCCTGTGCCGGGTCCCGACCCTAGGGTGAGCGGGGGTCGGGGCCGGGGCCGGGGGCCGAGAAATTCGGCGGGGGCCGCTCGGGGGCCCAGATATGAGGCAAAATCAGTGAGGGGCCGGGGGGCGGACCCCACGGCCCCCGCACAGGGTTGGACGTACTCCGATAGCGTAGACCATGACGTGTGCATCGCGAAGACGCTGAGCGGGTTCGGCGACATCGTCCTGCGATTGACCGTCGGTGACCACTACCACGACCTTCGGAGCGGAACCGCCACGCGCACCTTGAAAGCCGTTCTCAAGGGCGAACTGCAGCGCGGACCCGGTGTTCGTGGCGCCGCTCAGATATTTGATGCGTTGGATGGCCCAGTCTAGCTGAAGGCACGATATTCACTTGAAAGTTGCTTGAATTCCCCTTCCGCCAACAACTCCCCCATTTCCGTTAAGTTTCCGATATCGACTTTTCACGAGTTTTGTCGCAACGTGACGAAGCAATCAAGAAGTGCGAACGGACTCCTTACCCCATGCAAGAATTAAATTCCGCATTGTTCACTTGATTGAAATGTACTCCCCACTGAGACGCTCGCTTTTTACGAACGTATCCCCCGAGGAAGAGCCGGATTGACGCAAAGATCAAACCTGATTGGGATGCATGTATTGGTTGAGCGAGATCTCCAGCTGCGGCGACTCCGCGTACTGTATGATTGCCATGTGGCTGGTGCCGGTGGAGACATTAAGCCGATGTGCAAGCTGGGCCGCGAAGCCTAGCTGCAGCTGGAACGTCTCATCGCCGATGGAGCCCGATCCATCCAGGACCAGCACAAGATCCACGGTGTTGTTTGACACACATTCTAAACCAACGTCAGTCCAGTACGAACGGAGGAATCAGGCACAAAAGTGAAAAAAGAAGGAAAATGTGCACACCTTTAACAAGTTCGGAGTCGATCAAACCATTGTCGATGGGGATGGAAACAGCTTGCGCGACGAGCGCTATCAAGAGGGCAACATTCTAAGCGAACACTGATGTTATTTCGCGATAAGGATCTTCGGTACACTAAGTTTAACTGAACAAACGGAATAGAAGAAGTGAAAATTTGTTAATAATTCCGTAAATTTTATTACGAGTAGATGGAAAAGATCTCGTGAAAAGAGGCCTGACATATAAACGGTTACCGTCAGTTTAACGCGACTATGCGTTCGATGGGTGGCAACGCTTAAGACCATCGCATTCTAAACCAGTTGACCGATCGTCTCCAAGCAGTGGGTGACCTAGGCACGTGGAAGTGAAACTCGGAAACGAGTCAATTACCACGCCGCAACAAACGAAAATACAGACGTGTGAAGGAAAAACAACTTGGTGTCTTATCTAGATAGACGTAATGAGACGCGTCGGGGGCGCCTCTCCAAAGAGGTATCCGCGCTTCAGGATAGTAGCCGCGAACACCGTTCGGAGGCGCGAGCCTATGACCCCATCGGTCACTTCACTCGAGCCCACTTAGAAAAACTTTCCCTTATCGCAACAACTCTTCAGTGATTCGCTTAAAGTTCCCTGCTTTAAACAGGATTTTCGGTGATTTTACTTGCGCGGTTCAGTTGACATTCGACATGGCTACGGGCAAAACTACTAGCAACGAAGAACGGCCGGAGTCATCATCAGTAATACTATCGTAGAGTCCAATACTCATTCAACTAGCGCTGTTCCCATGTAATCTAACCAGTTCATAGTCAAGAGGCTTAGAAGGGCCCATTTCGTACAGATAACGTTACAAATGACTGCTTTCCCGGGCATGATAGCTTTTGTAAGGATGGGTCGGAAGCGCTCATTGTATCAGGATTCCTAATATCATCAGGGAAAGCTTTCCTGAGACGCAGAACTGATATCGGGAACGAACGAGCGCATCACCGAAAGCCACAGCAGCCGATCAAAGCAAAGCGGCAATGAGACAACCGTTATTCGTCGACAGTTGCGGGGTTATGGCTTCGAACCTCAACATATGCAATGACAAAGTATGTGCTAAGGAGGAAGTGACACGTGCCCTGCCAAGCTAGAACGAGGTTGACTTTGGTCAAGGGTAACGCCAGTGGGCGGACGAACCACGGGAAGGCGGGTCTGCTGGGATCTCGACTATCCCACGACGATCCCGTCCGTAATGCGCTATGATTGCGCGTCATTAAACGTTGAAACCGCTGGAATTTTTCTTGTGGTTTTCGAGATTGATTGTCGACCTAATTCGGTAGCGAGAAACCGCTTTAGCGCCTTAACACTGCAAGTACTTGCTTCCCCGCTGAGTCGTCATCCGCTTAGGGCTAATCGACGAACAGACGATCAATCGAAACTTTTATTTTCGTTTGCCTCTCTTAACGGCCTACCGCAGTAAAGAATAACGATCAGACAAGTAGCGTCTACTGCTGTTGCGACGAGATTCGTGACTCCTGCTAGTAAACAATGCGTTAGACGCATGTTCCTACTTTCCCCTTTCTCCGAGTAAGACATACTTGCGCAAATTATTTATATACTTTTGTTCACCATTCACGTAATATGTGTGTTCTAAGTGAAGACATTACGGAATTCGCGGAAGAAATGCAAAGCACAGAAAGATACCGGGGGAGGAAGTGGCTTCGCGAGAACGAAGAGGAGACTCGTGGAAGCGATCATGGTCGCGCTGGTTAATACTGCACGCAGTGCACAAGAACTAGTGGTTAGGTGGCTAGAAGATTTTTTGGCACGGGGTCCAGTCCTGCGTCGTCTTGTGTTCCCAGTAGCCGCCCTTGTACGTGTGTATGACGGAGCCGGTGTGCTCGTCCTGCGTCTTCTCGAACCACGTCGGCTCGTACTCCGGATAGGCGAGGCCTAAACGTCACGGATTGAGGTCAGCTAGGAAGCAAGAAGCTCGAACCTTGCTGCATGGCCCTTTCTGCTTCGATTTCTCGCTTGCGCCGAGCGACCCTTTGCTTCTCCTCCACGTCATTCTTGACGCGATTTGCATCTTCCCACTTCCCCTCCTCCATGAGACGCTGATCCGGCCGACGACGGGAATCAGTGGGTGCTACGCTCGCGTCAGGCTCGTTAAGTTCGATTGCAAGTTTCGTGAAATGGTACATTTTGTCACTGTTCTTGCTAAAAAAAGAACAGTTTGAACTAGTTGTCGGCAGTACATCCATCATCGGACAACTTACTATGGCGGGTTAATGGTCCAGACTCGTCGCGGTGGGTTAGTTTCCAGCAGGTTCTTGGCGCCCTTCTCGTGCTTGCTCACTTGCAGGATGTCGATGTACTTGTCCCAGTAGCCCTGGATCAGCCACCGAACCACGCCGTCCCTGTCCTTCACCACACCGGTGACCTGGAACAAAAAGTTACGTTGTCACACAGCAGGGATGTGTCACCTTTCGCGGCTTTTCGGCGGAGAAGTAGCTGTATGCATGGAACTTCAGAATGCACTTCTCCCCTGTCGCATGGTTCTCAATGGTCGCCTCCCCGTGATTGTCGATCCACAACTTGCCAACGATGATGTTGTGCACGGTGGTCGTAATCTTGCGATACGAGTAATGGTTGGCACTGTTCTTGAACTTCACAAGGGTATGTCCGGTTGGCGTCACCGAAAGGTACTTGCCCCTAAACAGCACGTTACTTCAAGCAAAGAGGAAGTAGCGAACCGGAAGCGGGACTGCATCGTGAAGTCTTGGTACATGACCCATTTAGTGCCTTCAGCGTGGTGCGCGGTAGCCGGTGGGTGATGCGAGACCTAAATACGGATGTATGTGGCAGTTGTTTTCGATGCAAAGTTTAACGTTTAAGGAAGAGAAAAAAGTTAGTTTGTTGTTTTGCTATTCTAGTTGTCAAATGTCCGACCTAGTATCGCCAGTAGCTGTTCAGCTACAGAAACCGGCTCAAGTGTAGTCGATTCGATTTCGCACCAGCTACCAAGCCAAAGGCACTTAGTTTGTCCTTTAACCTGAGTTTAAGAGTGCAGACGTGTAAGAAGCCCATGCGGGATCCGAACCCTTATGGCCATTATGGGCCATTGACAGCATATCCACTGCACCACGTGCATTCTAGTGGAAACGTAATCGGAAGCAAATGTCACAGAAGAATTTTGCAGTACCTAAGTCTGCTATCGTAGTAGTGTACGACGCTAAGCAAGCTTGCTTACCTGTTCGGCTAATGACCTCCATCCAAGATCGTCCGTGCGATCACACTCGTAAGTTTCACCAAGCAGCGGGTTAAATGGTTTCGTTGTGCGATTGCCCGTCGTCGAATAGCAACTAAAAGTTCCGCACCTTACGACTGAACTACACGGCGAATCTTGAAGTCTTTGTTGCACGCGTACCTTATAGAGTATGCAGCCACGTAGCAGATCTGCTCCAGCGAGTCGGCCTTCTCAGCAGCTCGATCCAGCAGGTAGGCATACTCGAGGTCTTCCGTGATCCGCTGCAGGACGGAAAGCGGCTCGTTGAAGTTAACCGGCATGGGAATGCGAGTGAGCTCCTTGCCGATGCAGTTGCGCATGATGGACCACAGGCTGATGGTGCCCTGTAGACGCTCGGGTATCGACTCTCGGCGCTTGGTGCGCGACTGTCGCGGCACGATTTCCGTCGATACCGGCTGGTCCATCGATGCCTAAAGCCACACTTTGAAGCGACGATAGTTTTGGCTTTTGGACAACTTTATGAGTAAATTATTAACCGGACGATGGTTCGAAAGTATGAACGAAAAGGGCTCGTTTGTTAACGAAAACTAGTGGGCATCACGATCCAAAGTCCGTCTTGGAACTTGTGATTGTTTCGCAAAGGGCACGCAAGTCCATACGAGATAAACCTGTTGCTGGCAGGGAGGAGGCCGGAATAGGCAAGCGCGTCTTTCTCCTCGGCCGCGCACAGTCATCTGGCCGCGAACCGGTTAGTGCGCACCCGAAAAGTCCTCACTGGTCCCACAACTGCTACTGATTGCCACAAATTTCAATCATATCAAGCAGTAGCTGCGCATGTTTCTTTCTGTACATCGCTTTTCGCAACTGTTGATTTACGTCAAGGTTTTTGGAAACGTTCTATGCGTCCCTAAATTTTCTTCGGGTCGCGACCTCAGTCGTCAGTTGAACTAGTTCTTACCACATCTCCCCGTGGCGATACAACTTCCGCGTTGAAAATGTCCCGATCAGTATCATCGCCGCAGAACGATCCCTGTCTGCTAGAGCCCGATTTGCGTTCATTGTCCGCAGCTCTCAGTTCATCCATGTCATCCGTTGCATCATGGAACTGTTCCTCGTCGTCATCGCTAACGTATGCTAAAGCCATTCACTGTGTTGGCCATAGATGGTGAGAGTGCATTACGAGGCTGCTGAGGCGTAGACGCTGGGTTGCTGTACGCAGCACGCTCCAGGTTGCTATGCTGCTTCGCGAAAATTTCCAGCTGCTCCTGAAGTCTCACGCGTTGCTCGTGCTCGTTGCTGGCACATCTTGCGAGCGAGCGTGATTCCTTCGACGCTGCCGCCACGAGATCGTCGGACGCCTTAACGAGTGCTACATACTACTAAGTTAGTGTGGGTGAGAAACTCACTGTTAGCACGGAGCTGATGGACAGTTTGAGGGCATGGCACTTCTCCTGGTACTGTTTGCCTTCCTCGGACTTCCCCAAGAGCTTGTTCAAGTCGCTCGCTGTCTTTTCTAAACGCAGGTATTTTATTCGCGTTCTTCTAGCTGGTACTTACTCAGGTGACCTTCCGCAGTTTTCAAAGCATTGAGCTTGTCGTTGAGCGCATTGTTAAACTTGTCCATCACATCTTTGAAGTCAGTTGCGGGTCCGGAATCGGCCTCGTCGTCCTCTTCATCCTGCTTGATGGCTCTGTGCCTGGCGTATTCGAGTGCCGTCAGCCACTGCTTTCGGTCCACGTCATTCTGTGCCTTCAGGTGAAAGGCCTGTGAGGACGCTGAGATTATCTAAACAGAGCATGACTCATCAGGGAACTCCCCCGGTTCAGGACGCACCAAACTGTTAGTTGCTTCATCGCTGTGGATTCGCGCCTCTTGCAGATTCAAGCTTCCCCGGCAAGCGAGTCCCACTTCTGACTGGTTTCTAAAACGAGTGCATTAGCACATTACGGAGAGGTAGAGTGGGAAAGGTTTTTGACCTTTTAGAATAGCAGTTCACGTGCCGCACTGCCTTACGAAGTCGCTTTTTCAGGGTCATTTCTGTCCCTCACGCAGCCCCTCGCAGCCCTAAACTTGCCACCAATATTTCGCGCATTCTCAGCATATTCAACGTTGATACCCAAAATCATGCAAACGCGAAACAAACTTCTCACGACCGCTTTGGCTTTTCACGACGTAAGAGTGAATGACTGCTGTTCTGTTCTAAGCTTCTTCGGCCAAGTATTTTGCGGGCTACCGAAAGCATCCAAAACGGCAGCGGCCTCCTCCCAAAATTGTGAGAGAACTGCGGGCGAGAGGATGACGAAGTTCAGAGCGACGCGGCGCTTATCAACGAGCGGAACGATGCAGTAGACGGTATCACCGCTATGGATGGAACAGAGCACAAGGGTCGCATGCTTAGTGTTCACATGAAAGAAAATAGAAATCCCTCTATCCTGGCGGCCCGCTGCACCCGTCGGATCGATTCCTCCGACCGTCCGCGCTAGTGATTCACTTCACACCATCGCTCAGCTCATGCTATGAACAAATACGGAAGGAGCGACCGCTTGGATCACCCTGCCTAATCAGTGCGCTTTAAGGTAAGACAAACACCCATTGGAAAACAGACGTGCGTGATTTCTCTTCCAGCGTTCAATCCCCAAATTTCGCATGAGAATATTGGGTATCTATGCAACCTTGCCGCTTCGCAACCAGATTTGGCATCAACCATAAAGAGAGCAAACGATGTTCAAGCTAGAATGAGAGTACAAATTGGTTGATTGTCAAAATGAGGCTGGGGACTGTTCACTTGGCATAGCTGAAGCAACATAGTTCTCATACATTCCGCTAACGATTCATGCCCTGAGAAACGTCATTTGAGCGTGCATAGCATATCCTTGCCTATACCATGCTATGACTGCGTAATGACTCACCACTTTTTGCGATATTATTGTGAACATGCTTTGCCCGCTTAACACTGCAAAACTTTAACACGAATTTTTTTTGCGACGGCTTGGTGCTATCCCTTAGTGTTGGACTCACTAAACGAACAGCCACTATCAATTAAAAGAATTCACCTGTAGTAGCTCAAGTTGCCGTTCGAGTCGAGTACGAACCACCGCTGTCGGTACCCCTTGAGGTAGTTTGTCCATTTCTGCAGCCATCCACACTTCTCGATGCTGCCGGCCCGCGGCGGCGAGACACTCGGCTCGTCGTAGAACTGGGAGTTGTTGCTCTTGGGCATCACTGGGTGAACCCTCGAGGCACTCGCCGCGACTTCTGAAATTTGCCTTTTACGGATTGTAGGACATGGTGACTGTCACGCGGAGCCGAGAACCGCGGGGTCATGCTTATGAGTAAGCAACTACGTTCTTTCTTCTCTGCTCAACTCCCGCTCACGCAGACCTCCCATCTTCTAAATACAACTTTTGAGCAAATACAGCAAAACGGAACTATTGACGAACTGACTCCGTAACAAGAAACTGCTGCTGACAGTTCTTCGTTGCTAATCCAACAGTTCAAAACACAGATGGAAAGCAGCAATACTCCACGTGGAAACAGAGCGCATACTTTCGAATATGCACCAGCGCAGTGGTTCGATCTGATAAAGAGACTTTTGACGCCTCTGCGCAAACTTATCTTCAAAACTTGAAAGGTGACGTTCTACGCTCAGTCGAGGGTAGCACAACGCCAACAACTTCATGCTGGCTACGAGAGTCGTGCTTCAAAGCAGGTCAGCGTACGCTGCATAATGGACAGCAGTTATTCACTACGCTTGCTGCTAGGTCTGAATAAAATATCTGCATAAGAAACGAAGAAACTGTCAACAAAGTGTATGGAGGGATTCCTTACATTCTCTCTAGAGTACATCCAAAAATGCACGTAAACAAAACAAAGCACGAGTTTCGCGTTATGGATGTGCCAACACAGGCACCTAGGGCTCTGTAGGCTTGGACTGCGTGGCACGTGAGTGTAAGCAGCTGATGACATAAAGACGAATAGAAGAATATATATTCTCCAAATGAGTTAAGCTTGTGTCTTTTACTAAAAGCAGCTTCGAGATGCACTTGGTAGCACCGCTAATGTTTCCCATCAAAGCACCGAAACTTTGCATGCGTACGAAATAATGGGTATCCGGGCCACATTGCTGTTTGTTCAACAGTGTTCAACAGAGAAGGGGTTAGGTAACAGTAAGCCTCTATTAGCCTTAGGCTCTACTAGCCTTTAGCATTTGCCGCCGGATACCAATCAACTGTTGCGTGTTAATTCAAGAATATGCGTAATAGTGTGCAACAGAGTTGGCTGAGACGTCAGCCAATGTGGCTACTGAATGACCGCAAGCAAGCGGGCAAACACATCATTTGCGTTTGCATAGGTAACTCAGAAATCACCTGTCATTCATGGGTCCTTGCGATCCCGAAAATGATAAGGCTCTTTTCTCTGTTCATAAACGTTCGTTGTGCGTAACAAACCAAGACAAACGATTTTTAAGTTCGCATAATGGATTCATTTCTCGGAATCGACATCGGCACTACGTCAGTGAAAGTGTGCCAAGTGACATCAGAAGCAAAGTAAGTTTCTTGGACATAAGACGAAAAGTCAAGCGGTCACATCTTAATCCACCGCGCGACGATTTTAGAGTGATTAACCAACGAAGCTGTGCCCACAATGGTACTGTTGAGCCTTCGGTACCCCAACGGCACGAGCAGGATCCGAAGAAACTGCTTTCGACGGCACTTGAGCTGCTGAAATCCTTCGACGTTTCGCGCTCAAAATCGGTCGCAGTGAGCGGGCAAATGCATGGAGTAGTGCTGTGGAATAGCGATTCCATACGTCACGAACCAAACGAATGGGTCTGCTCAAATCTCATAACCTGGATGGACCAGAGGTGCGACTCATCATTCCTGAGCAAGCTTCCAGCGTAAGTTCCTCCGTTGCCGAACTTCGATAACAGACTTTTATTGAAGCTGGAATAACGAGGACAATGAACGGGAGGCAAATATTGCAACAGGTAACCTCCGACAAGTTTCAACGTCCTCCAGTGCTTGTAGGATTTGGTTGTGCTACGTTGGCATGGCTCAAGCAGCAGGACGCTCTTGACCCTCGCTGGAATCGTGCAGGCACAATCATGGATCTATTGGTGGCTGTCATAACCGGCAGCGATGGACTCATCTCGTACCAAAATGCGTACTCATGGGGGTACTTCTCGAACGGAGCGTGGAGCTTCGCGGTAGTGCCGACCAAAGAAACGCGACGAAGTTCTGCTTGTTTCAGGGTGCTGATCAACTCTTTCCGATACATCTCTTTCCAAAGCCAGTACCGGATGGTATAGTGGTTGGCAAAACCCGTGATGGCTTTGGGCTTCCTACAGGTGTCCCTGTGCTCGTTGCACTAGGCGACTTACAGGCGTCGTTATTACCTGTGCTCGTCGACCGAGAAGCAGGTAAGAAAATCCTTCTGTGACGACTAAAGGGACGTTTTTTAGTAATTCATCTCGGCACCGCTCCGCAAATGGTTTTCCAAGTGGACAAGAAGCCGGCACAGCTAATAAAGGATTGTCCTGCTGTTACCTGCCTGCCATATTTCGATGACAAAAAGATTATGGTAGCAGCCTCGCTTAACGGTGGCAACGCCTTTGACATCTTCGTTGAGGTAAGTGGTCGGAGGCATTATAAACGTCGTAAAGCACATTAGGACGATCGTTTTTAGCAAATCCTTCGATGGGCCGAACAGCTTTCTGGCTCTACCAAGCTCCAGGCGGACAAAGGGGAAGTTGACGCGTTGTTGAACAACCCTTCGTGCTGTAATCATCAGCTGAAGGTCTTGCCTCTGTTTTATGGTGAACGGCACGCTCCAACAGCGGGAGCGACGGTTGAGCAGTGGACAGCTAACACGACGCTACCAGATGTATGCCGTCTTCTTGGAGCACTAATGACTTATTTCACACTTTAGTTCCTCCTCGCAATGGCTCGAGGCATAATCCGGAACCTGTCGGCCATGATGCCGAACGAGCTGCTGAGCCAATGTGGCATCGCAAAAATTCGGCTTCTGAACAGAGCCAGAAGTGAGGTCTTTGTGGAGGAGGCGCGACAATGCTTCCCGTCTTGCACCATTGTTTCCGATGGTGAAATCGAAGTATCGTCGGCTTACGGAACTGCCATGTTTGCATGCCGGCAAATGAAGTAGTTATACGTGTGACGCTGGCTGTACTATCTATCACTTTGAGAACACAATCCGATAAACGACATTAAATAGCCGTTGATTCCAGAGGCGAGTTTATTGCTGCGGCAGTTTTGCGGTTAAAGGGTCAGGGTCAATTACGCCCGGTTTATTGGTCTCAATTACGGCGTTAGCGGAGCAGAGAACAGTACCAAAAATACGGGAGCTAAGTCAACATTGTAACACTCACATAGCTATTCCCTTGGGTTCATGTAGTGGGTAATGAAGGGAATAGCAGAAATAAGTTGCTCTAATGGAGCGA
Source organism: Aphelenchus avenae (assembly GCA_020875895.1). Classification (NCBI taxonomy): domain Eukaryota; kingdom Metazoa; phylum Nematoda; class Chromadorea; order Rhabditida; family Aphelenchidae; genus Aphelenchus; species Aphelenchus avenae. The sequence continues at coordinate 2,893,118 of JNEY01000001.1, forward strand.
ATCAGGAATGGATGTGTGTTGCATTCTTGCTGAGGCAAAGCTGTCTCATTCCGAATTACGTGACCTGATTGCTGTTATTTGCATTCACAAAGAGGGTAAGTTTGCTTGCGCATTCCGAGGTCGGCTGGAAGATGAGCCATGACGTCGCAGAGCCGTCTCGTTTAATGACGCTTTTTGAGTGAAACGCGGCATGCCATGCAATCTGCGGACAGTCCGCTGATCGTTCCATCCCCTGCAAGCTTCATGACGGATGCGGTTTGCGGCTAGAACCGCACGTCAAAGAGGCTCGAGGCAAGAGAGGAGCTCAGTGGCGCGCCGAGGAACCACTGTGAGGAGAACCGGTGTGAACTGATTCGCACACCGCCGCCGTACCGCTCGCGCAGCTAGGATGGCGTCGTCTTCTCGGGGTGTAATGTGGAACATGGGATTAATCGAAATCACCGCCCACCGGTCTCTTCGCATCCACTGCCCACAACGCTGATGGCTGTCCTCGATCTCTAGCTGATTTCAAAAATTTCGACAAATGATTCATTCCTGCACGAGTCCCAGCCGCCCATTACCTCGATTCTTTATCTTTGCTGTCCTAATTAAATGTGCTGCTTGTCTTTTCTCGGATGCTCGAGACAGTCTCCTCCATCCCTACAGAGGTATGTGCGTATTAGTGTGACAGTGAGGTGTAGGAAAGGTTTTTCCAGGAAATTCTATGACCCGCTCGGTAGCCTTTTTCCCTTTCAGCATTGTCACAGTGAGGTGTAGTAAAGTTTTTCAAGGGGCCGAGCATCCGTGAGACCCTTCCTTATCCTGTTTCGCTGCTCTTCAAGAAGTGAACAAAACCGTTTCGACTGTAACAATAACTAGCTGTATGGAATGACGTAAATTCTGTCCGGTCAATCGCCAAAGATTCTAAAGTCCCAAATAATTAGGCAGCTACTAGTCTACCTAGAGGGTCGGAACTGCCTGTATGAAATGCTCGCATAAGGCAGAAAAAGCCTTTATTCTCTCTAGTACCACTGGTAATGTAATGCAATTAAATACGGTAATGCAGTTCCGAAACTGCTTCATGTTCGCGCAAACAGAGGTCCAGAATGTCATCTGGAACCGCGCCCGAAAGTGTTTGTCCACGTTCCGTAGATGTATCCTGCTCATTTCACTTTCTCCATCCCGCTGTCATATCCATCATCATCCACCGCCGACGAGATTCCAATACGCATCATATTTCTCCGAAACAATGAGTCCGGTGAAATTCGTTACGGCGTTCACTTGTCCGCAGAGTGAAATGAGGGTAGATTGTATCGAGAAGCGAAAGTTACGTAAAAAAGAAATTCCTGGCGCTCAATAGCTGTTTTTACTCAACTCCAAACGAATTCAGTTCTCGAGGGAATTAGGAGGGACAAACTGTCAATGTATAAATCGAAGCATGTGAGTAGAGTAGAGTAATGAGAGTAGAGGAAACTGCAAAGGCACAAATTGATGTATGCTGGACGTCTTTGAAGTATCTGTTTCAGAACATGCCCGCTATAGGAGGCAATTTGATGTCTCGAAAGCGCCACAGATCGACCTCAACATTACCGTTCCATACATCTTCAGTGCCCGTCTCTACCCTTACGGGCCCAGCAAAGGCGATCAGGCTTTGCCACGCGACTCCCAATTAGTCAGACTCCACGATTCAGTGAGGTTCATTAGAAAGACGTACGAGTCAATAATGGTAGGGATGAACGTCACGACCTATGCTCATAGTCATGATGCAGATACATCGCGATGGTTTTCTGGCGCTAACCTCAACGTTCGATGCAAGACCATCGCCGCTACCGGTATCCTTCCCGGTCATAGCGCCATACTGGGCACGATCACTTGGTGGGATTGTCTACTTTCGCGAAACCAATGGTATTTCGGGACGTATATTCCACTAGATTTTTAACGGTAATCCTCAGATTCATCGCTTCTGAAACTTGCGCAAAGTGAAGTAAACATCCAGTTTCGCTACGGCTCAGCTTTCGAACCCACATCCCTGCTAATAGTGACGTGGGAAAACACAACGACGGATGACGTTTCAGCAGAGGTACGAACTCGTTCTAACGCTTCATGAGGCACAATCTTTAGATGGGTGGTGGGAATGCCTTCCAAGTCGTGCTGATCGCTGGTGAAAGCGCATCATTTGTTCACGTCGTCTACAGCAAGCTGCTGCATACGAGAGTAAAGCCTGTGGTAAGTGAGGCTTCAGTATAGGTATGGGGAAAACACGTCTTTAGGCAGGGTTCTCAGGTCCCTACGACGACGGGGAAGACGAGCAACTTGTTCATTTTTCGCTACCCGGCTCCGGGACATCAGAGGCGTTGCACCTCGTGGAGAAGAGCAACATCGGGATTCCCGGAGAATGGCTTTTCCGCATAGACGAAGAACGCATCTACCTATGCGGTGCGGGCTTCCAGGGGCTTGAATGCGTTGATTCATGCGCTGTCGGTCAGTGGTACCTGGACTGTGCCAAAAGCTGTCACTGTCTGGAGAACAATCCATGCAACGCAGAAACCGGCGAATGCCCTGGCGGGAAATGCAATCCAGGATGGGAAGGAGCACCTACTTGCGAAAAGGGTCTGCATGCACATCTTTCCGCCATGCGTACTAAAAATATTCTGTAGACATCGACGAATGCGCTGACTCCGACAACCTCTGCCCCACTGAACAACCGGTACGTTCCGTTCGCCAAAGCAGCCGGTGATAATTGATGTTAAGGACTGTGTCAACACCGCAGGAGCATACCTATGCCTATGCTTCGAGTACGATAACGCGACCAATACGTGCCGAGGTAAGCTCCGTCCTCTTATGCAGCATCATTTTGTCAAGTAAGGATCACGGCCTTCGTCGGAGGTGCAGTCCATACCCGTACCGGTGATGCCGCTCGTACCCCGATTGGTCCCAACCACACAGCGTTCATCAAAGCCTCCACAAAGTTCCCTTCTTCTGACTCCGAGGTTCTTCCCGACCTTCTCAACGGAGGCGTTTGAAACAACCACCAGATCGAGTGCCCCAACTTCGGGCGTCTCCCTCCGCTTAGCAACGGAGAGACCTCTGACAATCCAGGTATTTACGGATATAACAAAGTCTGGATCAGTTAGTACCTTGTAGCCAATGCTTGCTACAAGAGCACATCATACGGCCGTGTGCGACCAGTGTCACCGAAACGCGCAGTGCATCGACGGCGAGTGTCGGTGCTTAGTGGGCTGGACTGGAGACGGATTCGTGAGTCACTTGCCGAGAACCTGCTGTCCACGCCTACCGGCTTTAGACCTGCGTTGACGTTGACGAATGTGCGACGCCTGGTACTTGTGGATCCAATGCCGAATGCGAGAATACTCCTGGTTCGTATCAGTGTGTCTGCAACATCGGCTTCATTGCCGCGGACAACGGTTGCGTTGACCTGGACGAATGTGCTGAGGGCCTTGTTACATGCCATGGCGGAAACACGTCTCTGTGCGTTAACACCGTCGGTGGATACGAATGCCGCTGCCGCAACGGTTATACGGGCACTCCGGATAGCGAGCATAGTTGCATCGGTAAGACAGCGATGCGGGCATGCAATGACCCAAGATGCTTCTAGACATCAATGAGTGCGATGCTAGCGAGTTCTACTGCGGCCCGAAAGCAACGTGCCGCAATCTACCAGGCTCGTTCCAATGTGACTGCCTCGATGGGTACGAGAAGGCGGGAAGTTCCAACCAGTGCGTCGATATGAACGAATGCTTGCATTCGCCGTGCGACTCCGCTGCCTACTGCACCAACCTGGAGGGCACATTCCGTTGCGACTGCGCTGAAGGCTTTGTGGGCAACGGCATTGAGTGTCATGGTAATCAAATTACATGTAAGCGCTTGAATAACATTAATTGACTTAGAAACCATCTTGTATCCTGTGAGTAATCGTAGCAACTTGCTTGCTCGTAGTGTGAACGCAGTCGGCACGTTCAAGCTAGAGCGGCCACTCACCCTATTCGGAAGCAAGTACGACCTTGTATACGTAAGTCAATCTGTCAACCCAAGAGCGACGGCTCTTTGCTTAGATTTCGAGTAACGGACTGCTGAGCTTCGATCGTCCTTTCCATGACGTCATACACAACCCGGCCGAGATACGCTCCGTCAATTTCTTTGCCCTCCACTTGCAGTACGACTTGGCGCGAGGAGGAACCGTATCCTATCACCAACTGACAGGCATGATGCATTCTTTGGGACCGACTAAAGTGAAGTTTTCAGACGCAGATGCTGGAAACTATGGCCTTTTGAGTAGGGCGTCGTTGACGATTCAAAACAAGTTCCACTTGAAGAACTTCCGAGCGACGTCACTTTGCATCGTGACCTACCGTGAGGTTCAGGACGCGGACACGCAGAAGGTTTATTTGAACATTAATTTGCTTTACGAAGCGTCGCCTTCAGGTGAATACGTTCCAAGTCGTCGTCGCTCAAGGAGAGGAGGCAACATTCGTGACGTTCCTCTACGAGAACGCAGAATCCATGCCACGTGGTGTCATGGGCATTTCCCATCCAGGTGGCTTCATGTCTGTGCCCGTTGAACTACTACTCGGCAAGTCAAACATTGGTCAACGCGGCAAGTGGCTCTTCCGCGTAGACCAGACCGGTGAAATAGGCCGCTGCCCAGCTGGCCTGCTGGGACCACCATTGTGCCAACAGGGTAAGCCTTGGTGGGCTGATGAGCTCACCTTGTAAGCATTCTAGATTGCGCACCCGGAACTTGGGGCTTCGACTGTGCTAATAAGTGCCAATGTGCCAACAATATCCCATGTGATTTCGGCACCGGATACTGCTCGAATACGAAGTGTGCCGCAGGATTCAGTGGCGCTAGCTGTTCGGATGGTAAGGAATTTGGTGTACTACGACGATTAGCGAAACGCTTGCTATAGACGTCGATGAATGTGCGCTGAACGCGCACAATTGTCACAGCAGCGCCACTTGCACGAATACCATCGGCTCGTACACGTGCGCGTGTTACGTAGGATTCCATGGAGACGGCTTTAACTGCACGCGTAAGTGTCCTAAATTTCTTTAGCTGAGCTCAACAAGTCATCAATTTTGACTTGCAGAATACGATGAATGCTACACACGGTTTGGGTCCTTGTGCGCTGATAACGCTCGTTGCGATGCCGCCAGCAAAGACTTTCCGGAATGCGTGTGCAACGAAGGATACTTCGGTGATGGCAGGAGGGAATGCAGGAGAGGCGTCGAAGGTTCGTCCTACATTCTATTAGAGGCTGGGCAATTAATGCGCTTCAGAGAGGCCCAAGTTGATCCCACACCTTTTCTCGCCGACTACGACAGTTACTACGACCGTTGCAACGACGACTTCCACTAACTACGTGACCGAACCAGGCAGCCACAGTGTGAATGATGGCAGCAGTAAGAAGGTGTCGTCCGAGGAGAACCCCTTCGTCGTACCCAACTGGACAGACGAGGACCTGCAGCGTGTGAATCAGCCCACTCCGGCCATGACAACAAGGCGACCCAAGAAGCCGACATCTCCGGATTCGCCGCTCGGCAGGGACTATGGTGACGTCGATAACTCATTATTCGTTGGCAACGGATCAGAGTATTCTGCGGATACCACAGCAAGTAAGCTTTTGAGAAAACTCTTATGCTATCCTTGCGTGGTCGCAGGCCTGAGTGCGGACAAACCGTATCCCTTTCTTGTTTCAGTGTTATTCGTCGTGATCCCGTGCGTCTTGGTCATTGTTTGGTTGATCCTTGTCATCGCAGTTATTGTTTGTTGTTGCAAGCGGTGTAAGACTCGGTCCAGCAAGTACTCGCCGCACTCCGAGATCAGCACGAGCGAAGCTTGGACCCCGACGAGAGATTATGCGAGCACAAGGCACAACTACTTCTCACAGTTTTCGTACACTTAATGTCCTGTAGATAATAATGGTAATAAATGAAGCATTCCTTAGGGTGCGTCCTTCAGTATCACCTTAGAGGTATGCCTGCTTGGCGAATGGACAGAGATCAAAACATATTAGCTAGCAGTATGTCTAATAGGCTACTTCCTTCTGCATCGCAAAAATTTGCTAGAATTTGTTGCACTTTTGCTCATTGTAGGCGACAATGATTCATCCCCTACTCGTCCGTAACGCATTCCCAAAATTACAGTTCGGCAGTGGAATTCCAACGCGGTTGCAGCGCAGTAAAAGTTCATTTTGGCGTTTCGTCGCTGCTAGGCGCGGTTTCCTAACTAACCTGTCTAAGTCTGTTTTCATGACTGTGTCAGAGATGGGTATTGAATCCGAGGCTGATTCCACGGCTTCGGCACGCGGAGCCACGCGCATCACTGACTTGGACAAGTAAGTCAAGCAGCTGACCAATATACTGACGTGCCCATGCGTTCAGGCAAATCGAGACGTTAATGCGATGCGAGTGTTTACCGGAGCAGGACGTCAAGATCCTTTGTGCGAAGGCCCGTGAGATTCTGGTTCAGGAAGGCAATGTGCAGCGGATAGATTCGCCTGTAACGGTAGGCTGATACTTCCAAAGCTTTGCTGAGGAGAAAAATTTTACATTGCACATGCTGTTATTGGCCTTCTTTAGGATTCCCATCTCTGCAACATACCGTTTTAAGTCATTTGATTTAGGTATGCGGTGACATTCACGGACAGTTCTACGATCTCTTGGTACGTTAAATTCTTCTACTGAGTGTTGGCAGCTACGGAATCCGTATAATTCCGTCTCCTATAGCCTTTTCTTCCTTGTTCTATGTTCTTCTTTCAGGAGTTGTTCAAAGTGGGTGGTCACGTGCCGGACACGAACTACCTCTTCATGGGCGACTTCGTGGACCGTGGCTTCTACTCCGTCGAAACCTTCCTATTGCTGCTGGCGCTGAAGGTCCGCTATCCCGACCGAATCATGCTGATCCGCGGCAACCACGAGTCCCGGCAGATCACTCAAGTCTACGGGTTCTACGACGAGTGCTTTCGCAAGTACGGCTCGGCGGCGGTGTGGCGCTGCTGCACGGAGGTCTTCGACTGTCTCAGTCTCTCCGCAGTGATCAACGGTCGCGTGTTCTGCGTGCACGGTGGCCTCTCGCCGTCCATCCAGACCATCGATCAGATTCGAAGCATCGACCGCAAGCAGGAAGTGCCTCACGACGGACCCATGTGTGATCTGCTCTGGTCGGATCCCGAGGAGTCGGTCGGCTTCGGTGTCAGTCCGCGAGGTGCTGGCTACTTGTTCGGTGCCGACGTCGTGAAGAACTTTTGCGAAACCAACGGCGTCGAGATGATCTGCCGTGCTCACCAGCTGGTAAGGCGACGAACTCTTAAAGGCAGATTGCTTTTCCTACCCTTAGCAGTTATGAAACCTTTTGCCTTAGGTAATGGAAGGCTTCAAGTGGCATTTCAACGAGACCGTTCTCACCGTCTGGTCAGCGCCCAACTACTGCTACCGTTGCGGCAACGTGGCTGCCATTCTGGAGCTGGACGAGATGCTCAACAAGGACTTCACCGTCTTTGATGCTGCTCCACAGGTTTGTGGTTACCAATGACGTTCTCAGTCTTAACTCGCTTTTTTTCAGGAAAACCGCGGAGCACCAGCGAAGAAGCCGCAACCGGACTACTTCCTTTGAGCTTTGCTTGCTAGCAGTGATCTTCGTTTACTTCTTTGGCTTTAACCCTCGTACTTACGACCAGTGTTGTCACAGGCGCAGATTAATGGTTCACGGGGTTTCACATGTGGATTCCTTTTCCCACCCGAATCTCTGCCACGACTGGCAATCTGCGATTAACGTCCTTCTCTTCTACGGTTTAGTTATTTTGACTGTTACTACATTGATCGGGCACGTGTCGAATGTAGTGGCTTGTTGACTCGTGCAGCTACGTAAGTAAAGACGTGTAAATGACACTCAAACTCGAGAACGCTTAGCATCGCAATCTGTCAGTCACGGCAATACTTGTCAGGAAAGAAGCCCTCAATGATTAAAAACTCAAGTCGCTCATCAGATCTTGTAGGTCGTCATGCTGCCTTCACTCAGGGCTGTTCCTCTTTGTCGGATGATTTCTCTCACGCGGTGCTCCCGACTGTCCGGCTCTACGCATGTGCCATCTAAAGCCGGTCCTGCCAGGCATCAAACGAGAACTCTCTCGCGGGACGTCGCTTCCTGGTTTCCACAAGCTCGGCAGTTTTCGACTTCACCTCTAAACTTGTCGGCGGATGAACTGCCTCAGATGCTGGCAGATCGAATCAAGGGATACGTTGGTTCAGACAAAGTTGTCGTCTTCATGAAGGGCACACCGGAACAGCCAATGTGTGGATTCTCCCGGAACGTCAAGATGGTAAGCGGCTCCTACGTGCTCTGTGCTTAAGACCAATTTTTCCCGTTCAGGTCCTCGAATTCCACAACATCGCGTTCAAGGCAAGTGGATCCTAAAGTTCATTTGAAGCTTTGAACCTTAAAATTTGAGACCGTCCGATTTTGCAGGGATACAACGTCTTGGAAGACGACGAGCTCCGAGAAGGCATCAAGAAGTTCAGCGACTGGCCGACCATCCCTCAAGTTTACGTCAAGGGCACTTTCATCGGCGGATCGGACATTCTAGTCCAGATGCACAAGGAAGGCGAGATCACCAAGTTCTTTGAAGACAATGATATTAAGTCCAAATTCTCCGACAAATAGACCGTACGTGTTAATGTTAGATTCTCGAGCACTGTTTAAACAATAAAAAGAGCAAATTCTCGTGGCCGTCCGAAGTGAAGGACACGCGATAAAGGGCAAAATGCAGCTAGTGAGGGCACACGTGTACGTGAAATCGCATCCCTCAACACATGCTCACTTTACCAAGACCGCAACTGCAATTTCGTGGAGTTTCTTTAATCCAGCAAACGCGTGCAAATGTGGCGTACATTGGGGAACAACAATATTGCGCGAAACAAAGGAACATGAATAACATATTAAGTGGACCTAAGCCGAAGTACCGCGTTTCAAGTCCACCAGGAGGAACGTCATGTTATCGCAGCCTGTTCCGTCTCCAGAAGTGTCCGGAGCACAACAATGGTTGCAGATCTAAACCAGAAACAAATGAAGGGCTCGAGGCTACAGTTCTGACCTCAGCTCCAATTTCCTTCAGCGACATTTTATCCATGCGGCTGTTGACGAAGTCAACGACTTCTTGACTTGTCATCGAGTTCCTGTAACCCTCAGTTGGTAAGAATACTGAACGTAACGGTTTACCAAATGCCGTCGCATGCCACAACGAGCAGCGTGTCGTCGTCGGTGATCTGCTCCACCTTGATGTCGGGCACCGGCGAGATCAGCTGAGCCTCTACGGGCAGCTCTGCGTTCGTCTTGTAGCAGTGATCGCCAAGAGCACGCGACAGATTCAAGCCTCCATTGACCCGACCGTCCTCGCTCACATGGCCGCCAGCGGCTTCGACTCGCGCCTTCTCGAGGGCGTCTTCAGGCTTGTGATCGACCGACAGGTCGACGGCAGTTCCTCCTCGGCTGAGCACCGCGCGACTGTCGCCAACGTTTGCGACCACGACACGGTCCTAAAGCAACCGTAAGACATGTGTTGAACGTAGCCTGGTGATCATCCCGTGCGAACGAACCTTGTAGAGCAATGCGACGCAGGCAGTGGTACCGGAGTCGACGCCGGGCACGCCGTCACCAAGTGCACCGGAGATGTCCATCTCCTCCTCTTCATCTGACTCCTCAGCACTGGACTCGGACTCCTCCTCCTCTTCGTAGTCCTACAACGAGCAGCTGTAAACGTCGGTCCGCCATTCTACAAACCTCGTCTTCGTCCTCTTCGTCAGACGCCTCCGCCTCCTCACCGCCCTGGTTGGTTGATGACGGTCCCTCGTCGTGCTCTTCTGTTGCGTCGCCGTTTGTCTTGCTGAAACATGAACCATAATAAGGACGTGCTAGGAAGTAAGGTGTCTCGAAGTGCAAATAAGCACTCCCGAAACATTCGTAGGAGCACCCATGAAGTCATCGAGTTTGATCTGAGTTCCCCTTTGCGCGGAAGCATTAGGGTTACTTCCACGCGTTCGAGGAACTCTTCATAGGCGTAATGCTCCGGACCGCGTTGTTGCAAAAAGTAAAAGAGCTAACCTTCCGTTTTCATCAGATGCGCCGTTGCCGGCTGCAGCTGGGTCTTCAAGGTCCGATGCGTGGTCGCCGTTAGCAGCCTTTGGCTTCTCTTCCTTAGGCGACGACTCAACGCGCTTCTTTGTCTTTTTCTTCGTAGGCGACTTCGTTTCCGAATCGTCGAGCGAAGCATTCTCGTCTTCCTTGTGGTCTGCACCGTTTCCATCAACACTAAATATTGTTATTATGTGATTTACGGCTAGTAGTCAGGTCGATGACAGCGACATCGACGGGTAAATACGTACACCGTGTCGGTTGGCTCCTGCCCAGCCTTTGATTCGCCTCCATTCAGAACATGCTCGCTGTTCTTCGCGTTGTTGGAGTCATCCGCTACTTCTAAAATAGCAGCTTATTGGTTTGCTATTCCAGTAAGCAAACGGAATCACAAGATTTAATTGGTGAAAGCCTTACCTTCGTCAGGGTCTTCTTCAACACGACGACGCTTGACAATGCGTTCGAAGGTGTTTTCCTTCTCATAAGCCTGAAAGTAGATTCCTGGTATGGTGAGGATGGCATACGCTTACGAGCGCTAAAATTACGCTCTCACGTGGTAGCTACACTTACAATGCCGTAGTGGTCGTGAATACGCTTGTTCACCTTGATGTACTCGCGAACAATCTTGTCGACACTGACGTTGGCTTCCTTGGAGAGCGCTTGGACCTCCTCCCAAAGCTCTGATTCCTGCAACATAAATTCTAGCTAACTTGAGCACTGAGCTGTGTTACCTCTTCTTCATCCGTTTCCTTGCGCACTCTGATGGGCTTCTCTTTGCCTTCGTTCTGCTCCTTCAGGCTCTTTAGAATCTGCTTCACGTCCTCCGTGAGAAGGCACTTGTCGAATTCGATGAAGCACTCCGTGAGTGCTGTCTCGATCTCGCCTTTCTTGAAATGCTCGTTCTTTAGCAGAATGGCAGGAAGGTTCTCCGCAGCGTACTGAGAGACCTCGCTACCTAAAAGTCATGGGATGTAATCTCTCGTGAAACTTCGAAAATACCTCCATGGCCGTCGTAGACTGCAAAGATGGCACAATTCTCGGTGAAATCAGCGATGCAGTTGTGAGCGTCCTAAAGCATCCATGCATTGAAAATGTTTCTAATATACTGAAACTTACTTCTTGCGAAACTCGCCATCCTTGCATGCTGGTGGAGGCATATTTGAGCCATGCGTTCTCGCCCTCGTCGTGGTCCTTTTCCGTCACCGGTGTACTTAAATAGGCGCCCATGCGGAGCTACGGAACGCTTGAGTTTTTGAATTCCTCAAAAATGACTGTGTGGCCGGCAATTGGACACCTATCCCTACTCTGCCGTTCAGCGCCTAATAAGGTTTTCGCGTCGGGACCGCGGGATTTTGTACCGCGAATCCGGAACTCTCCGCCCACTTCGTGCGTAGATTGCTCATGGAAAACATAAATAATGTGAATATTTTCGTCTTCCGTTTCGGGCCTTTCTTGCTCGGTTCACTGAACATTTTCAGAGGAATGTAAATAGCCACGCAGTGATTCTACGGCTTCTTCGACGACTAAGATGCCATCGCTAATAGCCTTCGGGTACGTGCATGCATCCGGGTTTCGACAAAGTTGATTGTTCAGGAGACGCTGGAACATAGCGGCAGACGACTTCGTCTTTCCCGGGATAACCGAGGCTTTAGTTCGCTTCACTTGGTAAGCATCATTGTCGGCCGTGGCACTTGAAGCCGCTGCGTTTTCAGGGCGTTTACGGCTCTTGTCATTTTCTTCTTGCACCGGCCATTCTCATGTTCGTCGCCACAACTTTTTGTGTACATCATCATGCTGATTGTGGTCAACCTAGTCACAGCTGCTGTCTGCATAACACTAACGGCACACAGTGCACGGGGATCGGTAAGGACAGTCTTGTGGACGCGTCATAACAAGTGCGTTGCAGATTTTGGAAGTAAACGCTCGAAAACGCGTCGTGACACTTATCTACATACGGGTGCCTATCTACATTTTCGAGTGCATATGGACTGTGATCTCAACGATATTCCTCGTCGGTATGCTCAAGTGCTCGACAGGCTTTTAATGGGAAAAAACTCTTTGCAGAGAGCTTCCAACAGGATGACAAATGCAGCTTTATCCACGGCTTCGGCGTGGCTTTACTTCTAGAATGGCTCTTAATTTTCGCGATGCTTTTCGGCGTTTTCGTTACCTTCAATCCACAGGGAAATCGGCGAATGGAACGGTCCCTGATGATCGAAAGGAGGTACTGGAGACGGCGGTTTGCACTGGTGCGTTTTTCTCTACTCTGGCGGATAACTGCTCGTACATCCATCCTTTAGTGCAAGATTGGGCAGGATGGCGATATGCGTGCTGCACTTGATGAAATCGCAACGCTGATGGCATCGTTTTTCGTCGGCAGTGACTACGTCCTTACTGACATCGTAGCCGGTTTGCTGCTGCTCGTGCATTCACCTCACCATCCGGCGCCGCCAGCTGCGATTACGGAAGCGCCGAAGGATCCACCGGACTGGATGCAAATGCCTGAGTGCCTGCCGACCGTCTCGCGAATGCTGGACTTCGCAGTTGCCGTCTACGGCTGGCCGACATACTTGCTGAACAACTGTGCCTGCGCCCCTTGGTACCGGCTATGCCGTACAATGCGATGCTGCCGGTCGTGCAAGTACGACATCCTTCTGCTGGGACTTTGAACTTTATACTGCGCTTTCAGCACAAAGGAAGTGATTGTGGTTGAGGACAACTGCTTTTCGTGCCATACCAGCGCATTCGTTTTGGAGTCCTCCTGCAACGATGCCGATCTGTTCTTCGTCTCCTTCCGGAACCGCCTCTACCAAGTGCCCTTCGTCGTGCTCACCGACCACCAGACGTCGTCGATCGTTGTAACGATACGCGGTTCTGCGTCATTGGTACGCATTAAATTGTTTCACTTATAAGGATAGGCCATGGTTTAGCTGGACCTTATAACGGACCTATCGCTGAATGAGGAAGTTTTCTCGGTGGACGTCGACTCGGACCCGATTCTGCGGCAGGACGAAGAGCTGGATAGCGAAGGCGAGGTGCGAGTGCATCGCGGAATGCTGAACGGCGCTCGCTATGTGTACAACACGCTCAAGCAGAACAATGTTCTCGAGGACTTGCTGACGCTAAACCCAAACTACAGGATCGTCGTGTGCGGACATTCGCTCGGTGCAGGGTAGCTTCCCTGCTCACTCTGCTGCTGAAGTGAGTCACTGGTTGAAGGATCGACTAGTGATACATTTATGTTTAGACAAACATATCCCGACATTCGTTGCTATGCATTTTCCGCTCCCGGATGCGTCATAAGCAAGCATGGGCTGCACGAAATGGAAGAGCACGTGCTAAGCGTATTCGTCGGTGACGACCTTGTGCCTCGTACCTCCTACCAGGTAGACTCGAAGCGTAGCACACCTTACCTTCGTTTATTTTAGTCTATGCTCAAGCTGAAGGACGCTATCGACCAAGAAATTCAGACTACAACTCGGGCGAAATTCGAGATCCTGATCAAAGGATGCTACAAGCTTTTCTTCTCTTCACCATGGGAACTACACTCAAGTAAGTTCTTCCACTATACTTGGGTAGTCTCTACAAAACATTTCAGCACCAGATCCGGAGAACGGAGGATCGACGCGCGATAGCCGGCGGTTAATCGCCGAAAACATGGACGGCTACGGCGGGACAAGCGGACCAAATGGGGGACAGTTAGGCGTTACGACAGAAAGAATCCAGTTGCATCCTCCAGGGCGGCTACTGCACCTAACGATGGAGGATGACCACATCGCCTGGAGCTGGGTGAACCACGAATTCCTCTCCGAGATCCGTCTCTCGGGCTCTTTAATTACCGATCACATGCCGTATCGAGTGCGAAGGGTCGTCCGGCGCGCATGCGAAGAGGCCGTGCCAGTTTAGGCTCGCATTTAGAGTGTTATTCGCATTTATTTACACTTTCTAGGGGTTCTCCAACGTGGTCTCCCTGTGTGCAATAAGTTATTCGCCTTCCTACTCTCCCTTCTGTACCTGTGTTTGCCACCGAGACGATCTAGAGAGCTTATGGTGTGCCACTATAGATTCTAACATGTATCTCTTGTCACTTGCCTGCTCATTGGAATTGGGTGCTTTAAACACAGAACGGTGCCACTAGCGGTGTCTGTATAGTTGTATTTAAGATTGTGACATTAGCTCGACGTAGCGAATAAATATGCATTCACCAATTTAGCCGCGCTGTTAGGTTGGTTTAAGCAGGAATATCGAAAAGTGTTGTATGGATGGATGTTCGCGCAATTTACGCACTTTTCTGAGCGCCCCTTACCTCACCTCTTCTTATCAGTGTTTGCATCATAACCCCGGAACTCTTTGGTGCGCAAGGAACCTGACGCGATAAATGTTGCACGCGTAGTGCGGACCAAAAGATGGCAATTTTTCCGCTGACCTTTGCACAACCGGGTGACCTGGTCTTTTTCAATCGCATCCCGGACGGCTCCACAAGCTTTGAGGAAGCCGTGGTGGCAGCGTCAAAATTTGATCCTAACATATTCCACGTGGCTGTGCTTGTCGATCCGGCCGAAGAAATTGTAGTACACGCTACTAGTAATGGGGTCAACAAGCAACTCCTCGCGGATGCTATTCGAGAGCTCGATCCTGACTACGTTGAGCTTGGAATTGTAAGCGTTAGTTCAAGCTGGAAGGACCGCGCTACTAATTTCGCAGCGGGGCAAATCGGAGCCGGCTACAACGATTTATTCTCCCCCACATGCCTGGATTCCAACGGGAAGCGTGCCTTCTACTGCTGCCAGTTGGCCTCCGAGGCATACAAGCAGACAAACAACGGCGAAAGTCCATTCCTCTCTCATAAGCTAAACTTCTGCGACTCATCCGGCGCCCTGGTTCCTTACTGGGTTGAATACTACAAGAAGCTCTGTCCGTCGAATCCCGACCCGCCTCAAGGTGGTCCGGGAAGCCATCCCTCTGTGTTGAAGGCCTCGCCACGTGTCACGATTGCAGCCAACCGACTGTGCAACATGCGCAAATTCACACTGCAACACGACCTTGTGAAAGCGCTACATTTCGTCGGAGGCGCGCGGGTCGACCTGAATTCAGCGAGGAAGTTCAATGTCATGGAGCCACGAAATGGTGGAAATTGACTTATTCGCATCAACTAACCTGTACCCTTTTCAGGCGAGCTGCTGACGGAGTGCTCATGTGCGGACGCAGGCCAGGTGAAGGAGGCCGTTGCGTTCGCTAAGGAGGCTCAAGTTGAATGGGCGCAAATGCCATGGGGTGAACGCGGTCGAATCCTGCACCGAACGGCGGACCTCATTCGCAAGCACTGCAACGACATAGCGCTATGGGAAGTGCGCGACAATGGGAAGCCCATAGGCGAAGCGAAAGCTGACGTCGTTTCGTGCGCTGAAACTTTCGAATACTTCAGTGGTATGCGGTCACTGCTCTTGCCACTTTTAAGGACAATTTCAGGTGTCGACTTATCCGGACAGCATCTTCCCTACTCGGATCGAGACCAGCGGTTCGCTTACACTCGCCGAGAGCCATTCGGCGTCGTGGGAGCAATCGGAGCTTGGAATTATCCGATCCAGACGGCTACATGGAAAATCGCTCCGGCTATCGCTTGCGGCAATGCGATTATTTACAAGCCCAGTCCTTTGGCTCCCGTATCAAGTGTGAGCGCATGACACAATTAGCGCTTTTTTACAGAGTTAATGTTCAGGTCATACTGGCGCAGCTCCTGCAATGCGCGGGCGTTCCAGACGGCATCGTTAACATTCTGCAAGGCGAGGCGGAGACCGGTGCCGCCATATGCGAGTCGTCTGACATCCGTAAAGTCTCCTTCACGGGCAGCGTCGAGACGGGTCAACGCATTGCTGCCGCTTGCGCTTCCCGAAATGTCAAACCCGTAACGCTGGAGCTCGGCGGAAAGTCCTCGTGCATCGTCTTTGACGACTCCGACGTCGAACTAGCGGTACACGGAGCTTTGATGGCAAACTTCTTCAGTCAGGGTAAGCACTGCACAGAATGCCGACATTGAATGTGTCTTTTAGGGCAGGTTTGCTCCAACGCGTCGAAGGTGCTTGTTCACAGGTCAATCCTCGACGAGTTTACGTCGGAACTGGTGAAGAAAACCGGATGCATGCGCATAGGTGATCCGAGTAAGCATCTTTGGCTTAGCATAGGCCTGCCTTTCTACCGTCCTAACATTACGTCACGGACAATGACTTGTCGTAGTGAACGAGGCTACTCACGTCGGGGCGTCGATTTCGATGGAGCACATGGAGAAAGTGCGCGGGTTCATCAAGGGAGCACTCCAGCAAGGTGCTAAGCTGCTGTACGGTGGCGATCGAGTAACCGTAGAAGGCTGCGAAAACGGGTACTACCTCTCACCATGCATCCTCTCAGACATTCGGCCAGAGATGACGGTGTACTCCACCGAGATATTCGGGTCGGTTCTGCTCATTATTCCATTCGAAACAGACGAGGTAAGTGCTGTCAAACCTTGCCTGATTTGACCCCTGCGCTTAGGAAGCTCTGCGCATCGCCAACGATACTCACTTTGGTCTCGCGGCAGGCGTCTTCACCAGGTACGGTGTCAAGCATAAATTTGCTAACGCAACGTGCCGTCCCACGCTTCAGGGATGTTAGTTTAGGGACCTCAACAGGGCTCACGGCTTCTCGGCTCGCTTGCAGGCCGGTAACGTCTACATAAACACCTTCAACGACGTTTCGCCGTACGTTCCCTTCGGTGGATACAATCAGTCAGGTACAATAAGTGTCGCATCTTGCCCCAAGTTAATAGGTTCCTGGCTTAGGATATGGACGAGAGAACGGCAAGTCAGCCATCGAGAGCTACACGCAAGTGAAGTCCGTGTTCGTCAACACTTCGAACAGGCTGGAAAATCCGTTTCCCTAGCCATGCAACGTCTTTAACTTACTAAGTTTGAGTGGAGTTAGTCGATGATTAAAATTTAATCGGTATCAGTCGTAGGCACCATACGTGACTTGAGATCAAGTGAGCGCGTGATTATGGACGTTGACGAGAGAGCTCTCGAGGGCTAAGGAAGCACGTGCCAGGAAGAAGACCGTAGAAAAGTCAGAATCTGATAGCGAGAAGAATGTTGAGATTGAGGAGCAAATAAGGCAATACTAAGACTTTTCGTAAGCATGCGACTGGCGCTGTGAGTGAAGTATGTCATGAAGAGAATCTATGAGGCAGTATCGGAGCTGGCTATCGGGACGACTCTCTGACAGTTCATGATGAGGAAGTGAAGCAGGACGTGTTGCTGTTGCGGCAGTGCGGGTGTTGAGCCGGTGCAGAAGATGGTCGGCGAAAAAATGGTTGCCTAAATTAACTTTTTATGGCATTCTCACATGGTTATCTTACCAAATTCTCTGCAGACATTTTGTTCTCCTGGCTGTATTCGGAGACCAATCGGAGATGTCGAAGAAGCATCAGAAGCGTGTGGGCGTTGCACTCGTTCAGCTCTTCCAACGCTTTCCTAAACTGGTTCAATAACTGTCAGCCACAGCATAAACGCACCTGCAGCCTCGTAATCGGTCGCGGGCATTACGTGTCGAGTTGAACGCTTGCAGCAGACA
Organism: Aphelenchus avenae; assembly: GCA_020875895.1. NCBI lineage: Eukaryota > Metazoa > Nematoda > Chromadorea > Rhabditida > Aphelenchidae > Aphelenchus > Aphelenchus avenae. Next base: position 2,910,846 of record JNEY01000001.1, read on the forward strand.
CCGGAAGGTCGAGAAGGGAACCAGCTGCTGAGGCAGCAAGCGAAGGTACAGCTTTAGAACACCTGCAATTCCCGCTGGTCAGTCCATGAAAAACACGAGGAACAGTATGATGCTACGCTCGCGCATAAGCCCACCTGCAACGGTGTGAATGTCTTCGACGGTACCGAGGTCTACGTTTATGGCTAGGTCAAACTGGCGTCGCAGGCGCTCCATTTGCTCATGCGATCCGGATACCCTGTAGATGCCTTCCACCAGCAGCCCGCGTCGCTCGACCTCAGCAGCGGCTTTGAGAAGCACTGGCGGAACCATCACCGAATGCGCCATGCACAGTGTGGTCAGGTCGACGGCGAACATCCGTTTTACGTACTTAGCCTCTGGCCTGCAGTCGTGCCTCGCTTGCTCGCTGCATTTCTTGTGGGCCGCGAAGCCGCAGTCCGAGCAGCGTAAACCCTTAAACAAGGTTTGTCTTAGGTTGTGCTGGGGTATTTTACCAACCTGCTGCACAACTCCCCACAGGAAATTCCGACAGTAGTCGCAGTACTGAGGGATCTTGAACGTGAAAGGTGCAAAGTTGTGACAGCGAGCCTGCGGTTGTTTCGCTTTTGCGACTTGCATCTCCACCGCTGACCGATTGTACTGCGAGTACGGACTGTGCTCGTAGATGGCTTCGTCCGCCATCTTGCGAATGTACTCCGAGGCATGCTTGTCCATGTCTGAAATTCATGGATGCGAGAAATGGGAGAGTGGACGGAGCAAAAACTTACACATCGAGATAAGACCGTCCGCAACAAGGCAGTCCAGCGTATCGAATCTGCATAACACTTTCGCTGAGTTCACCTTCTTTACACCGAATTACCTCTTCTCGCCGACATAATGTGAGCCGTCGTAGTAGAGTTTGTAGTTTAGCACGTTGCCGTCGAAGAGCATGCAGAGGGTGTACGCATCCGCGGATCTTTTCGAGGCACGAACCAGATAAGCGCCTTCACCTGCCGCCATTAGCATCTGAAAGCATCGAAGTGGTGTGAATTTATGGGGCCCATAAAACAACCTTTTCCGCCTCGGCTCGTTCGATAAGGCCATGGAACTCGTCACCGTAGCACTCGGGCCGATTGACGATCCTTCTTTGGCATAGCACCGCAAGTGGCTTTGGAGCGCGTTCCTGCAGTGACAGATGGATTGATTCGACTTAACCTTGCGCAGCCGATCTTACCTGCAGCAAGTACAGGTTCTGCTTCCAGTATCCACCGTGCAACGAGTCATCGTCTCCCATTTATTCCTCGGCAATAATGATTTTCCTCATCAAGTTGTCCACCAGCTGATTCGGGGTTATTTTAGCAGCGCTCCAGTGGTGGAGAGAGGGCAATACGCTACGCCAGCCCGCCCGCCAAGACGAACGCGATAACCGAGCATGACTATCGGTTTACCGATACTCAACGGGGCCGAGTGCTTTGGACAGCTGCCGCGCACCTGGAAGACATCATGAGATGCGCCGTTTTTTTCTCCTTGACAAGTGCTTAACCCATCCGCCCTACACATGTTCTTTTCGCATTTTCGTAAACCCTGTGCGCACACCTGCAGTGTTTACCGATTGAAGTGAGCGCAATTTGGAAGAAGTGTTTCCCGTTTTCTTCCTTGCCACTCCTGACAGGCTGTTTGCTTCAATAAGTTCATGACTGAATGACATGAGTGCATCGTTAGGAGGACGTCGTGGCGCATTCCCTTTTGCGAGGCGGTCACGACAGACGTTTGCCGTCTGTCTCGCTATCTGGCGGCCCATGCCGGCATCCAGCCAACTAGGCCTTTGTGCGCCCATGCCATAAGCGTGTGCGTGTGTGTTTTTACGCATCGCGAGACGCGCCTTCTTTTATTGGCCCGACGTCTAATAAGTTAGTCAACCCCCGAGGACGTCCGCGTTCCGCGGCAGTTCGTCCCGTTCTCACGTCATTTATGCGAGCGCTGCGATATCCACAAAATCCGCGTCGGTAAATAAGTTTTATCCGCCTGTGCTAAGCGGCTGCGTGACGCGAGCACGAAGCACCTAGCAGGTTGCCCGTGCGCCATGCGGCCCTTGTTGCGCTCTATAAGCGGCTAATTGGAGGAGCTTTTCCGCGGGATTCCGGAGTGCCTCCACTCCCGATGCGTGCATAATCCTTTGCGAGACACAAATCGGCCGCCACCACGCGCTGTTCTTCCACGCACGGGACTCTGTGTTGCCGTTTGTTGACTTCCCGCTCTTTAGTCTCTTCGTTCGGGCCCAGGCTGTAGGAGACCGACCCATCCATCCGGACCACCGGCGGCGGCGGAACCACTATGTCCTATCGAATGCGTCAGTCCGCTGCCTACCAAACATCAACGCAGAGGTGACGGCGGGACCTTGCACAATATGCTCGTGAAAGAGTACCGCATCCTACTGCCGCTTACCGTCGATGAGTACCGCATCGCCCAGCTTTACATGATTCAGGTAACTTGTTGATGCTATGATAGCTTTCACTCCTTATCAATGCTTAGAAGAAATCAAGACTGGACAGCTCAGGAGCAGGCAGTGGCGTTGAGATCCTCACCAACCGACCCTACACGGATGGTCCTGGCGGATCGGGGCAGTACACTTACAAAATTTATCACATAGGCAGCAAGATTCCAGGTAAGAAGCATTTGAAAGAAGCTCTCGATCCGCTCAAACCTCGCTCCTCTTCCGATACAATTTATTCTGGGTTTAGTATGGATTCGAAGCGTACTTCCATCCACTGCGCTAGAAGCTCACGAAGAGGCCTGGAACGCTTACCCTTTTACGAAGACGCGATACTCTTGCCCTTTGATGGACCGAATGAGCATAGAGGTGGAGACGAAATACCTCAACGATGCGGGTACCCAAGAGAATGTCTTCGACCTCTCGAAGGACGAACTGAAGGATAGAGTAATTGGTTAGTGAAGAGCAAACTTACTAAAATGGTCTCATCAATCCCTTCAGACTACATGGACTTCGTGAGGGAACCAGTATCGAGTCATGATTATTGTCCCGAAGAGGATCCGAAGATGTACAGAAGCGAGAAAACCGGCCGAGGCCCTCTCACGGACGACTGGGTAGCCGAGCATGTTAAGCTTGGCAAGCCAGTTATGTGCGCGTACAAGCTGTGCCGAGTTGAATTCCGCTACTGGGGTCTGCAGACTCGAGCCGAGAGGTGGATCCACGACCTTGCCCTACGCGTAAGTGTTCTTCTAAGTACAAACCTTCTCTTATCCGCTTTGTTTCAGGGTACCATGCTACGAGCACACCGTCAAGCTTGGGCATGGCAAGATGAGTGGGTCGGGCTGCGCATAGAGGACATCCGCCGGCTAGAAGAGGACGCTGCCGCGTACCTCTCGAAGGTGATGGCCGGCACGAAAAAGACCGAAAACAGTGCAGATGCAGACTCCGATTCTTCTTCCGACATTTTCTTCGACTGTAACGACCAGTCGCCGTTCGTCGAAAAGGCCAAACCTTCGTTGATACGCTGGAGTTCCGAACTGCTGCTCGATGGTGCTGATTCTCCGCCGCTCACTCCCAAGCACGATTCCTCTACCTCAGTCCTCGTGCTCGTCTTTCACGGAGACCTCTGTCCGGAGGTAACCCACTTTGTCTATCATAAAGACAACGCTTGTTTAGTCTCCTGACGATACGAAGACCACGGATGCAGACTCACTGCGAACGACAGTGGAAACCTTTGTGATGAGTCATTACCCCCACCTCAAGGGGCGCGTCCATGTTCATCGTGTGGTTTGCGGTGGCGAACTCAGTGGGACGGTCTCATCGCTGAAGAGCTTATCACCGTCTTTCGGCTCATTCCACCCGTCGTTGGCACTTCTACTTGCCTCCAGCTCACCGTTCTATGACGTATGTTTCTTCGTATTTTAGGTGGTTTAAACGCTTGAACAAAGCGTTTTAGGCGGTCCAGGGCACGATTCGACAGGCCAACAAGGTGTACGAGAGGTTTACCAACTCGAAAGAAGGGCAGTCGTTCAGTGGTGAAATCTTTGCCGTTGGGGACTGCCTTGGTGGCTTGCTTCTTTATGAGGCGCTGACGCGTTCTCGGGGCAGTCACTCTCCGCTGTCGAGGAACTCCAGCTCAGTGTCCACACAGTCACGCTTCCTCATCCCCGAGAACAAGGAAAATGACGTAGGTTATGATTTTTCTAACGTTCAACGAGTTTAATGTTAAGCCTTCCGCATGGTCGCTCAACGACTTCCCTACGACGCCCACCGATATTTCGCACAACGAGAACGGTCCGAGGTCAGCACCGCTCGGTCGACCGAATCAACGGAATCTCTCGGCACCTCCCGCTGGCCGCATCGACAAGTTATCGGCCTCAACAGACGACACCACCGTACGCCTAACATACCACTGTTCGGAAACAAAGTGCCTGTCTTTAGTTTCGCAAAACTCGCAACGAACCAACGGAGGCGCTAAACTTCCGTCCAACCACTGCCTTCCTCCTCGGCTGTCCACTGGCCATCGTTCTGATGCAGAGAAAGCTCTCCGGCGAAGGTTTGCTTGCCGAGATAGTTCCTGAAACATTCGCGAATTTAGACGTCTCGCGACTAGCATGCAATCAGTTGTACAACCTTTATTACCCGCTGGACACATGTGGCGCTCGTCTCGAACCGGTGCTGAACACTCAGCTAGCGGTGCTTCCGTCCGTGAACGTGCCTAGATATCAGCGTTTTCCGCTAGGCGACGGACGACACATTCTGTTCGACAACGAGTTGGAGACCTCTACGCTATGGGGAAACCACCGGATCGATCACCAGCTCTACTGCCCGCCTGGTAAGGAAACGGCTTGCTAAATGAGCTACACACCGTGTTTTTAGAAATGGTCTCACTGCCGTCGCAAGCACTGCCGAACATACTTCACGCGTCCTACTGGGAAAGCAAGGACGTGGGTTCGTTTATCCTGCGACAGTTTGTCAACGCGGATGAGACGCACGTGGTACCGGTTTCTAACTTTGGCTCCAACAAGATGATGAACATCGACCTACCGCCCACTCAGTGGAACAGGCGCAGAAGCAAGTACAAGGTGCGCCTCCCTGATTCTTTGCTTGAAAACACAGCCTGTAAAGAACCTATAACGAACAGTTTAGACTGTCAACTTGTCCCCAAACCACCGGGCAAACGATATCATGGCGGTAGAAGGTAGCGACCAAATAATCCAGGCACGCTTCTGCTACGGTCCCATGGACCTGGTTGCGCTCTCAAGAGAGGCGGTGCTGATATACGTATGCCCATCGGGAGGCGAATGGTTCCTTCACAGCCAGCAGGTTACGGATTCGCATGGGCGCGTTACTGCCAACCTCGGAAAGCTGCTAGCTATTGGCATTCATTCCGTGAAGATGATCGTTGCCGGTGACCACTCGTACCTGGTGAGCTGGAAATCACCTCAATGATGTAAGTAATCTACTGTGCTTTCAGGACATTTATGTTGCCGTTGTTCCATCGGAGACTCGATGCGTCGTGTTCAGCATAGACGGTTCGCTAACGGGCTCCGTTTCGGTGACTGGCAAGGATCCGCGCGTTAGACCTGGCGCTATAGATGTCACAAGATTTTGGCAGCAGCAGGTATTGAGTTGGCCGCCTACTGTCTACATAAATTCTTTTTAAGGGTTACTTAATCATATACGTCACTGCGCGACCGGACATGCAGCAGAGGGTCGTAGGCTCCTGGCTGGCACAGAACAACTTCCCGCATGGACTACTGTTCTTCACGCCGTCGTTTTCCACCGATCCCCTCAAGTACCGCATTAGGGTTCTGTCTCTATGTAAGCGAAAATTTTAGGCAGAAGACGCAACATCTGAAGAACCTTCAACAGCTTGGCATCATCATCCAAGCGGCGTACGGCAGCAGCAAAGACGTACAGGTCTACACGTCGGCGGGCATTGATCCGGATCGCATTTTCAAAGTCGGTGGTACGAAACGCAGGGGATGCGTCGCACTTGAGGACGGATATGCCCAGCATTTGCACGATCTTCACTCCGGCAGACTTCACTTTACAGAGATCTTCCAGTCTGGCATTGCTATAAATGAGAACTTCTTCGCTACCTCAAACAGCCACCAGCAACGGCAGCGGTACTTTCCTTCTTTTTTCTTGCTGTAAACTCAGCAAAGCATTTAGGCATGTACAAAGGACGCAGTCATTCACTCCGCGAAGCGGCAAATACGAGAGCTTCCACAACAAGAAGTACAGTCAGATCTCGGTGTCTACTCGCTAATTCTACTCGACTTTGCTCGGTCTATTTTTGCACTACTCTCGCCTACGGGTACTACTTGTTCCTAATCGTTGTGTACGTACGTCTTTACGTGAGCTACTCGGTGCCATTACACTTCCTTATACTCACTAGTCGTAGCATTCCTTAGGAGGCGGTGACTTTTCTGTAGCAGTGCTGCACTCTCCTAGGTCCTTCCTCCATTACACACTACTATCACTGTGTACTTTCCTATACGAAATAAATTCTTAACGATTTTTAAGTCGTTCCGTCGTTAGTGCCGGTGCCTGCCCCAAAGTTCTTCCAAGGTCTGGGATCTATGAAGGAGATCTCTCCTTTTTCCGCTGCTAATTTGCAGTCGGACGACCGATCAAGTCCGTAACAGCTAATCTAAGATTCGACGAGGCTTTATATTGTAAGGATCGTCGAGGGGACGGGATTAGCGTGCCGGAACGGCTATCAGCAAACACGTCGTTCTTCCACAGGGCAATTTTGAAGTCATGTTGTCGAGCCTTACACCTGCTAGACAGGCACCTGATAACTAAGGCAGGATTCGAGCAGTTTATACCGAAGTTAAGAATCGATGGTACTAGACCACCACGGCAACGTCAAATACATCATAAGTGTAGATAAGAGACGTCCGATGCGTTGAGATCGGTCGCAAGGTGTTTCTCCAAGAACCCAATAAAGTTCGACAGTTCCCGATAATCCCTGAAAATCCATAACGAGTGAATTATCCATGATCACGCTTGCATACCTGTGAAAGGCTATGGAATAAGGCGGCAGGTCGGCGTGATCCGTGTGGCATACATACACGATGAGACCGCTCCAAACTGATGATTCTTGGGCGTAAATGAGCTGCCAGGTTCCCAAATCTAGCCGGTCAAAGTCACCTGGATGCTCTGCAAAGAACGAACTGAGCTCTGTCGCTGAGTGACCGAGCCGGACGCAGTCGTGTACTAGCATAAGCACGTGCACGGTCGCTTCGGCATCTAAAAGTGCCGAGTTTCGAAGTCGTCTACAAATGTACGAATGTAAGGAACTTGCCCACTTCAGACAGCCACGATGCGTACCGCAATGAAACGTGCGAATCAGGTTTGTGCAACTCGTACGTCCAGCAAATCGAGGCGCTGCCCTCGGTGGCGGTAGCCAGATCGACGCACAGCAAACATTTGTCGTTGCGCTGGAGGATCCTCTTGTTCGTAGCGACCAGTAGCGTTTTGCAGAGAGGACTAAAGTTAACGTTGTCGCCATAACGGCTATGCCCAGCGCTTACTTCTGCTCATGGCTTCTCAGTGGCTGCCACACGCTGCTGACGACTGTTTGCTCTGTGTCGTCCGCCAGGAAACTGAGTTTCGTCGACCTGGAACTAGCTCTGCGATGAGATCGTTCTTGAAGCTCACATTCCAGCATTAGTAGACAAGTACTACTCACCCGGGTTCGTTCATTTGGATCCTCACGCACGCGCAAAGCCAGTCATCGACGCTCTTCGTCCACAAAAGCTCTGCTTCGGAGCCGCTTGGGTCGGACCGGACGAAGTCAGTTTTGACGCGTACGCCTAATACCGATGTCACGCTAGGTCTGAGGGTGTATGAATATCTAGGAGAGCGGTGGCACATGTGCTGAAGTCTTTGCAACTAGGAGTCGCGTTCCTTAACATTCAGAGAAACAGGTTAGGACGTACCCAGCACATGCTAATGGTGGCAGACTTCCAAGCTGCGCAAGAATGGAGCTTGCCAGACGCTCACGGTTTTCCAGGTCTTTCTTAGCCTTCGCATAGTCGGCACAAATTAGGTTTAGCTGCTCGTGTAGTGCGGTCCCCGCTTCCATCGAAAACAAGCTGTTGTGAAGCTTTCTATCACTGAGAGTGAGGTACTTACCAAACATGAGGGTCAGTTACGAAGAAACAACTTGCGCAAAAATTGTATTCATAAATACGAACAACAATAAACAGGTTACTGAAGTCAAAACAAAGACGCCGTCATCGAATACATCACTTGGTATCGTCACCCGAAAGCAGCACACTCTAAAACGAATCATGTAAACATAAAAATGCGCACTTTACAAGCGGGTTTTCCTTGCCAAACTGCTTACCGTGCTATAACACAAATCATAGTAGTGAGATACGCCGAACTTTTCGAAGATCTCTCGCGCCTGTTTGTGGTTGACAGCGGTAACGAACCGCGGCTCACTGAACGCACGTTTCGGAACGATGCCCTCCCAAATCTAAAACTGACGTTTATTTGCAATCAGGCAAATATTTGCCCGGTTCTGTGCTAGTTGAGTTGGACGCGTCACTGGACATTACGTACCAGTTGGCACTCGTTACGTTCGCCGACATCCTCCTTTCGAGCATCCTTCTTTTGCCCCGCGATCTCGTCGGACCACTTGATGCGGTTGAGCATCAGATTTTTGTAGAAGCGTTGCTGCTTTTGACCTAAATGGCATGGTGATTAGAGTGGGGAAAGCGAAAACGAACCTCCTTCGACCACAATGATTTGAAAGTCGTCGAGCATGACGACAACGCCGGTCATCTGCAGCTGCTTCGCATTCATCTGCACCTTGAACTTCTTACTCGGATTCGCCAGCGATTTGACCCTAATAACACCCAAGACATGACTGTCTAATGCAGTACAATGATAAGTACTTGTAAATGGCAACGTGTACGGCCAGGGAAGTGTCCTCCGCGATCTTTCGGATCTTCTTTGCCGACTTCTGCTCCTTGGTGAGCTTCCGTTCTTCGTTTTCCTTCTGGTGCTTCTGCAGTCGCTCCATGATCTGTTTCCGGACGTGTGCCTCCATTTTCGTCGGGTCTTGTATCGCCTCGCTACCGAGCACCTTCATCAGATTGCTGATCTTCACTTTCGGCTCAGGTGGCTTCTCCAGGCCGAGACGGATCTTCTCTGCTTTCTCCTTCTGCTGCTCTCGACGGTTCTGTCGGCGCAGCTTCTTCCGTTCCTTCTTCGTCAAGCAGGCCTGCAAGCAATTCGACTCGTATTTGGGTGCGGGTTTGGTAAGACATGAATACCGGGTGACATCACATTGACTAGCGCTTACCTTTATGTACTGCGGCTGCGTCGATTGGTTGGGTGCTTTCAGCTGGATAGGATGCTCCACCAGGTCCGTGATGACGTCTGCGTACCGCTGGGTGGGGTCTTCGTCCTCGTGCGGCATATGTTCATACCTGAAACGTCAGCATTACATTGATCAACGTTGAATGGACTTATAAGAGAAGTGTAAAAACTTTGCAGTCGGTACTTTTCACCAGTGCTTACCGCTTGCCTCCGCCGAGCACCACCTCATCCCACCACTCGACCTCCGGAATGAAAGCGTCAATCTGCTCGGAGCCACTCGGAGTCACCAGCGCTAGCTTCACAGCCGATGAAATACCCGTTTGCTGCGCCGCTTTCGAGATCTCAGACTGCAGGCGCTCGAGGCGAGCCTTGTTTCGCTGACTGTTCGCGAGCTTCTGGTACTCGCCCTGCTCTTTGAACTCGAATGTCGCCCTGCGTCGACGCTGTGCGCCCTTTGCAGAGATGCGGGGATCCAGGAACTCGACCACCTTCTCCGGTTCCGGCTCCGGCTTCACCTCGGGTTTTGGCTTCTCCACTTGCTCGATGGAGTCTAGCGCGGCAGCTGGCGTCTTCGCAACGCTGAGATTCGGCAGGGCCCTCGGAAGGCGGCTCTTGAGCTCGTTGATTCGCTTCAGCTTCTCCATATGGCTGTCGATGTAGACGGAAGCCTCCTCTGGCTTGAGAACGGCTGTGCTCTTTAAGGATGGAAGCGCGTCCTGCGCCCGGCCTGGTGGTAGATTCAATTGCTTGAGTCGGTCCTGGATCGCCATCTTCGCCTGGTACATCACCTCCTTGGTCTTCAGCTCTTCGGCTATCACTTCTTTCGGCTTGATATCCGTTTTCACATCCACTTCTTTCTTCACACTCGGTTCTTCCTTTTTCGACCTGAAATTCGAACGTTAGCGGCTGAATGTTTGCAGAAAATTTAGTAGGCAGTCTAAGGTCTGGTGGCCTGCATGCCCTTATCCAAACTTGCGAACCTTTTAGGCGAACGTGATGAATCCCTGTCGCGACGGCGACGATCACCGTCATCGCGATGGGCGGTCGATCTTCTACTATCCGTGTCACGACGATCTTTGCGGTCTCGATCCGAACGACTGTCCCTCTCGTCGTACTTCTTGCGGTGACGGTCGTCGTCCACGTGCCGATGCCGTCGGTCCTCCTCTACATACTTCCGCTTCTTGTCTTCCGGCATCTAAAAAACAAAACTGAGAAAATTATCAGCGCAATTCCACGTAAAGACTGCCACAAACGCGACGGAGGTTACGAGCAAATGCGCCAAGTTCGACGCACACAAACTAAGCTGCAGAAAAATTCCTAGACATATGTATATTCAAAAGTTTGGTATGCATACCTAGCAAGACAAAGAAAATTGCGCTCCGGCACTTCTCCATGTCCAGTAGTTTTCGCAACGTGTTGGCATTCTGTGACAAACATTAGTATTCGCGCAGCATGTACAACACGTACCTTGCAAAAACTTGAGAAGTATATGCTAGAGAATAAATTACTCATCCTTTGAATTTAGGCTTTCTCCCAGCCCAAAATCGACCCACAGAAATGTCGGTATTCAAGGCGAACGCGGAATTCTGCCGGCAGTGCGGGACAATTCTTCCCATGCCCCTTAGCGCGCCAAGCACGATCCGATGTCGCCTATGCGGAAAAGACTGCTACTACGAAGCCAAGGTTAACGAGCTCATCAGTCGTCAGGAACGCACCTACGAGAGGACGGTTGCGGAGTCTGAAGAGACGAGTGGCGTCGAGGACGGAACGACGGTGGAACACGTCTGCCCGAAGTGTGGGCATCATGAAGCGTCGTACTCAACCAGACAGACGCGTTCCGCCGACGAAGGTCAGACCGTTTTCTACACGTGCCTTGCTTGCAAGTACCGGACCATCGAGTACTCATAACGCATTTGTTCTTTTTCGTTGTTCATTGTTATTGTTAATCCCTCGCCGCTTGGTTTTATAAAACGCTATGCTTCTGTCAACGCTAAAAACGAACAAGAAAGTCGTACATCATCGTAGCGTTGCGTCGAACAGCAACCCGTGGTGCATATGGTTGGTAGGGAACACGCCCTTGGGAATGTATGGGTCGTTTGTAAGCCGACTGACGTTACAAAAATAAGTCAGGAAAAACCTAGCTCTTCGCAGTATTTGCAGGTGCTGCAAACACGGTGAAGTGAATAAGGCGGTATTCGCGGAAGCAAACAAACGTGTTATTGAAGTGGCTTCTTTATAAGGTAGGCTGACTGTGTAAGTTATGAAGTGAAACGTCATTGGAGATCTATAACGAAAATGCAAGTTATGCGTACAAGGTGAGCAGTGACAACAAGCTTCAGTGCCTAACAACCATGACTATGAGCAGGAAGACGATTGTCGCAATTGATGGTAGTGCGGAAGCGGACGAGTTTCCAAACTGTTCCAGGGAGAACGAACGCAGTGCTAAAGTAGAAAATGTAGGGTTATTTCATTGAGACCTAGCAAAAATATGCATGACAAGCCTGTTTGGTATTCAACGGGCATGCTGTCAGACGATGCTACGTTTCTTACCGTTGTGGTTTGCCGGCGAAATGACGGAATAGTTGATGACGGGGCCGCTGTGCCGACGCCTCGACCACTGGTTCATGCGCAGTTCGACGAGCAGCCAGTTGCTCGTGGAGTTGAAGCGACGTCCGATAACGGACGATTTCTCGCGGTTACAAGGAATCCTGAATTCCACTTGTTACTACACATAGGTGTTGGCCACAACATACGGCTGAGAAATCTGGTCTGAGCCTGCGACGAACAGATCGTCGTTGCACTTGCGACCCGGCAGAAGGTCTTCATTGTCGAGATCCAGCTCCTCGAACTCGATTTCGATCATGTCCCACGGCTTCGGTGACCGAATAAGCCACTGGCAGAACGTCGCGCCGGATGGTGCATTAGGGTACGTGCTGAAGTAAAACACTTAGCACATTTAACTAGCTTTTTTCTATGCGATGCCAAAGTTGGTTTCCCTTCGTGAGAGATTACCTACCTGAGGGTGATGGTTCCCTCAGTTTCGCCTTCGCGGATGCCGCATGAGCTGTCGGTGAACTTGGAGCTCTTCGCAAGGTCGGTGCATCGGTCGCCGGTGAACCCGTATGCGCACTCGCATGTGCAGTCGTTCGTGACCGTGCCACCGTTCTCGCAGAGGATAGTGCATTTATCTAAATTGACCCGGCGGTAGTCGCGGCACGTCAAAGTGTGAAAAACAAAACGGGCAATTCAAGTCCGGTGCATTGTTTTGCAGGCCAATACTTCGAAGGTGTGGTCTAAGAAGGAGGTTTGTCCTTGGCTGTGTGGCAATAAAGAGACCCTCTTGTCGACTCTTTGTTTGACTTGCCACCTTCCTCTGGGGCAATAAATGACGTTTAATTTGGTGGATTATCCAAGGATGGCGAGTCGGTGTTTGCACAGTGACCATCTATTTCCGAAATGAGATGCGACTTTGCGATGGCTAGGAGTCGGCAAGCACTCTCAGACCTGGCCCGAATGATAGTGTGCGGAGGGCTAAGATATTTAGCAAAATTGGGTGGGTTCTAGAGAAGTATCAGTAGTGAAAGACGCCAGGTAAATGGCTCAACCCAATGCGTGGTTCAGTTTGATAGCCTTTGCTTTTCTGCGGGTAGAGCTAGACGACGATAAAAAGACGATCTTTTTCGGAGAACAAAACCGTTAGTTGCATTGTGTCATAGGCGCGTTGTTTTACGACCCACAAGAGTCTTTTCATGAGCGTCATTCGAACGGTTTGCTGGGTCATTGTGCGACGGTGATGTGCGGTTCTCGGATTTCAACCCTACGCGTGTGCCTAGGCTTGACCCTCATGAGGATGCTATTCATCATCGGGTTGGTCCACCCATCCGGAAATTGCGGCGCATGTGTCGCTCAGTTTTTGACAGGCGGTTGAGAGACGCGCAGCGCCGCCGAGTGCCGCGCGTCGGGCTTTACTGACACTCGCGCGAATTCGCGTAATTACCCTGCTCAAGCTTGCCTTTGTAAAGCCGCATGCTTTTCAGTTATATAATCGAAAGCACCCAGCTGGGTCACTCGCCGGCTCGCTCATTGGCTGACCGCACGCACACGCGCAAGCATGTCCATCCTAATTTTATAATTAGATCGGCGATGTTTAATCGCTAGAGGCATGCCAGCAAGTCACGGCATTCGCATGCAAAAGTCCACTCTCCGGCTCGGAACTTTCAAACGGCGTGGGGCGCCGAGAACACACACACATCTAAGGTGCTCTTGAGTGCACCATAAGAGGCGTCCAAGTGTGAGGCCGGAGTAAGTTGACGCAGGTCACAGGTCATCAGCACGGCGACCGTCATTGCTGAAGTGCGATTGCCGAAAGCGCAACGCGCTACCGAAGGAGCGACAGGATTTGCTCAGGTGGCATATTTGCCTACGCATTTGGCTTCCGCTTGCCGTGAACGGACAGTGCCAGGGATGGGTCGCGGCTCTTGTTTGCTCTGCCGTACATATCCGATTTCGGCCAATTTAAGACCTTTTGTAAACAGGCGGCTGATTCGAACGGCATCGGGATTCGGCTAAAACATCTGCTCCTACACCACTGGCTCACATGTCCTGGTTGGCAGGTCACTAGCAAGCCCCTACCACTTGAGCCTGTGAGCGCGGCTAGAGATGCTCCATTGGAAAGTTTGACTAGATTCTGCAGACAGCCAGAATGCATATCACTGATGAATCCCCGTGCCAGCCGGAGCGGCGCCTTCCTCGGAGTCCCGAGGGTAAACCGCCGTTTTGAAATGCTTCCGCGCTCCGCCAACATATGCTAATTGCGCAGTTTGGAATCGCATAATCGTAGCAAAGCGGATCACTCAAGGAGAGGCTCGGCCCTCGAGCCGTCAACAACATTGATTAGACACCCAGTGTTCGTGCTATTCTTTGCCCGTGAATGGAACTCTGACCAGGGCCCGTTCATTTGGCATGGGCAGCTGTCCGTTCCCAGCGGAGAACTTAGGCCGCCATTCAATCGTCGTCCCCCAATTAACTAATTTCTTAATAAGATTACGTCGCGGCGGGTGTTGTGGACGCGCATACATGCAACAAAATCCCACTGACAAAGGGTGGTAGAAGATTTAAAGCAGCTGTCGAAAGGTTGAACAGATCGGCCACATCTTTGTAAGCTGTGACCGAATGGAAATTGCGGTTTACCAGCAGGGTTTAGAATGAAAGGACGAACTCGCTGAGAGTTGCCCGCTAGCACAAGGATCAACGTAATGCATATAGGTAGGTACCCACCTGAGCAGTTGTATTTGAGGTTGAGTTCTCGCGTCACAAACGGATACGGTTTGTTCGTGCTGCTCATCAGAACTCCAGACACGATGTTAGCACAGTGTTCTTCCTAAAAACTTAAAACCGTCTAATGAAAAAAATTCGAATACATACCGTTACGCAATCGGATCCCAAGTGAACGGTCGAGTTTCCGGCTTGCCACCGGCAGTGCCTATAAGCCCAAGAATAGAGTCTCTNGTGGTAGAAGATTTAAAGCAGATGCCGAAAGGTTGAACAGATCGGCCACATCTTTGTAAGCTGTGACCGAGTGGAAACTGCGGTTTACCAGCAGGGTTTAGAATGAAACGAAGAACTCGCTGAGAGTTGCCCGCTAGCACAAGGATCTACGTAATGCATACCGTAAAAGCTCTAATGGAAGACGTGTTCTAATATAAGATGGCCCCTAATAGAAGACGTGCGCCAGAAATTTCAAAGTTAACTGGCCACATAGACATGTTTATAATACGTTTTAGGCCATAACTATTCATTCTAGACGAGAACTTTTTGTCACCAAAATTTCGAAAAATTTTGCTAGATCCATAGGGGGACCCTTCACAACTTTTACGAAGCCCTCGAAAATTTGACCATCGAAAATTAGAAGACGGGCGTCTTATATTAGAGCTTTTACGGTATAGGTAGGTACCCACCTGAGCAGTTGTATTTGAGGTTGAGTTCTCGCGTCACAAACGGATACGGTTTGTTCGTGCTGCTCATCAGAACTCCAGACACGATGTTAGCACAGTGTTCTTCCTAAAAACTTAAAACCGTCTAATGAAAATATTCGAATACATACCGTTACGCAATCGGATCCCAAGTGAACGGTCGAGTTTCCGGCTTGCCACCGGCAGTGCCTATAAGCCCAAGAATAGAGTTTCTACTTGCAGGTTTGGGATGGGTACTTACCCGGACCCGATGAACAGGATCGCGTCGTTAGCACGGAAGTGCCTGAATTCGAGGCATGTTTCCCTCATGAGCTTGCTCATAGCACCCAATATGCATTCGTTGATAGATCGGTCTGAACCAATAGAGTTAACGTATCGTTACATTCATTGCATTCGGTGTACGTAGCTACAGGATGTAACACATTCGTCAACTTACTGTTGGTCTCATGGAAGTAGTAGTTGATGAGCTTGCAATGCGCGACGGGAGTTACCTGAATAAGTCATCAGGCGCGTACCGCGATGCGGAAAGAGGGAATATCTTTCGGAATCTTTGCACCAAGGTGCTTGAATTGTTACTAGCGACATGGACGTAGCACACTGGTGTTTTTTTTATAGGGCCACAACGTTAGACAAGTGCGTCCGTATGTCTTCTAACGAAAACCAACTAGATGAATCAAGCTTGTAAATCAACGCATGGTGCTACCGTAGGCACAATTCTGCGCATGATAAATGTGGCCCTTGAGAGCAGCATAAAAACTTACAATGGCTAAGACGAGTGCCAGTAGCCGGATAGCCATAACTGTACGACACCGACGAACAACAGCTGAGGACTGACTGACTGACTGACTGACGGCGATTCACGGTTCGGCGTGAACGCAGACGATGGGCACTGGCCGAGCGAATGACCAATTCGGTAGCGACGAGGGAGAAGGCCCGGCTGACTGACCCTTGAACCTCGCTGGCGCGCCCACTGACTACTCTCGGGCTCGCTGAGTGTACGGCAAGCCTCACTGGCAAAAAGGCGGGCACTCGAGAGGATCTGCTTCAAATGGGACGACGTTCGGAGAGGGTCAAGGCGCCGGAAATGTTTGAACCGTGATGAGTGAAACGGACACATTAGTGCCGAATCATCACCCGCAAGATTGCGAATGCCGGTCGCTTGTACGGAGGCTGGCAGTAGCAATGAGCGGGGAATAGATTTGGGAAGCCCGTAACCTTATCTACTTCATGATTCCTAGGTTACAGCGGCATTACATGAGTAGCTGACCAGCACCGTAAATGCGTACCAAGTGATAGACCAGGTGAAATTTTGGTGCTGCTATACGTGGTCGACCTGGATAAAGAATTTTTCCAATGCGAAGTCGGCAGTTGAGCCTATGGTATGGGATATGCGAGCCTAGGAAGGGTTTTCGTTCTTTATATAAGATTGCACGCGACGTTTTCATGCTAAAAAATATGGTTGCTCTGAGCGTTCGTTTTTTGACACAGCCACTAATACCAGCGTCGCGTTTTATGGTCATCGATACGGCACTTCACATAAAAAGTGACGTAACTTGTGACCGTTAGAGACTGTTGTCTCATAAAAAGATTTGTCCTTGACATAAAAGATTAAGCTGGATTAGCGCACTTGCTCAGTGCGGAGGTCCTTGTCACGCCGGACGCCCTTCCTTGCATGTCCGTCCATTTGACATTCGACCTCTCGCAGATGTCAGAAGCCAAGTTCCGTGGGAGATGGCGCCCCGTTAACACCGTTCATTAAGGGCTGGTCGGTCTAATTGCCAGTCTCGCGACAAGAAACGCTAGCGGAAATTAGGCGACGACGGCTGAGTGCAGTGTAAGGAACAGCCCCAGCTTCTCGTGTGTACAATAATTTTCGGCATGCGATTCGCGCAGCCGTCGACAAATTGCCCGTGTGTCCGCTTCGCAAAACGATGTAATGATCGGGATCCTGCGCCAGCCATTTAGGGGCACCAACTGGAACCGTTCCCACGAATAGTTGTTCGCGTTACCGGCATGGCATATGACAACAGCTTTATTCCGTTCCAACGGGTTTCCAAATTATGGACGAGTTGCGTTTAAGCATTGTGGTCAGCTCGGCTGACAATGTCAGAACCACTAATGCAAAACATCATTACGTAGCACGTAAGGTGAGCATAAGCATTGAGCAATCGTAGAAGAAAGATGTCTCGCTAATAGCAAAAACTTCACATTTTGCGTCCTTTTGATTGGTAGACCATCTAGTCCTTATGCACTAAAGCATTGGTCTATGTCAGTCTTCATACAGGTTCGCTAACCGACCATCTTTGACATCATTTGATAGGGATTCAAAAGTTAGGTATGTAAAACTGCAGAGTGTGCTAGAAAAAAGTTATAGCCGCTCAGAATTCCAAAGTTTGTTCATGCTTCGTCCCTTCCAGCATGCGATAAATGGCAGTATGCACGCATGCGCATAGCTGTTAAGTAGCGAATCTTTGCCCTAATCAGCCCATGGGGGTTTCAAGCATAAAAAATCCGGATATCACTTGTGTGAGTGGTCTGAACCCGTTTCCGAAAATGTTTTGTGTATGTACGCCGTCTGATGACGTTATTGTAAAAGGCCACGTAAAACTGAACGTTTAGACTTACCTATTTGCTTCGAACATTGAAAGCATGCCGTAGCGCTACGATGAATGTACCAACGCAACGATGCATGCGATAGCGCTATACTTTGCATGCGCAGCGCTTTCACTGATATGCTAAAGCTACGATGCATGCGACAGCCCTTTGACGATGTGCGACCGTCTGTCGAAAAACGGCGGCGCAGGCCGCGCGAAGTGCGGCCCAGACGCTAGTTTCTGCCCTAAGATAGTGAAAGTCTTAACAGAAAGTCGCCGTTATCACGGAGTTCCTAGCGGACGGACCTTCACAATCACTGTAGCTCGTACAGCGCTCTCGACATAGGCCAAAAGTTTCGGATCTGCGTGGGGTTGTACAGCAAAGAGAGAGGACCTGGTGGGCTACTGGGCATGATAAAAGTCACACAAAACTTATTAGACCGAAACGAGGTGATACTAAGACTGCTTAGGTGCAGCGGTACCAAGCGGTACCACACGCGGAAGTGGGCAATATGCAGAATTTAAAGCTTGCTATGTATTCAAAACATATGCTTTCTTGTAAGAATATGCATGTCGCATGCTATGATGTGGCCATACATGGTTTTCTTACGGCAAACGCAAACCACTTGGCAGCCCTCATTCCATCTTGGCAGGATGACAAAAAAGCGGGCAAAGAGTAGCGCAAATCGGCAGAACGAAGCAGTATTGACGGATGCCATCAAAAGCATCATAAGCATACACGCGTAGAAAAGCCTGGTCGTATTCGAAAGCGGCCACTTATAGTTGAGAATCTTGTTGAGCATTAGTTTGCCTACCTACCAATGACCGGTAGGGACGCTGCAATCGCGACGCACACGCGAGACGCTAGTGTATTCCTTAGTGTGTCCCCAGGTGTTTTTCTTTGATCAAAAACGATCCATTGGCGGTGCCTCGTTAGATATCACGATGCCGCCCATATTACCGAGGTCAGTGGTCAGCCTTCTATTTTTAGGTTGTCTTTTCGCATATTCCATTGGTATGCTTGCGCGTGACTTTCTCTTGTCGCATTAAACAAGCATCATGCTTCGTCAGCATATAAGCTTAAATCTTGTCCGACTTTGTCGGTGTTATTCGAGCTACTTGAGCCATAGCAGTTTAAAGTTTATTAGGTCACGACATCGGAAGAAAGAAACGAAATTATTGTACATGAAGGCCAAGCATCATGCATTACCGAAAACGCGAGGGCACATGGTGTGATGGAGGAAGCGCGTCTTTTTCGAACGCATACATATTACAACCAGCGTAAGTGGGCACCTCCCCTAAGCTGTTTGTAAACAGCTATATGTTCGAAAGTTGACCACTTGTCAACCTTGTGGAACCTGCCGGCGGACAGAGGGTCGTTGCTTTTTCGGCGAGTTTTGAAATCCTAGAAGGCCACCAAGGGGCTTGACAAAGTTGACACTTGTTCTTTCACGCCTCGCAGCCGTGTCGGCTGTCACTTATCACAGGCTTCAAATCTGTGGTGGACGCTTTGCGAAAACTTCACTGATGACCATCGTCATTTACGGCGGCGAGGATGTTCCACATCGCTTTACGCAACAAGCGCCAGCTGCGTTACGGCGTGTTGCCATTTCCGTCGCCCCGCGGGAACAATTCGGCGGCTTCTGTGGGGCTTCCGATAGCACTCGCGATGATAACCCCACAGCTAGTGTTGGCAGCAAAGTTGCGAGACAACGGTAAAGTGCCCGCTTTCCCAGGGTCGTTAACGTCGAATTCCACTCGCGGTTGATAAGCTACCGAATTTTATGCATGTCGTCTGACCACAAGCCGCTCTTAGCAATCTCGCTAGTGCCACGAGCCACCGCTATTATGTGTTATTTATTGTGTGCGAATGCATACACTCGTACTACGGTGTAGGCCTTTCATTTCCTTTCAGTACTCCCAGTGGTCATTCAGTAGCTGGTCGGTGGTCAGCGAAACCGCGGCTGCATTGGTGTTGGGTAATGAAGCGGCGACACCAAACGACGCATCTCTTACATTTGTTCTTCAAAGCCCTGGATTAGCGTGTCAAAAATAGCTATTCCAAAAAACATCTTGATTGTTGTGGCTTTCAAGCGTGGGAAAGCATTTCGGCAGAGCCAGAGGCAGCCGGTGACTAGCCGCTATTTTATGACCCTTTTCATTCTTTGTTGCTGTAAAGGTTTTGTAGAGGGTGACGAACAAGCTAGTGGATTCACATCGAGGACCCGCCATGAAAATATGGCGTATCTAAGCAAATTAGCAGGTGTAAGTAGCATTGCTTTATGCGCGCCTGTCGTGTGATTCGACAGTTTTTCGATTTTGCGGTTCATCGACTGAGCCCAAGAATTCAAACAAAAGTGTGATCCTGGTCGCGACACGCGACCGGACTGTCTCCTATCACACTTATGAAACAACCGGACCTGTTAACGTTTGCCGATCCGTTATTTATCACCTTCACAAGTTCCGAGGTGTACACAGTGCGCCTCTTATCAACGCAGACGTTTTTTACTCCTACTAAGGAAACTCGACGGATATTCCCCGGGCAGACGCTCATTAACCATCCCTGCTGACATTAGTACTGCTGGCACCCCGTCGTAAAAGACGCTCATCAAGAATAACCCGGCGGAAGCCCCACTGGTCACCGACCCTCAACGGTTTCTTCTCAATGATGTGCAAAATATGGCGCAATTGAAAGGCTTCAGGTCAAGTGCCGTCGATCGGGTTTCCTTCCGCCAACTACCGGTTGCTCTCGTCTCTTCGGCGTACAATCGCTGACGCAGGAGCCCCTTTTCCGAGATTTCTAGTGTCTTTGAGTCGTAGGCATCAAGCAACTGCATACCCCCCTCTTGCAACCGCTTCTGTCCCTTTTGTCCACCAAACGCCTATTTAGGGAAGTGGTGAGTCAGCCCAAAAGTTTTATTGCACCCCACGCCAGCCGGGTAACCATTCTCCTATTGAACTCGGCCGCAAGCGGTCCTGTCTCCATTTAGCCGATCCTGACCGGCGGTCTTGACTTGTTATGCCGGAAATTGTATAGTGTCTGCAGCAGTGACTATCGGTTTAACGCCATATTTCCGGCTCATTTCGGCGGAGGAAATTTGTGGCTGTGTTGGGGTCGCCTTCTTGGAAATCCGCGATGCCATCGGGAGGCCCATCGAGGCGCGCTGTGAGCTTCCGTCCTTAAGCGATAGTCATTTTTTCGAGGGAAAACGGCCCTTGTCCCCCAAGACAAACCCAACTTAGCGTGATGCAATTGGAGACGACCGTCGCTTCGAGGAACGAAACGCAACTCGTTTGTCCACTACCCTCACGTTAGCCCTCTTGGTTAGCAATTCCACCCGCCTACTGCCAGAACGTTGAGTGGATGTGCGTTTTTTTCCCTAGCTAATTGCTTACGGCAGACCTATTCCTGTGCAAGGCGGCTCTTTACCTAAGACTAAACATTTCAAGCCGGCGGCTGCAAATGATTAGTGCCATATGGTACTGCTGGGCGTTTGCCTTGACCGGTCGTTAAAAATTCTATTACTTCGTTGTGTTACTTGGCTATTGCACTGGTCAGCTTAGTCGCCGTCACGTTTCGTGATGCAATGCATAGTGCTACGAAAGCTGGCATGTGGCTTAGCCTCTGTTGAACATTTCCAGCAGGTGCCTTGCACAAGAACCTGTTTTACCCAAATCGAGCTTCCGCCTGAACGTCCGGTGCCAGGGTTTCTGTAAATGTTGACTTGGAGGTAACATGCCATATTTTTAACCGGACAATTTTTGACACTTTATCCGATAGTATCAAAAGATTGAACGTGTCTCGGTAGGCAGATTGTTAGTCGGCTGATCTTAGGAGGCGTGGCCCTTGATGCGCGAAGAGGTACCGGGAAAGTTACGCGGTAAATATGCGACCACCGACTCGTTTTATCAGGTGGGCTCGTCTAGTGTTTCTTCTACGTGTAATTGCCCTATGACAGTCTTCCTACGCCTCTCTTACATCATATTCCTTTGCGCCACTATACCGAAGCATTTAATTACGGATTTCATGCCTCATAAAGCGCGAAGTTGCATGCGCGACTTGCGTTTATAGCTGCGTCACGGTCACTACCGACTTTTTACTAGAAAGACGACTTTAGGTATGGTGTAATATGCTCATTTCTCCGTCTAATTGGCCGCGCAGCATACTGAATATCCTGCTCGTCTTCGACCTGATGACACTCTTGCACGCAGGATGCTACGAGCTCGGAATGTGCTGCAGCGGCCGCAACCACACTTGCAGGTAGGTGTTCGGATTGTGGTTGCATAACATTACCACAATGAACAGGTCCACAGAGCGGGATGCGGATCGTGCCGTGTCGGCGTCGGGCAGCGGCATCCGTCTTGTTACATTCCCCGGTCACCAGCCACCGGTGTACACCAGAGGCCACGAAATGATCGGTCGCCTGATCCTACCGGATTTGATCGAGCTCGATCCCTCCGCTACCGATTATGCGCATGAATTCGGTATGATCGATTGTTGCCTGACACCCAATACGTCCATTTCTTAGCTCGCAGCGGTTATTTGACTGCGTACGACGCGGACACCTTCGAGAATGACTTAGCGACCGACGG
Organism: Aphelenchus avenae; assembly: GCA_020875895.1. Lineage (NCBI taxonomy): Eukaryota > Metazoa > Nematoda > Chromadorea > Rhabditida > Aphelenchidae > Aphelenchus > Aphelenchus avenae. The sequence continues at coordinate 2,933,315 of JNEY01000001.1, forward strand.
GCATCAGGTTACCCGCCTCGTCTTCGGACGCCCGGTCGAGTCCGAGCCCTTATTCGACAAAATTCGGAGCCATCGAGGCAAACCCATTGTTAGGTTCGTTTGAGAGCCGTGAAAAGACCTCAAGGGTAGCAGAAATCACGTAGTAAATGCAAGGAATTCATTGAGAAACGCTTTATGCCTCGTTTAGGTATTCGTTGCTCAACAAGTATATTCCACTCAAAGTGGGACGTGTGTCTAAGGCGTACAGAAGACCCGAAGGAACAATTAAAGTGATCTATCTTACGGACCCAGAGGCCTGTTGCTACTGTGACGAACAATGCGTCGCTTTCGGTGACTGCTGCTCTGACTACTACCGCATCTGTGCCCCGAACTGTAAGCTTGCCTTTACTGCGTCTTTCGGCTAATGGGATGGTTAAGCTGTCGATTGCGAAGTCTCCTCATGGGGTTCCTGGAGCGCCTGTCAAGCAAGCGAGGGTTCCTGCGGTGAGGGCTTTCGTTCAAGGCAACGACACGCCGTTCGGAATGCAACGGGAGCTGGTCAGGCGTGCCCCAAGCTTTCAGAGAACGTCGCATGCTTCAAGGACTGTCACGTGGATGACAAGCACGGTAGACATCACAACGAATGTTGTTATGTACAAACCCTTTGTTCAGATATAACGACCGTCGCCCTGCTTCTCGATTATCGGTACAACACGTCGAGGATGCACAACCGTGAACTGTTGACCGGCTTCGAAAAGCTCGCAAGCGGCAAGCACATAAAGTGGGTTTAACGAAATGTAGTGTAAAAAAGAGAAAATTTTAGCTACTGCGTACAGTATAAACTTGGCTGGGTAAACCGTAACTGCGTTGAACGGAAGTGGAAAGCCGCGTTAAAGACCGGCACTACTATCTGCGCAGAGTGTCAACCAGAGGCGCAAGTTCATCGAAATACGCCAAGGTTGGTAACCTTCGTACTCCTTCCTAGATGGGCACATTCTTCCTGAAGAAGCTTCAGTCAAGTTTTCTAAAAAAAAGTGAATACGGAGGCGTGCTATTTGGACATTGTTTTTAGATGCGCATCGGATCTCGACGATGGCGAGAAAGGCTTTTGGAAGTTGATCGGACCACCGTCGTGTAACGGTATTTGGACGAGGATATCTCGAGTGGACAATTGTCACTGTTCTTTGGACTTGCCCCACTTACATCCATTCCTTCTCGTCTAGCATTTACTGCGACTTGTCCTGTTCATTAACCTATTTGCTGATTTGCGAAAGTTCACTCTTGTTTATCTGTCTAGTCGGTGAGTTTCAGAGTTCGCAAAGATCAGATTTACTCCTTCCTGCATGCAAATTTTTCTACTTACTGTTCTACTTGCTCATCGCTTGTTGCGAGATATATGCCGTCTTTCCTACCCCCTCACTCTAAACTTTGCCATATTTTTTACGCAACTGCCTCCTGTCGTTTTCTTGCCCATCTACTGCCAAGTAGCGTTTTGTTCAGGAGACCAAAGATAAAGCTTGCGCATCTCAGAGAACTCCGATGATTCCAGCTGACAGTTGGAACACGATCTGCGTGGGTGCGTGCTTACGAACATGCTGACCTCTGAGTAAGCGGGCTGGCAACAATGGGGATTCCCGCTCGTGAAGCGTTCTCCGTTCGTAGCTCAGATAGGAACGAATTGCGAGATTTGTGGATGCTCAGCAGGAAGCCCTTCTGCCGCGCAATAATCCCGTCTTCTTTCCGGGACAGTCTTCATTTGGGTTCGGTCCCTGCGAATCCAACTCGCATATTTCTGAATCACGTCTCACCTGAGCTTCGCGTAGGCGTCGTCGCCAGCCTGAATTAGGGGTATACTCGTCGTCTGGTTCGAGTACATAACAACTTTCTCTCATAAGTGACGGTCGTGATGACGACCAAGCTTTTCCTTAGGCATGCATGTTCATAATTTGCATCTGACGGCATAAGTCAAAATGTTTGTCTGATGCTCTGCTCCTGCGAGCTTAATCTCGCTTTTTTGCACTCTGGCGAGATATTCGCAAGGATTAATCATTTTTTTATCGAGGCTATGAACAAACTCGTATGCCTATACTGCTCATGCCTATACTTACGTCCGCATGCCATCCATCTCTGCCTGATGCGCATGGCATGCCGTATGCAGACACCCGGATTGCACCTTGTACCTGTGCATCGTCCTATGCATGTCCCAGCATGCACATTCTTTCATGCTTTTGTTTGATGTATCGCTTAGTACGCATGAATGCAAGAATGCGCGCTTGCATACGCATACGACTTGTATCAAATAGCATATGCTTCTTCCTATAATTTGATTCACATTCTTGTTGCCGTTTGGTAAATTTGATTGAACCACCATCGTGGTTGTTACTCCGAGTGGACCCATTGTATCCCGGTCTGGTTAAGCGCTAATGGTCAAAATGGATTCTCTGGTGGTTTTTCCATGAAAATACGGCTTTTTGGGCGAATTTTTGGTTTGGAGAACGGGCACGGGAAACGGACCGTTTTTTGGCACGGGGAACGGCACGGGAGGGGGTAGCACGGGAACGGGGAACGGCACGGGTGTGGTCTTACCGAACACTACTAACTACACGCATCGATGGCATGCTGCGTGCATTTGCCTAAAACCTCCCTTGTATCCATGTTCCAGTTCGATAGGTTTCGTGATAGTTCTAACATGGACGCTACTTTTCTATGTGTGCGAAAATCCCATGGGAACTAGAGACTTGCCAGTAACAACATCGCTTTGGAAAAATGCTGATAGTGTCCATGCGTTGACGCTCAAATTTAAAAAAAACGCGAACGAGACTGGAGGCGTAGGTTGGATTATACGCCTGCGTGCGCATCATATGCAAACTTAATGCGCTTCCGTCGGTGGGGTTTTGCACCTACTAGCTGGTAGGTTCAGAAACCACGCCACGCTCATTGCTATGTTGGCAAGCGTTTGTCATCTGGCTGCATATTCACAACTGGGTCAAAATACTGGTTGGTTAGAAGGGTATATAGTTCTCAATGGAATGCCCTGCGGGCCTTTAGTTGGCCCCAACCGCTCACAAAAAGTTCCGGAATATGAAATGGGTTTGGCGCGTACAGGCGCCCGGAAGCCTCCTGGAATAATGCGCGAGGATTCCCCACAGGACCCAATAAGAAATCCGTCCGCGGCTTTTTGCGATTGGTAGCGCGCGTATGGACGTATAGCATGTATGCGGCGGAGTCTGCGTCGCTCGTCTCGGGTAGGCTGGCCGATATGGCTCCCTGTCGGCCATAAGGCGCTCTCTCGGGTCCTTTTTGCGGCAGCCGGACGTGCTCATTTCGGTTTTCTCTTCGATACTCCGTTCTCTTTAACCTTTCCGCGAGCGGACGTACGTATACGGCAATAAATCACTCGCTCTTCATTTAACACTGGCCATCTTCCACGCGACCGTTGTAATTCTCGCATGTTTTTCTCGCTTAAATGCATCGTCGCGCGGTGCGAACGCAACAAATCGAGCCAGCCTGCTGGCCGCACCTTAGCGTTAATTTTCGCTTCTCTCTTAATTGCAAAAGCGACATTTACAAGCGACCTTTGCTGGCGGAATTCCGTCCGCGGTGACGAATTTGGCGTGTGCGACTGTGCGCTAACTAGATGCGGCCGCGGTTTGCACGCACTGGTATGCGCACGGCATCGACGGCGAAAAACTACAGGAAAATCGATTGGTTCAAAACCGCTGCGTGTCCGCTTACGTCCGAAAACAAACAATTCCTTCCGCTTAATCGTCTCAAATGTGGCCTTTTTGGGACTTGGGAAGAATGGTCCTGCTCGAGTACGCCAGCCGTGGAACCTATTGTTTACGACGTCATAAAACGGCTGAGGAAAGATTTCGTGGTTCCGCTTCCGGCAAAATTCTTCTTCCGTGATATGTCGCTTAAACCTCGCCCAGCTAACCGACCGACCCGGGGCGTCCCAAAATCCCAATATGTCGCGCTTTTTGCACTGGAAGATGCCATCGAAAAGAAATAGATGTGTTTTTTGGCATTTGCGGCGGCGCAGCGCCGCCATGAGGAAGGAAAGTGAGTGGATGGCCCTCAGGGCCGCAGCCTGCACGCGTTGTTCTCGCGGTTGTGTGTGTGTGCCGAATTTGTCTCCTCGAGTCGAAGTGGCGCTCATCCTTCATCCCACCCTTCGACTTTCGCATTTTGGCGTTTTCTTATTCCGTGCCCCATCGTCCCGACGCGGACCCTCCTGCTTAATTATTCCTGGTTGCACATTCCATTGTCTCACGCACGAAGATTGTAATCTCGCATACGAGCCGTCCATATTCCTCGGTACAGGGCGAATATTATGGAAACTTGATCAGGCGAGTTCCTCGTTTCAAACTTGTTGATTTTGAATGGCATTGCTCTACTTGCCATAATATCGCGTCAAGAACTTGCGTAGGATAATCGTAACCCGCAGTTGGTTCAGGTTACCTGACACCTGCGTGGCTTTTGGTCCTTTTATGCTCCACCAGCACTTAAGCACTTGCCACTAGTGGGAGAAATAGCAGATGCAAATTGAGGAGGCCGGGTCCGGAGGGGGCTCAATCGAGTTTTCGCGCCCCTGTGCCGGTAGGTAATCGAATTCCGCGACTCCTCGAGGAGCGTGTTGCTGTTAAAGCGGTGATTTCCGAATCAGGCTTACTCACGATCTCGCGGCGCGGCTTGTTGCCGTTCGGCGACCTTTTTGCGCTGACTCAGTTATGCGTGTGGCGTGTGCAGCAACGCAGTCGCAGGCGCGACTGACGTCGATAGTCGCGGAATCCATGGCTTTCCTCTCGGGCGATGAAAATTATCCCTTTCCCGCCGAGGTCTTGCTTCATGAATGTTTCATGAACAACTCCTTCGGCCGCGTTTCGGACTTGCCGCGAACGCTATACTCGATAAATGTCGCATTGTTTCGAACTATCGATAAACGGATTTTAGACCCCTGACTATGCCACAAGTGCGCTACTAAATTGCTGCCAAACTGCAACTCGAACCCAACGTCTAAATGACGGCGGCTGGGGTGCTTAAACCTTTGGAGTTCAGCGAGTGCCTAGCGGACAGTCCTTGGTTCCGCCAAAATCTTCACGAACACGAGAATGCCCTCGAGGACACTTCGAAGCGAATCAAGCAGGTGGAAACTCAGTGCCGGAAGTTGCTGACATGTGCGAAAAGTCAGTTAACCCATTTACGGCACCATTCTGAATACCACTTGTTTTAGAGCTGTCTCAAGCCCAGAAGGCTTTCGCCAGTGCCGTCAACGAGTTCCAGATCAAACCCGTCGGCACGACGCAGACCGACGACGAAAGGCACATCGGTATCCACGAGTAATGGCGCAACCGGCATTAACCCACTGGTTTAGCCGGATGCTTCCGAGAGTTCAGCAACGTCATCCGACAGATTGAGGACCAGCGCATGAAGATCGTCGATGACGCGGAGAAGCTCTACCTCGACCCGATGAGCAACCTCGTTGAGCGCATTAGCAAGGTGGTACACGACGAGAAGAAGCGGTTCGAGAAGGAATCCTCGCGGTTTTACAACGGACTCGAGAAACACCTGCATTTGAGCACGGTAGGTTTTAAGCGATGCAGTTCATGCTGCATATCTGGCCTTTAAAATACTTAAAAACTCAACGAACTAAACGCGCATTTCAGAGAGTCGGAAAGACAGACTTTCGTGAAGCAGACGCTCAACTGGGTGCTCAACAAAGGACTTTCTGCCAAGCTTCCCTGCAATACGTGTCCGAGGTTCAGTCAGTACAAGAACGCTTGAAGTTCGAATTCGTCGAAACGCTGAGCTCATTTCTTTACGGGTGGCTATCCTTCTACCACGTCGGGCACGTCATCCACGAGGACTTCAAGCCGTTTCTCAACGGCATCAAGATGAAGGTGCAGAAGGCGAAGGAGAGCTTCGAAGCGACGCAGGTCGAGGCGGAAGAGCTGAAGCAGAAAATGCTTGCCGCGCACTTCAGAAACACGGTGAGTCGGCTGTCGGTTGCGCCCCCATTGTTGTCTTGCACAATCGGGTTCTCGTAAGCATAAGCGTGCATTCAAGCGCTAGTGCACCGTGAAACACCTAAGAGTCCTAGTGAGTAAGCGAGCGTCGTACCACGAGTCATGGACGAATTCGTATTCTTATTCTGCATTCACAAAACGGCTTCTTTCAGGTGTTCCCGTCGGATAGCGGGTCGTGCACGTCGGCGGTGCCGCTAAGAGCCACCAACAGCAACATCAAGCAAGGCTACGTCTACATCCAAGAGAAGACCAAGATCCCAAGTAAGTCACCCAACGCTAAAGCGGATTTATAACAGAGGTGTGTTGCAGCCGATACTGTTTTCGTTCAATTTCAGCTTCTTTAAATCGCGCTTTCTGGTTCCTAAGCCTATGCCCACATCCGAACAGCCTGAGCCTAAGCCCAAGCGCGGCGGGGTCTGCGTAGTAGTGCCTAAGCTGGGTCAGTAACAGAGACTAAGCTGGCTGAGGGAAATAGACTAAGCTGGTTGCTTAAGCGGCTTAAAACATGTTACGCAGCCGGCTTAGTCCCTGTTACCTAGCCACAGTCCACGCTTACGCTTAGGCTCAGACTAAGGCCGTTCGGATTTGGGCTTAGGTTTAGGAACGCCAAAAGCGCGATCTAATGAAGCCGGATTTGTACAGACACATTACCAGCTGCAACATATGCATTCATTTATGTCCCAACTGTCCGCTTTAACAGTCAAACGGCTGAATTATCTACCTACTCAAATTTTGGAAGTTTACACTCCCTTGAGTAGATCAAAATGCGTCGCTTCCGGCCTATTTGCGTAGGAGGCCGTTCAGTGTTCACGCTAAGCGTTATGTTAGTCATCGAACACATGCATACCATTCAATTAATCGTCCACTGTTCTGACGTTATGCGCTTGTAGAAGCCATCGGACGGGACGTGCTTTCGCGGACGTGGACGAAGTACTACTGCGTCTATTCGAAGGAGACTCGCATATTTACCATCATTCCCGTAAACACCTCAACTATTAACGTAAGTTTTGAGATAGGGTGTAGAAGCATGTTGTTTGACAAGGTGTACGGTCCGAGTGCCGTAGGTGGGGGATGCTTTCGTTGAGGAAGCCCAGAATAACAACAAGGGCCAATAACATGCGCTTGAATAACTGTAGTTCCTGAGCTTTCCAAGCTTTAATTTCTCGTGGCCCCTCACGCATAAAATATTTTGCCTCCCCTGCACGTCCCCAGAAACTATACGTTTTATACATCGCTTCATGGTAGAAGTGCGTATTGAACCCTACTCTAGTGCTATGACTTGCAGTTGGCGCTACTGCGCCCGGGAGCGCGTGTACTTATTGTTGACCATGGTGGGGCTCGCCGTCTACTCGTCCCCCCAAGCGCGGCTTCACACTCAGCGCGGAAGAATAGACTTGAGCGCGAGCGCGACCAAATTCGGAGGGTCGAATTCGCGAGTGAATGAGTGACTGACTCGCTGAGTGAGCAAGTCGAGCACGAGCGCTGGTGTGCAACGTGTGTGTGCTGCTGACTTAGGCATGAAGACAAGCAGCAGCAGCAGCCGCCGCCGCTGCGAGTGCAGCAGGAAGGGAAACGGAGGCGCGATTACTCGCGGCGGCCGGGGAAGAACACAGCGCGGTGTGCGCGACGAGTGAGTGACTCGGATGACGCGCATGGTGGGACGCAAAGGTGCAAAGGCTGGTCACAGCGCCGGTAAACCGGGAGGCGGAGGTCACGACCCACCACATGCGGCTGGTGGCGGTGCGCGAGACTGATTGCCTTCCGCGTTTATGCTTCAAAAGTCGATTTTCATGGCACGCGTGCAGCAGCACCGAACCGACCCACCCGCACCACCTTCCGCATAGTCCTACCAGTACCTCATTAGTCGCAAGAGTACAGGTTAAAATCTCCTGGTGCCTCCGCAAATGTTTATTCTCGTCACTCATTGCTAGTTTAATATTAATAGCGTTTGTTTGCAGCAGATGAAGGGAGTGCTGGATCAGGCGGTTTCCTTCAAACTGAAATCCTGCATGCGGCGTGCGTCGGACAGCATCGATAAGAGGTTCGTAATCCTTCTTGCACTGCGCCCCTCTGTCGGCTCACTTATTTGGATGAGAGCCACCGCATTTAAATCCACGAAATTCAACCCGTATTCCGCAGTTGGAATTGGTGCACCATTTCGATGACGGTTTCACAAAATACGTTACTATGGACTGTTTTCCAAATGCCTTGTTCGCTTTTTTCCATTACCAATTTAACGCCTAAATCCTGCGAGGTTCTCCGTGCCGCCTTGAGCTTTGGTGAAAAAGTTCATTGTGAATTTTCTTTTATCCAATTGTGCGTTACGGACTTAATGCTTTAGGTTCTGCTTTGACATAATTCCGGAAGAACGGCATGAACAGATGACTCTTCAAGCACTATCTGAAGAAGATCGCCGGCAGTGGCTCGAGGCCATGGACGGTACCGAGCCGACGTATTCACCCGGCATGGGACCTTCTAACGCGAATTCGTATAACAGTAAGTGGTGCCTTAAACTGAGACGTGCACATGTACCACCACAAGTCACTACACAATACTCGTGCAACCCATAGAAAACTATATGGACAAACTTTTTGCCCATTAAAATGTTCCTGCTTGCCAAAATACTTTTTTGTGTCTTCGAAGTGTCGACTGTCTCAAAAACATCTTTGCCTCCAAATTACTTTTTGCCCCAAGTACTTGAAAGCCTACCAAAATTCTAAGCAAAGATAAGTTTTATAAGTGAAGCTTAAATGAATTTCTAAGTAAATTCCACATTCTGAGGCTAAGTATCTGGGAAGCATTTGGAGGTTAAAAAAATCCTACCCTGCATGGATAAGTAACGTCTAGCGGTTGCACAACTGTTTCCGAAGAGATATGCCATCGTAGAGCGTCTTATTGCCGGCAACTGTCCTTATCTATGCGACGCAGCAGTTATCCGCGTGCTCGTTGACAGGAGAATCTTTTCGAGAGGCTCCCGTGTGTGCCGCGATTTTCGCAGCACCCTACGAGGGCGGCAGTAGGCACTCACTGTGAAAAATGCACAAAATGAGGTGCTGCTAGCCGAACGTGGGGGCACGCTGAGAAGAATGGTTTGGCACTGCTCGCGCTCATGAATGCGTCTTCGTTTCCCAGTTAGTTGTCGTTGTCCTAAGGAGGGCTCCTCTCGAGGCATGAACTAGCTCCGTCGCCACTCTGTCTCATTTGCGGCACTAGAGACGCGCGCCAGAACACCAGAACGACTCATTCGGAAGACCCGCTGGAGGAGCCTGCGACGACGCCAAGGGCCCTAAACGGAGTCATTTCGCTTCACGTCCACACCCTTTTTATTCAATAACGCTTGGCAGATGTTTGCTTTTCCAAACTTGAGACCATCCGTCCGCCGCGACACTCATCATCCCGCACCTCCAAACGCCTGCAAATACATCACCGAGGGCACATTATCACGTGACCCGGATTATTTTTCATATCGACTCTCTTCATTGCACTTGCAGGGATTCCAAGGACGCACCGTAGTGCCTCGTCTCCCACCCAGTATGCCGAAACGCTTTTCCTCACATTTTGACTGACTGCTGGCCTCGGATGCGTGCATCAACTTCTTGCGAACCTTTAGCCATCTGTTCTAGCGTCCAACAATTATATGATACGTTAGCATGCCCACCGAGCTCGCAATCGTTGCCGATTTTCTTGACGCTTCTCAACCGCCATTTTTGGGGCTAGAAAGTGCAAATGTGTGAGCTTTGGAAGGTTTCTAAAGATGCCCGGCAGCCTTCCTGCTGCCCGACTGACGTGGGAGTGTCGGGCGTGCGCCACCCAACAATGTACAATTAAGTTGACGTCGTGTTTATACGTCGCTCTATGCGAAAAGCGCTTGGCTTCTGCCGAGGCCACTGCAAGCGCTCGGCATTTAATTCGTCGTTTCTCCTGCGGAAAATCATGTTTCCACCCAAAACTGCCAAAAACAGCGCTGGACAAATTATTGAAATTGCCGGTGGAGTTTGTTCTCGGCGATCCTTTCCGGCATCTCGGTGGGGCGCAGTGGCAACCACATGGATGTCAGAAGCCCCATCCATTCATTTAGCTGTTATTTGGAGACGTCACACACCGGCCCGAGTCGGAAGCGGACGTGGTGTGCGTGCCGCGGGCTTCACTTATTCCTTAAAACCGCTTCAGTATGCAGGCTCGTGTGGCTTATACGAATTTCTAATGCAACGATGCCCTCGCGGGAGGTATTCCCTGCCGACTCGGCCCGGTTCTGCACTCAAGTGCGTGCTTGCCATTTAAATCAAATAAAATGATACCGACCTTTTCGGCGCCGTCAGTCTTTATGAAACGTCAGTCCTTGCGGTCTTCTAGCATTGTCCTCAGTCAAGCTTCTGTTCGCTGTGACTCGCTTTGTTCTTGCGTGCCACGAACTTATTCGATACTCACTGGTTGAGTTAGGTCGATGCGAGTGCGGTTCTCGAAATGAGTCAACCGTCAGCGAAGGCGAGGTCCTGTTCTTGGAGTATGGAGACGCCCTGCTACAACATTGCGCGCGGCCTGCACACGATTTACCGCGGCAGCGCATTCCTGCCCGCGTTTGTCATAGACGGACTCTGTGGTAAGCGCTTGAAGACGCCTGCACCCAGGAAGCATTCCCATGATCCTAACTAGGCAGTCCGAAATTTGCATATCGTTGTAAGCAACTTGGAAATGGGCTAAACAGTATCGCACAACGGCACACCACACGACAGTCTGACGGTAGATAGAAACCGGCAAGAACAAGAACGACACTTACCTTAGCTTGTTTCCTCTTCTATTTTGACTGTCGTATTTAGCGATGCTTGACGAGAACGGCTTCGAGTTTGTTCGCCAGTGCCTTAAGTCGATTGAGGAGCGAGGTATGGCGGCAGATCAGACCACTTTAGACAGTGATGTACAATAAGTTCCAACAAAATACCGCTCATTTCAGGAATCACTGAGCAAGGCATCTACCGCAACTGCGGCGTCACCTCGAAGGTGCAACGCTTGATGCAGATGGCTCTCGATAAGCGGAAGGGCGCCATAGAGCGGTTAAACCTTGCGGACGACTGCGAGTGGGAAACCAAGACCATTTCAAGTGCAGTGAAGACATTCCTACGCAACCTGCCTGAGCCCCTGATGACCTTCGACTTACACAACCAATTCATTAATGCTGCCAAAATGGGTGATGTTGACCAGCGTGTAGGGCACATTCACTTCTACGTCTACCGACTGCCGGAGGACCATCGCAGAATGCTCGAAATGGTGGTTCGTCATCTGCGAAGGTGGGTTATTGAAGATGTTTGAGAGCCAAGCGCAAAGTGTAGCCAATGTCTCTGTGACATTCAACACATTGACAAGAACGATAACCGACGACATTTAGGGTAGCTGACCGTTCGAGTGAGAACTTGATGACCGTCGGTAACTTGGGTGTGTGCTTCGGTCCAACGCTCTNGCGTGCGTCGGACAGCATCGATAAGAGGTTCGTAATCCTTCTTGCACTGCGCCCCTCTGTCGGCTCACTTATTTGGATGAGAGCCACCGCATCTATCTAAATCCACGAAATTCAACCCGAATCCCGCACTTCCGATTGTTGTACCTTTTCGATGATGGTCTCACAAAATATGTTTGTTCTCGTCTATTTTGTAAACGCTTTGTTCCCTTTTTTCCATTACCGATTTAACGCCTGATTTGTCAACGTTAACGTGAAACGCAAGCTCTAGTGTTTTTTGCTACTTCCACTGCAAGCAGGTTAATTCTGCGATGCTCTCCGCACCGTCTTGAGCTTTAGTGGGAAAGTCCATTGTGAATGGTCGTGTATCCAATTGTGCGTTATGGACTCGTTGCTTTAGGTTCTGCTTTGACATAATTCCGGAAGAACGGCATGAACAGATGACTCTTCAAGCACTATCTGAAGAAGATCGCCGGCAGTGGCTCGAGGCCATGGACGGTACCGAGCCGACGTATTCACCCGGCATGGGACCTTCTAACGCGAATTCGTATAACAGTAAGTGGTGCCTTAAACTTTGACGTGCACATGAAGACCAGAAGGGTGTACCAGCACAGATCACTACACCATACTCATGCAACCCTTACAAAACTTATGGACAAACTTTTTTTGACCAATAAAACCTTCTTACCTCCGTTTTTTCTTGGCACGTCTACACTTTTTGTCTATGTTTTTGAGTTTCCAAAATACTTTTTGTGCCTTCAAAGTGTCCAATGTCTCAAAAACGTCTTTGCCACCAAATTACTTTTTGCCCCTAGTACTTGAAAGCCCACCAAGATTTTGAGCATGATAAGTTTTATAAGCGAAGCTTAAATTAATTTCTAAGTAAATCATACATTCTAAGGCTATGTATATTGGAAGCATTTGGAGGTAAAAAAATCCTACACTGCACGCATAAGTAACGTCTTGCGGTTGCACGACTGTTTCCGACGAGATATGCCATCGTAGAGCGTCTTATTAGCGGCAACTGTCCTTATCTATGCGACGCAGCAGTTATCCGCTTGCTCGTTGACAGGAGAATCTTTTCGAGAGGCTCCCGTGTGTGCCACGATTTTCGCAGCAACCTACGAGGGCGGCAGCAGGCACTCACTGTGAAAAAATGCACAAAATGAGGTGCTGCTAGCTGAACGTGGGGGCATGCTGAGAAGAATGGTTTGGCACTGCTCGCGCTCATGAATGCGTCTTCGTTTCCCAGTTAGTTGTCGTTGTCCTAAGGAGGGCTCCTCTCGAGGCATGAACTAGCTCCGTCGCCACTCTGTCTCATTTGCGGCACTAGAGACGCGCGCCAGAACACCAGAACGACTCATTCGGAAGACCCGCTGGAGGAGCCTGCGACGACGCCAAGGGCCCTAAACGGAGTCATTTCGCTTCACGTCCACACCCTTTTTATTCAATAACGCTTGGCAGATGTTTGCTTTTCCAAACTTGAGACCATCCGTCCGCCGCGACACTCATCATCCCGCACCTCCAAACGCCTGCAAATACATCACCGAGGGCACATTATCACGTGACCCGGATTATTTTTCATATCGACTCTCTTCATTGCACTTGCAGGGATTCCAAGGACGCCCCATAGTGCCTCGCCTCCCACCCAGTATGCCGAAACGCTTTTCCTCACATTTTGACTGACTGCTGGCCTCGGAAGCCCGCATCAACTTCTTGTGAACCTTTAGCCATCTGTTCTAGCGTCCAACAATTATATGATACGTTAGCACGCCCACCGAGCTCGCAATCGTTGCCGATTTTCTTGATGCTTCTCAACTGCCATTTTTGGGGCTAGAAAGTGCAAATGTGTGAGCTTTGGAAGGTTTCTAAAGATGCCCGGCAGCCTTCCTGCTGCCCGACTGACGTGGGAGTGTCGGGCGTGCGCCACCCAACAATGTACAATTAAGTTGACGTCGTGTTTATACGTCGCTCTATGCGAAAAGCGCTTGGCTTCTGCCGAGGCCACTGCAAGCGCTCGGCATTTAATTCGTCGTTTCTCCTGCGGAAAATCATGTTTCCACCCAAAACTGCCAAAAACAGCGCTGGACAAATTATTGAAATTGCCGGTGGAGTTTGTTCTCGGCGATCCTTTCCGGCATCTCGGTGGGGCGCAGTGGCAACCACATGGATGTCAGAAGCCCCATCCATTCATTTAGCTGTTATTTGGAGACGTCACACACCGGCGCGAGTCGGAAGCGGACGTGGTGAGCGTGCCGCGGGCTTCACTTATTCCTTAAAACCGCTTCAGTATGCAGGCTCGTGTGGCTTATACGAATTTCTAATGCAACGATGCCCTCGCGGGAGGTATTCCCTGCCGACTCGGCCCGGTTCTGCACTCAAGTGCGTGCTTGCCATTTAAATCAAATAAAATGATACCGACCTTTTCGGCGCCGTCAGTCTTTATGAAACGTCAGTCCTTGCGGTCTTCTAGCATTGTCCTCAGTCAAGCTTCTGTTCGCTGTGACTCGCTTTGTTCTTGCGTGCCACGAACTTATTCGATACTCACTGGTTGAGTTAGGTCGATGCGAGTGCGGTTCTCGAAATGAGTCAACCGTCAGCGAAGGCGAGGTCCTGTTCTTGGAGTATGGAGACGCCCTGCTACAACATTGCGCGCGGCCTGCACACGATTTACCGCGGCAGCGCATTCCTGCCCGCGTTTGTCATAGACGGACTCTGTGGTAAGCGCTTGAAGACGCCTGCACCCAGGAAGCATTCCCATGATCCTAACTAGGCAGTCCGAAATTTGCATATCGTTGTAAGCAACTTGGAAATGGGCTAAACAGTATCGCACAACGGCACACCACACGACAGTCTGACGGTAGATAGAAACCGGCAAGAACAAGAACGACACTTACCTTAGCTTGTTTCCTCTTCTATTTTGACTGTCGTATTTAGCGATGCTTGACGAGAACGGCTTCGAGTTTGTTCGCCAGTGCCTTAAGTCGATTGAGGAGCGAGGTATGGCGGCAGATCAGACCACTTTAGACAGTGATGTACAATAAGTTCCAACAAAATACCGCTCATTTCAGGAATCACTGAGCAAGGCATCTACCGCAACTGCGGCGTCACCTCGAAGGTGCAACGCTTGATGCAGATGGCTCTCGATAAGCGGAAGGGCGCCATAGAGCGGTTAAACCTTGCGGACGACTGCGAGTGGGAAACCAAGACCATTTCAAGTGCAGTGAAGACATTCCTACGCAACCTGCCTGAGCCCCTGATGACCTTCGACTTACACAACCAATTCATTAATGCTGCCAAAATGGGTGATGTTGACCAGCGTGTAGGGCACATTCACTTCTACGTCTACCGACTGCCGGAGGACCATCGCAGAATGCTCGAAATGGTGGTTCGTCATCTGCGAAGGTGGGTTATTGAAGATGTTTGAGAGCCAAGCGCAAAGTGTAGCCAATGTCTCTGTGACATTCAACACATTGACAAGAACGATAACCGACGACATTTAGGGTAGCTGACCGTTCGAGTGAGAACTTGATGACCGTCGGTAACTTGGGTGTGTGCTTCGGTCCAACGCTCTTGCGTCCCAAAGAAGAGACCATGGCTGCAATTATGGACATCAAATTCTGCAACGTCGTGGTGGAGGTGCTAATCGCGAACTGCTATCAGGTAGGGTTAATGTTTTGGACTCTACCGAAGCGTCTATGGGCATGTCCCTGTAGCGAGCATAAGCTTCCAGATATTCGACACGCGACCGCCGCAGCAGATCGGGGCACCGTGCCCGCCTAAGCCAAGCCACAGCCTTGTCAACGTGATGCCGCCGGCCAATGACGGTGCGACGACTTCCAAGCAGAGCTCCGCTTCCCTTTCCGCTGTCTCGGACGTGAGCGAATCGCAACTGAGCAGTCTCGACGACGGATCGTCCCTAGCCGTGCGCTCACGGTCCGTAGCCGCCTCATTCGTGCCGACACACCCTATAAGCAGTAGCGTCTCCACCGGAACGGGTTCTGCCTTCACAACTGTGAGGCAAAGGCAGCCGCCACCGCAACCACCGTCCAGGAACAACCTAGCGCAGGACTCGAACAGCACCGAAGGTGAGTCTTGCAGAAGACAATTAATAACCGTAATTTTTGCTGCGTTTAGAGCTTTCATCTGCATCTGCATCCAGCCTCTGTCCTCCGTACTCAACTGCCTCTACGTCGACTGTGCAGACTTCTGCGAGCGCCACACAGCCACATCCACCTCGTAGGAATGCGGGTTTCAATAGTTCCCCAAGGACGGCTAACAACAGCTCCGATTCGCTGAACTCGGTCGGCTCCGACCGGTCACCCACTAGCACGTATCCTCATTCTACGCATTCCGGAGGTTCGGGTAGCAGCTCCTATGTGAAGGGTAGGTCGAACTCGCCAGCTCCGTCTAGCATTCGTTTTCAGGGAAGATGAGTATGTCATACGCGCCACCGTACAACCCGCTCGCCTGTGAAAAGTAAGGATTCGCACTTCGATCCATTCGTACTTTTTACATTTCCTTTCCAAACCTTCGCTTGGCGAGTGTCTTTTGATGTGCCACACGAAAAAAGGTGCACGAAGGAGACATGCTGTGCGGCAGCTAACTCCTTGAAGTTAACTCTAAAATTACAGCATCACGTACAGACTGCAAAAGCGGCATTCCGGAGGAAATTTGTTGTCGAATTCGTAAGTTTCAAAACGCAAATGCGACTCGCACGCACACGCCATAACGCTTGCTTGAGCAACTCACAGAGCTACGGCGAAACACCTTTTGGTTCTTATCAACTCGGAATCCCTGTTAGGTTAAACACTCCGCATGGTATCCCAGGAGCGCACGGATGAACTAACGCTTATGATGCTTGCACAGCTTTTTGCGTACCTAACCCTGTTCAGTCGCAGTTCGTTTAAGTTCATGCTTTGTGTGCTTAATTTGTGGCGTCAATGTCGGCTTTTAGCGTCCACGCATCCTTGGGCCAGGTGACCGGTGAAGGCGTAGCGAGCTCCGGAAGCTCGAGTGCGCGAACGAACATGAGCGGTCCTGCGACGGCTGCTCGCATTCCACCAGCCTACACGAACTTCATCAACCCGAACGGACAATTGCAGCCAAGGTAGACCCAAGTGAAGGCTTGTTTTAAAAATGTTCTTCGCATTTAGTCGACGCGTCAAGACGTTGTATCAGTGCGTGGCGGGTCACGAAACGGAGCTCTCTTTTGATCCAGGGCAGATAATAACCAACGGTACGTCCGTGGTTTTGGGAATGAGCTTACCCGGATGCATTTAGTGTACGAGTCGAAAGAGGAGGGCTGGCTAGTCGGTACGCTCAACGGCAAAACTGGCCTTATACCGTCAAACTACGTCGAATATGTCTGATATAATGGGAGCGCTCTGTGCGTTTACGGCTCTGGTCCGCGTCCTCCGAGTGCTTAGTTCACCGATGTTTAGCCTTTTCTAGTTCACCTAATTTATTTCTGCAAATAAATCTTCTAACAATTGTCTCGCTTTTGATAGCGCTCCTGATTATACACATCGAAAAGCTGGGAGAATATCGTGCACTCCAAGGATCAGACTTCGCTGTTTATTTTGGCCGCAGTGTCCGGAAATGCTGTTCGCGGCCTCTACTTCCAAAAAATGTTTGCGGCTTCCTCAGTGGTAAGTGCTAGGTTTGAACAGTCATCTGAAACTACTGATGATCACTATCTGGTCCTGATTTCCTTCCACTACGCCACGGAGCCCACGAATGCGTCGGTCTTATTCTCGCTTTTTTTCTTTTCTTGCGACCAGCTGCTGTCTCGCAGGAATCTGCGCCAGACGTGCCCTTCCCTGCCTATTACAGTCTGATGTTACCTAGGCATTACAGTTGAGCCAAGTTAGTCGAATGGAGCTGCAAGAACCTGCTTCATTTTTGGAAACGTAGCTAGAAACGCACGCCCGTCATCCCTTTGCTTCCACGCCTGCTCGTCTTGGTTCCACCCCCCTCCCCCCCTTAGGTAGCATAGTTTACTAGGAACCGAAAAGATGTCGCGTTTACTCTGAAACAACAAGGCAGCCATGCCGCACAACAAAAAAAGAACTGAACAAATGGGTCTTAACCGGAGACATCCAACAATATGACTTGAGCATTTGGTCAACGGTAGTGAGGATCGCATACAGGTGTTTGTAACCGATTACACGGCAGTCTACGTGAATTAGTTAGTCTCACCCTAGTAACTGTGCTTAAGTATTCGCAACTACGGATGCTCAGAGAGGCTCAGCTGGGCGAACTTCATTCCGTCGAAGAACCGATCTTCGCGTTGGATAGTGGCGAGCATGTCGCTGACTGAGTCCGAGTAGTCCTCTCGCAGGGTCGTTGCCAGGCCAGTGGCGATGTCCTTCAAGTTAGCCTAAAGCCTACACTTAGTATGTTTCTTGGTGGCTCGAGTGGGAAAATGCCTTTACCTCGTATTTGTCGAGCTTTGCCTCCGGAAGATACGAGCCCTTATTGATGCTGTCCATTTCGCGAAGCAGCGTCTGCTGCACGCGCTCCATCGCCATCACGATCGATGCTCGATACTGGTCGAAGCGCTCCACCAGACCCTAAGCTTCAGCCTAGATTCGTGAACTTCCTTCAGATATACCTTGCCGGTCTTCGCCTTCTTGTTCTTCACTGACGCGCCTCTAAGAGCGTCGCCGCAGTAGCCATTCAGTAGGACCTCCTGAAGCTTGAGGATGACCATAGCCAGCATGAAGGTCTTCAACGCCTCCGCACAGCTGCGCAACACAACGTTCGAATGGAAGTGCTCATCGTTGGAGCCCTCGAACAAAGTAACTTCTAAACCGCAGCACGTTCCAATGCAACAATTGCGTATTAGGTTACTTACTCAACGAGTATCCCTCGAAAACGTCCGTAGCGGGCAGGGCCTTCAAGACTTCTTCCTCGACCGCAGCCAACCCCTTTGACTCTAGAGATTCCTTCGCGGAGAAGATGACTCTGGTGACGTCAAGAAGTGACATGATGTAGTCAAGGTGTCCGTTGCGAAGGTACTGGGCGAAATAGAGCGGCGTGAACGCTTCCAGCTCGTTGTACCAGTCCTCGTCGAGGAATGTTTCCGTGCAGAACGTGATGTGCGTCGCCAGTTCGACCAGCCTTGTTTCGAAGTCTGCTTGCTTGGCTCCAGGCTTGCCGATGAGACCCACCGTGCGACAAATCAAGTCACGGAGCTTCGAAACGACCATCTACGGAAGGGGTAAGCTAGAACAACTCGTGCGCTGTGCACTCACCGCCTCCGTCCTGGTTACGCCCATCATGTCCTCCATTGCTTCGACGCTCTTGTCGGGTCTTAGTTTGGTGAGAAGGCCGTAGTCGCGGTTATCCACCACTTTTTGCCAAGCTAAAAGCATTGCTATTGACAAAATTTTATGCACGAAGGTTAGTTACATACTACCAAGTTCTCAACCAGTTTTCTAGCGTGCTGGCAAAACAATACCGATTTCATCCGGATCGCCACAAAGAGTCTCGACAACGGCGCTGAGGTTCTCCACCGTGAACATCGCACTTAGAAGTCGGTTATTGACGTCAGAGCAAACTGTGTACAGCGTGAGTGTGCAGCGCTGAGCGAAGTCGACGAGCTTCGGTACCTGCGCGAAGGAACCGCTCTTGTAGGCGTTCACGAGGCATTCCACAGTCTAAAGCGCAATGAGGCCTACATGCTAGTTCGTACGAGGTACCTCGCGCTCGTTTTGGTCGTAGAATGCACTCATCTGGGTGTAGTAGACAATCGCGGTCTTGTAGCGGCCGTACTGCTCGGGTAGTGGGAAGAGGAGGTAGCCAAGCGTGTCTTTTTGAATGTACTTCACATCCAACTGGCGGCACTGCTCGTGTACTTTGCTAATGCATCCGAGCGTTCCGTAGATACGGCACAGTACAACGCGAACCAGCGGGCACGGTGGGCAGTTGTCGGCGAAATACTCCATGATGCACAACAGCTCCAACAAAGCGGATGAGTCACCTAAAGCGAAAGAGCTTTGTTACTTGCTAATCATTGAAATACTTACGGTGCTTTTGGAAGAGTCCCCACAACAAAGCCGTAATGACGACCGCGTAGTTCATGATCAGTTCACTAGGGGCCTCTTTGTGCTTGACGACGATGTTGAACAGCGACACAGTGAGAGTACGTGCCTCGCTCGGGGATACGCTCTTGAGGTCTCCCATTGCTAGACGCAACCGCTGGTGCAGGATCCGTGACCACAAGAATTCGCTTGGCGACTGAAGAAGATTATCAGCAAGGAAGGCTCTGGTGGAGGGTTACCTTATCCTGATTGAAGTCGGTCAACTCCTTGAGGTATTTGTACAACTGGTCGCGAGCGTCACTGCTCAAGGACTTCACGTACTGGACAATATCCCCGTAACAAATTGGCTTGGTGTACGTGTAGCCGATGTACTGCTTCAAGTTAGCGAACAGGGAACCTACAACTAAGCTGTGAAGTTGGAACTAGGTTGTGCCTTACGAAGCGGGTGGTTGTCGAACTCCTTCTCTTGCATAATGCCCTCCTGAGTCAAGGCGGCAATCAACGACAACTTTGCGAGGTAGGCCATTCTCCGCTGATCCGTCGAACTCTCCCGATTTGCCTCCGTCGAAAGGTTGAGCACCAGATCGGTCATCTGGTCGACAAGTCTGCATATAAAATTCACCAACAAAGTCTGAGAAGCACGCATACGTTTTTCCCGCATCCTTTTCGGACGACTTGATAACTGGAATCGCGGAGCACAGCATGTACTGCCAGATGGACCATTCGTCAAAGCTAAAGTAGCACACACAATAGTGGTACGTTGAAGAAGTTTTCAGATAAATACTCTACCGGTTAATCAAGAGAACATACTTGTCCTTCAGAATGACAAGCGACCGATCGACCACCTCAGCATGGTTGCCAGCCTTCAGTAGCATCCCGAGCGAACGGTGCTGTACCGTCTCCATTGATACCAGCCCCTCGCCGTGACTTTCCATCGCATCCACTGCGTCCCTGTACTTATGCAGCGCGTCCAGGATCATTACGTAGAGTTCCAGCTCTGAAGAGTACTTTACGGCGCGTTCAAATTGACTATGTGTACCTCCTGTAGCACCAAACGAGTTCTTTGCAGCGAACGTCGACACCATCTTTTCCGCGAGTGGCAGCAACACCGTCCGGGCAATACGCTCGTCTTCCATGGCCTTGAGCGCACACAGTTTGAGTGGCACAGTAGATCCCGCCCTACCTGCATGACGATGCTCATCACGTGCCAGTAGTAGTAGGGTGTTTTCTGGAAGTTCTTGTACAACACCTTCGCCACCCGCTGCTGCTGCTTGAAGTCCCTTGTGCGCACGTAGGCGATGAAAAGCTGCGTCATGAGCTGCTCGTTCTGAGGGTGACGTTCGCAGAAGATCTCGTACATCTTCGTAATCCTGTCCGGCACGAAGGCTTCCTGCAAAACAGGACCACTGATTCGGAAGGAACCGGGCGCACACCTTGTAGCAGTGGACCATGGCCTGCACGGTGTTCTCCTCCGCCTCCTCGCTCTTGATATGCGCCTCCACGGAATCAATCAGCGGCCACGCCTCCGGAGTCCGCTCCATGCGAATCAGGGCCAATGCTTTGAGCGCCTAAAATCAGAAGGACAGTGTCGTGAATTTAGAGATGCACACCTTGGCCGTCATCATGTTTGGATGCTTCTTGAGGACCTTGTCCGCCTCCTGAATCGCCTTCTTGTACTGTCCACTATCGATGGTTTCTGAAACATAGTGGCACTAATATTTCGGAAGGGTTTACCCACCATAAATAGGCTTGAGTCGCCGGTTGACAACTGCTTGATCTGCCATTTTCCTGAAGTCGTTAATCAAATTGCATCTAAACTACGGAGATATGTCTAGGTCAAGGTAGGTGAAAACCGATGGAAAGCTAGGAAAAATATGGGTAATTATGGACAGCTGTGTACCCTGCGTGCGGCGCATTATTTTCAGGTTTAAGGGATTTTCTAAGAACGTTGAAGTAGGATCTCGCTCTTGAATGAATTTGAAAAGATTCCCCAACAGCGTTGGCATTCCGTCACAATCCACAACTTTTCTACGTAGTAGGTTGCTACGTTTGCTACCGACATACCAACGGGATGCTGTTAAGAATAGGTCGGCCCGTTATGGTCCAAGTACGCGGGCGCGTCAAGAGCGCGCAGTTTAAGTCGCGGTTTCCAGTCACGTTTGAAAGTAAGTCTTGAGAATTCTCCTTCAGTTGAAACTCTTGTACTCAGATGTCGTATTTCCACCTAATGGAGAACTGAAACTGCCTCCGATGCCAGCCGAGCCCACCTACGATCCTGAACTGGGCGAGAAGAAATACAAAACGACAAAGTAAGCCTTTAGCTACCCATTTTCTCCGCTCCGTCGGAGATGCATTCAGTTGGGCTTTAGGCGAATGATCGAAGCGAGAGGCGTGGAACTAGTTCACACCGAGCTGATTCACAAGCAGTTTGGACTTGCCGCCGTCTCTGGAGGCATGCTCGGTCCGAAAGACTTCAACTATATTCAGGTCGGTTTCTAAGGTTTAGCCTCGCGCCGCTAACATGTGCCGATTTCAGGAACGCTTGAACAAGAACCTACTTAAGAATCAATTCGCCATTTGGCGAGTCGACCCGCCGTGGCTTCCACGCACGAAGAAAGCCCAGGGCACGAAGCTCGGTGGTGGCAAGGGCAGTATCAAGGAGTACGTGACGCCTGTGAAGGCGAAGCGCATAATTCTCGAAGTCGGTGGACACGTCACTGAATTCGAAGTGAGTTTGTGCCTTGTAGTCACTACCCCTACGAAGCCCAAAGCCCTTCGGCTTTATCCAAGAAGTAACGTCGTGAAGAAGGCGTTGCTTTGATTAAAAGCCAAGAGAAACCGTGTGCAAGCGTGAGACTGCGTAGGGAGTTGAGATCGCATGTCTATTGGTAGCGCACGACATTTAACTTACGTTTGCATATTTAGGCCCGCGCTTACCTCACCTACATCTGCGATTGGCTGAACTTCCCGATCGAGTTTGTGAGTCAGGAGCTGCTCGAGCAGCGGCGACAGCAAGAAGCCGACATCGCCATGTACAACCAGAATCACTTCGACTGGGACAACGTCATCAAGTACAACATGCAAAACTGCTGCAGTTGGCTCTCGCAGTACGACATCATCTGGAGAGGCAAATACAAGTGACCGCAACGACTGTTGTTATTGTTAGAGTTGAGGTTCACTGTAAATAAACTGTCGCTAGGTGTCGGATTGTCGCTTGCGAAGTGTGGATTGTCCACCTTTGAGTATCTTTCTCTACTCTGTTCCGTCCTTTACTGAGCCAGAACTTAGAGATGTACTCGCGGTGACACAAGCAAGTTGGAACCTCCAACGTAAGTTTGGAGGGAAATTAAAGAGTATAAAATTTGTTTGGCGATAATTAGATGACGATTTTCAGAGACGAGATGGCGTTCGGCGACGACGATCTGCTGTCGATGCCGTTCCGAACGGTGATTTACGCCATAGCCGGACTGCCGATGTCCGCACTAGTGATCTGCATACTTGTGAGTATCACCCTCCACTGGGACGAAGCGACGCGGACACATTGCGGCGTAACCAACTGGCTTCCGTCGGTGTCTGCCGCGGTAGCGTCGTACGCGCCAGAACGCTACATTTGGCGTCTACTCATCGGCATCCATGGAGCGCCGCGGCTGGCGCTGGCGTTCGCATCAAGGTAATTTCGTTGTCAAAATAAATGCAGTCCTGCAATCGAGTTGAAAATTTACAGGAACCTGCTGTTGACGTCACCGTTGAGGCCATTTTCACATTCCAGTTTGTTTTCGCTTGCATGCTCCGTTGCGTGTGCCCTTAACGTGTTCGAAGTGCTCTTCCTTCTCCTGCTTACTTCCATCTCGTCCATCGAGGACTACTGTGCGTACCGGTGTCCTTTTTTGCATTTTTACATTTGGATCTTCAATTAGTAACAACCGAATTTAGTTCTACATAAGATGTGCTTCATCGGGTTCATTGTGTGCGGCTTGAGCTACATGATGTTCAGCACTTGGCTCTTCGACTATTCTGGACGTCGGCGGACTACGACGCTGGTAAGTTTCCAGCATTTTCGGACAGTTTACTTAGGCCCAGCTGAGCCTTTGCCAACTCATGATATTTAGTGCGAGCGATCGTTCCAGTACAAAGTCCTTTGCTGTGTGGGTCTCTCCGTGAGCCTGGTGTGCGCGATGTACTTCTTCTACCGCCACAACGCTTACTGCGAGCCCGGCGTCTACACGCTGTTTGCGCTGTGCGAATACGCGGTCATCGTGATGAACATCCTCTTCCACTCGACCATCTACTACGACTTCCATGCGCGCAGCGTTGTGATCACGAGTGCCGGCGCAACATTCCATTACGACGCTTTACCATTGCATAATTACAGCGAGAAGAAGACGTAGAACGTCTCAAGCACACTTAATTTATTCGAGGGATTGTAAAATTTTCGACCTGTGGTATATGACCCTGTGATATCAGCCATGAGAGTTCTTCAGGTAGTGCGAACTCTAAACATGCTATGAGATAATGTTAATTCGATATGGCGGAGTGTATGAGACAATAAACTTTTCAGTAAAAAAGGGAACAGTACAACAGTTGGTTAGAGCCAAGGAATACCTGAGCATAGCGCCGTATGTTACCCGTTTTGACGACGCACTGTATCGTGTTACTCAATTTAGCGCTAAAAATGGTGTTCTTCGCCTGTGACGGATGCGGTGAATCGCTGAAGAAGAACCAGGTGCAGAAGCACATGTTCAGCTGCCGCTCCCAAACGTTCTCCTGCATGGACTGTCAGAAGGCTTTTACGAGACAGACCTACGTCGAACACATCAAGTGCATTTCCGAGAACGAAAAGTACGGTGGCGCTAACTACCAAGCAAAGGAGAACAAGGTAAATCGCTCTAATAAGTTACGCCTTACACTACAGTTTTTTAAGGGTGAAGTGAAGCAAGAACGTTGGACTGAGCAGGTGGAGAACGCCATTAACAACGTGAAGAGCACCAACCCTCGTCTGAAGGGCCTCCTCACTCGGATTCTCGGCTTCACCAACATTCCTCGGAAGGAGGCGAAGTTCGTCAACTTTCTGAAGAACTCCGTGCGCATAAACGACGAGGGTCTCTGTCGCGAAGCGTGGAAGGCAATCAGCGAAGAAGCGGCGAAATTCGCATCTGTCGCGCCTGCTACACAAAAGAACGGTCAGTCGACGAATGGCGCGACAAATGGTACTACTTCGAAGAATGGGAATGCCAGTGCGAACCCCGAGGCGGCAGCGGCATCGACCAACGGAAGTATAGTGGTAGACGACAAGCAGGTATTGCGTTCAAGCCTCGTACCCTTGATACTAGCTTGTCTTAGAATGGCGACAGTAGTACTAATGGAGAAGCTCGTCCTTTCAAGTGGAAGGTGACCATCAAGCGTAAGCTGAAGACAGTCGAGGATCGAGCGATGAAGTTGAAGAAGCTGCGGAAGGAAGTGCTCGACGAGTATCGTTCAGTGTACCCGGACGACGCGGACGAAGATTGGCTTAAAGAAACCTTCGACTCCAAGCTGGCATCTTCCGGCGTGGTAGTCGACGGAAAATTGGCGAAGCTGCCAGGATAATGCGGCTCTTCTCACAATGTTACGCGTCTAGCCTTCTGTCGCACTTACGCTCGTTGTTAAGTTTGGTTTCTGAATGAAATGGGCAATTTCGACGAGTGCGCGCGGTCACCGCTGTTGATGCAGCAAGGAATACATTTCTAGTAACCTTGCGAAAGTTCTATGCTGTCCTGTGTTGCAGCAATGGAGGATGTTACGCTATTCTACCTGTGCGCAAAGACAATTTGTTTTCAAGTGTCATCGCAGGGCGTGGACGAGGTGGTCCGATTGCTGCCCGAGAAAATTCGAAAGTTTATTCGTCAGCTTCACTTCGATCTGACCTGCTTCAAAACCACTGTTCCTCCAACTGTTTCAGTCCCCCAGTCCTGCTTTATTATCGACCCCAACACGCTAAGCTTCGATCCTGAGCGCTCCGTACGTGCGATGGAGCCGCACATGAGCCGAAAGGATTTCTTCGGGCTCTGCGCAGCCAATGCGCTGGACGAGGTCCGAAATACACGAGCAGTTCGTGAAGAATAACTTTAAAGGCTCCAGTTAACCGAATCTACATACCACGCGCTGACAGAGCGGGAGCAGGAATCACTGCTCGAGGAGAACCTTGCGCCGCCGGTGTGGTGCCGCGCAGCTGAGCTCTCGCCACGGCCCGCTATCATCCCGTACGAAGAAGTGGCGTCATTTTGTGCCGGGAAAGGCTGGTTAAAAGCGATGGAAAGGTGGTCTCCACCATGGTGAAACGCAATGTAGTCATGCTTTTCTTCAGAAGCCTACAGAGGGTTCGCTACCTGGATCCTCAGCTGCTGCCTCGCTGCGCACTAATCGCCATCACGCAGGGTCAGTATCATATAGCGAACAACGTCGACTGTCCTCAGTACTCGTCGGCGTTTCACACTTTCTTTCCCGATGGTCGAGTTCCTGCGGAGTTTTTCGCGCAGTTGGTTAATTGTGACCTGCTGAAGACAGAAGTCGGCGAAAAGATCGCATCGGATCTGCTGGAGTGGCTTCCCAAAGTAGGTTCTTTCCCCGCAGACGTAGGCTCCCAAAACGTGAGGTTCTGAGGCTAGGGTTTTTTCTTGGCTTTCAGCTCGACGTCAACCGACTCCGAAGACAGATCGAGCAGAACGACGAGTTGCAGCCACGAGTTCTTTACCGCTTCGACACACTGTACAACGAGGTCTTGGAAGAGCGTGATTATTCTGTTGAAGTATAGCATGTATTTTTGTACTGGCTCTCCTGTGGCTCTTTTTTTGTCCCTAATAAAGTAACTTTCAACATGTTTTATTTTCAGTTAACTCGCATTCGTAGCACAAAAGACATACGCAAGGGGGATCTGGATAAGCGCTTTGCGCATGCCCATGCTACTCCTGCACAGAAAGTTCGGATACCCTTACAACCTTAAGCGTAGGCCAGTAGTTTTCAGTTACGTGTTGTCGTTGTCTTGATGACTGTTGTAATACTAGCTATTTGTTGTAACTACACAAGACATCCCATCCTAATCTAGCCATCCCATCCTATCGCTACAGGCCATACACGATTTGAAAGAAAGAGCACGTGACCGGTAGCATCTTGTTTACGGGTTAGCGTTATTTCGAAAACACGGGCTCCAGTGACGGCAATCCGGAGGAGCCACTACCGACTAGGGAAAACAAGTGTGCGGTGTCACAGTCTTCGCCGGTCAGCGGACGGTTTGTTTACGCCTTAGCGGTAAACACGCAGTGCCGTCCGATCGGTGCTGCATATTCCGTTGTCCTCAAAAGCCGCTAGGCGGTGGATGGACGAGGAGCTTGTTTACGGTTCAGACGATGACCTTGGAACCGCCTTGGCAAGCCGCGGATGCGCTATAAACAGAACAACAAGGTTGCGATGCGTATATAAGTGCGCGATCGCAAGCCTCTGTTTCATTCTGTCCTTTGCGCAGTCGCGAACACATGCGCATCAGAAAAGGCTCAGCTTGCTTTGTGGCATATTTGAGTCAACGGCGTTGTGCCTGTCCACTGTGATCAAATATTATGAGCGGCATTGTCAACAACTCGCGTTGTTTAGATTACTCAACCTTCAACAATCTTCGTGAACAAAATGCCGAACAACCGAAAAGGTAAGTATATACGTGCCTACGAAGTTACGTGCCCTAACTCGAAGGGTTTAGAGGGCAAGCTCACGCCGCAGCAGGCGGGCCACTTCGGAGGTCTCAGCCGTTGGCACGGTCGTGAGTCGATTGAGAAGGAGCTGAGAAAGGTGAAGAAGGAGGCCGCTAAGCTCGGCAAGGAGCTGGGCAAGAAGGGAGCCGAGGCTCGCTCGCACAAGAAGCCTGCAGCCAACAAGACCGGTGAGCTCACATAAATACTTCGGAATATCCCGTACAGTCGTGCGTCAATGTAAGATTCTTAGGCTCTCGCGGCAAGAGTGGCCCCACCGCTCGCGCTCGCGGCAACAAGAAGACCAGTGGTCGCCGCGGTGGCGTCGGCAGCAGTAAGTTTTTGTTCATTGGTCGACTGATAGCCTTTGTGAATCTTGTTGATGATCACTTTCAGAGACCATCCGCAAGCCGGCTCCGCGCAAGACCGAGCAGAAGGCCGCTGGTGCAAGTGCCGGCCGTGGCAAGAAGGCCTCGGGTGGGAAGGGCAAGGCCGCAACTGGCGGTAATTTTTTAACATTTACAAATTGATAGCTATGTATAAGTGGGTTTCAGCGGATCTTGGTAACCTCAGCGTGAAGGAACTCGGTCACCTGGGCGGTGTCGCTCGTTGGCACGGCCGTGACGCGATCGAGAAGGAGCTGAAGACGAAGCGCAGGGAGGCCGCTAAGGCTCACCGCCGCGACTAAGCCTCTCACCCGGGTCGTCATCATGTACATATTGTAATTACCTCCCTCGCTCCACATATTTTTTGCTCATTCCACTCTTCATAGATGCCATTTATGGCTGATTATTCAGTGAAATGAAGCTTTTCACAAACGTAGACTTACTAACTGTTAGCATGCAAATCGCTAGGTTACGAACTGAATAGCGAGCCGCATAGTTCAAGAGCGGTGCCATTAATTTTACAAAATGTACTACAGTCTTGGCACAAAATGTGTTACTTTAACGTCTGAACACTTCAGTAGTTGTTTATGCGGGAGAGAGCTTAACTGCGCGTTTTCACTGCTAAATGAATCCGTCCACAGGGCGGCCAACAATAGCAATGCTCGGCACTGAGTGAGAGTCGCGTGCTTGCCATTAAAGCCAATTTTTATTGCCTAAGGCGCAGCCGAGGCGGGCGCCCCACGCAGACCCCTAATATATTTATCGATCTAAGGCGCTAGGCTGGACCCAAAATGCTGCAAGAAAGAAGTGCCTGAAGAAGAGACTCATTGTCGGCACTGCTTCAAGCTATCACCTCAAACACGTCCCAAATTTTTGGCTGTAAGATAGCAAACATCGTTCCCACAACCGTGACGCCTGCTGCCTGCCGTTATAAATAACGGAAAATTTATGTGCCGCTTACGAACGCCGCTTTTTATCTGATAGGATTTAACGCAAAATATGGCGAACATCATCATGTGAAGATTTTGTGGACCGGAAAACCGCTCTGGGACCAGAGCTTGGGTTTGAGGAGTTCCTTCGGCGGCGGTGTTTTAAGAGCTTAAGGGCCACTTTCCGCAAAAAGAGGTAATGGGCCGGGAGTGGGTCGTTATGGAGAAGGAGTCGAAAACGTCAACTTAGGAAGATTGCGGCCGCCGCCGAAGTAGTCCCAAACTCGGTACCGCATGTCCGCACTGCCCACTTTAATTCGACAATCCAAAATGCGGAATTCCGCGAATAATCCCCGCAGCAAATCCTGTCGGATCGGTAAGTAGCATCAGCATATTCCGATATGTTCTAAACTATGTCGGAGGGAATTCACATCGGACCAAGGAAATATTCATACTGTCAAGCATGCGGGAACTTTCTCGGCATTGGACAGTCTTTGTGAAATACAGAAGTTGCAATTTAGATGTCTACACGGTGATGGCAACAACGCGGGCAGTGACATGTAAGTTACAATTGCTTGCAACCCAGTTGATATGCCGCTGCCACGCAGCAACCCGTTTGGTGAACCGCACAATGTTATGACCTTCGTAAAACCTAAACACCTGCTAAGCAGGGCAATTGGGCAGGGGTGAATAGGTTAATAAGTGCATGTCAGCCCTACTGAATTGCCAACTTCCCTTGCGCACTTCATCGCTAGTACGCGGAGTACTCGCATATCAGCGCTGCTTCTCAAATTCCCTTCGTTCACACGCCTCTTCCATTTCTTCTTTGCAACAGCTCCTTAATCATTAAACCCGCATAAGCGTGCCGGCAGCGATTCTCTTGCCGCGACAAACTTAGCCCCATCTAATTGAGCAACACATGTTCCCGCCTGCGTAAACAACGAAACGCATCATTGCGTGCGATTATGCCGCCCGCTGGACGTCGCTGGATCTTCGAAATTATTTATGACACCTTTTTGTTCCGATGTCCACATGGTGTCACCGCACTGTGTTCATCATCTGTCGGGCCAAGGGCCCGTCAGCAGTAGCCAAACTTCGGGTGCCGCTTCCTGACTTGCCTCGCCTATGATGGCCTTCCTGCTGAAGTACTACACATGTAATATTTTTGTTTTGTTTGGTAGAAAACAGTGGAGATGGGCTACGCTTCAATGATGTCAGCCACTTACTCATGTTTAGTTTCGGCCAAGATCCGAACGCTGTCGGAGTTCCATGCTCGCATCACAACGAACCAACAGCCACCGAGCAATGCGGAGATCATCACCACTCTTCGCTACTTTCATCAGACGCTCATTGGGTAAGTGAAGTGGAAAGTATGACCATAACTTGAATAAGGGCATCCTCATAAACATTTCATGTTCAGCTTCATCAAAGACGTGGCATCCGAGCACAGCCACCTGTTCCAGAAATATATCGCCGAATCCGCGCGAACAACACTCTTTCCCAACTTGAACTACTCCGGCCTCTTCTACGGGATTGTCAACCTTCTTGACGTGTTCCCACTGATAACATCCGGTCATGCGGGTAACTGCAGGAAGATATTCGAGTGTCTATGGCCTTACGTTGCAGCGATCGGCGAAGCTATACTCGACACGTTTAAAGGCATCTACTTCTTCCTCGACCGAGACTCCGTCGACCAGCTGCCCTACCTGCTGGCCAGCCAACTTGGCGTGCTCCCAGCAGAGCTCGACAAACGGCTCATGCATGTCTTATGCGACTGTGTCTTGCCGTACGCCATGAGCGAAGACGCATTCGGCGAACTTGCTATCCCAGCCGTGTTGATGCTGGTTCTTCAGCACTTCAGTGATTATTGTGAGTGCTGCTTCAAGTGCTAGTACGATTTGTGGACGGTGCATTTAGCCTTGCACACTTGGATGATCGAAAGCTTGCTGTGCCGACGAGATAATGTGTATCAGGTACGCTAGGAGCGGATGCCAATCAGACTTTTAGCGTCTAGGATGTGTTGGCCGTCATTGCGAAGGGTACCAGCGAAGCGCGCATTGCGGCTGCAAACTTGCTCTTCCACTATTGGCCCCTGATAAATCCGCAAATACTCCATCGTAAACCCGTTCAGTACAAGGTTCACGGTAAGCACGAACATTGGCAGTGCTTGCATAGCCTACTTCTAGCATGGAGTCTTGTACCCTGCCAGCATACGCTTTGTTCGGACAAGGGTCCAAGGTATGCCGGCACACATTTTCTTACCGGATACTAGTTCTGGTTTGTTACAGCGTGAAGCGAACCTACGACCCGTTGGTGTGTGCAAAGTACGGGGAAACTGCACCACCGATGAACATATGTCAAAGCTGTGCCGATACGCTGGAGACGGACCAAGCTCTAACCTACATCTGCCAACCGATGCCAGCGACGAATAGCACCCTCTGCCAGAATAAGGTGGAGATTGGAAGCTTTGTCCCGGGCATCACGTTATTTAGGGCTGCGAAGCAAGTAATCGCATAGCAGTAGGCACGTGTTTCGCCGAAGACTGTATCCGCTCTCACCAACACGTCCCATTGCGGCTATGTCGGGTATGCGTATTTGGGATTTATCGCATTCTAAAACCTTCTTTTAGGAGTGTCTCCTGGCACTACACTCTAATCCGGTGTCGGAGAAACACATTCGCCATTCTGGGATAACGTGCGTTTGGGGCACGCCCCATGAAGCGGATATGGTTGAGGCAGTAAGACAACCTCGTTCGTACGGTTAGATAGCGATCTACCATATTTAAGGTGGTGAAGCTCCTCAAAGAGACGTCGTACCAGCTTGAAGGGACAGAAGGTGAAGGCAAACGTCCCAAGTGGTTGCGTCAGCTGGAGGGCGGACAGTCTCTTGGACGTGACATTGATGCCATGAGTGACGAGCGACGAATGCTGAGCCGCTTCGGCGTCTGGTTAATGGCTGCACTGTGCCCTCCGACGCCGGAAGCACCGCCGGTATGTCAACTTCAAATGACTGCGTTGAAAAAATGCTCTTGTCTAGCAACGTCTCGGCTACATCCTGTCGATGGTATTCCAGTGGTTCGCGACCACGGCACTACTGCCGAACGACTCCATGGGCGCCGCACTGGAGCAGCTGAAAACGGATGTTTGTTAAGGCTTTTATTAACTCGTTCTGAGCTTATCGTTTAGTTCGCCTCGGACTGGGTAAATATGGCAATCTCGACTCACTACGACACGTTTGTTTCAATCCTTCTTCCGGACATACCTGAAAACGCGCAAGTTGGCGGCGTCTGGGACAAGTGGTCATCGCGGAAGGACCAAATGAAGGAAGGTACGCAACCATGCTTGCTAAATTTTAGACTGCGACCACATTGATACTGTCAACATTCATCGAGGTCTTCTTATAGGCCTAATGAAGCTGCTATCGTTGATGCCATACGACGTCATCTCATGCCCAACCTGGAACCGAGTGATCCCTGATTGGTTACGCGCCATATCGCATGAGATTGAAGACGAGGAGCTTAACGAGCTCAAAGTCATTCTCTGTAAGATCTTCGAGCCGGACTTGTGTCCACTTCCTTTCGAACAGCGCAAGGTCTTCGGTTTCGTTCTGAGTAGGCTTTCCGGAGGGAGCCATGTTGAAGTGATGGATGCGCTAGACTGGCTGCACGTAAGCGCACTATGTAACGGTATGACTAGAGGCAAGAAACTGTTCAGTTGCTCAGCCGCATGAACATTCGAATCGAACTGGATCTTATCTTGGAGATGCTCAACGGCTGCGTTAAAACGTTATCTGGACTACAGGTGGCTCCAAGAAACGAAGAGAACGATTTGGAGGAGGACGTAGGCCCGCTTGCAGCGCAAGTTATAATGGTAGATCTGCTCGCTCAGCAGGTTGGTTAAACGTTGATTTTTTTTTAAAATTATTCACAACATGCATTCTAGATAAAACTCAACGAAGTTCTGGAGCACGAGCCGTCGCCCATAAGAGAGCGAATTTTCACGACCGTCTCACTCCTTCTGCAGTACCCTGACGACCCTACCGGAAACAGTCACACATGCCAGAACCCCGAAACTGATCAGTTTTCCGATTGCCTACGATGCCAACAGTCGGTTTTTATCTACCAGGTGAGAGCATATGCTTTATGATGACTTTTACTGATGTAGGTACTTGTAGGTACTTACGCAAACAATAGAACAGCTGTCGCCGAAAGATGAGATCAAAATAGAAGTCGATACGTCCTACAACGACTGGCTGGCAGAAACGCAGATGACTGAATCTGGCACGACACCGTCGAGAATAAGCAACCTAACGTCCCCCAGAAATCCGTCATTGCATCCATCTAGTAGGATATACAGTGTGGTGTAGGCTCTCATCGGTGTGATTTAGTAACAAGCCCAATGCTTCTGACGGAACATTCGAAGGGACCGCAAACCGGAAGTCTACAGTTCCTGACAGCCAGCGAGCATGAAGAAGTGGCGCACGACGAATTCGTGGGTGCGCTGCCTACTGAGGAAGTAGAGACTGCCGTTGCACAAGCTGTCACGCTTACCGAACGAGACGTCGGCCATGAGACGTGTCAAGCGGTCTCTGCCATGCTGGTCGAAAGCTTGAAGGGCACGCCTATGCAGCCCATGCCGGACATTCGCACCGAGTTCTGGGAAACGTCGATCGGGCGGTTCAGATTTACCCTCGAACAGTTGCCGTCGGACCTGCGAATTATATACGCTCTGCTGACGGTAGGGATCACCGCCATTAATGACCAACATGCAGTGCTTTAGAACATCGACAAGGAAGTCGATCCGGATGTGCAGTATTTCATGCTTAGCACACTAAAGTACCTTTGCTTACACTGCGAGGCATTGAGCAACGCCAAGCGGGAACATCGCGGGTACCTGGTATGGGTCCAGGAAAACCTCCTCATCCCCAAGCTCTGGCCGCTCCTGCGTTCGGATTATGCTCAGGTATGCAGTTCGTCATGCTGGTCGTGCATCATTCTACGTCTCAGGTGGGACAGCTCGCTATACCGCTTCTGGTTCATGCGATTACGCTACCGTGTGGAGAAGAGGTATTCTGGAACACCGTTAATCGTGACTTTACGAGCGAGCGTTGGGAGGTTCGCTTTAAAGCAGGTAGGATCTACTCTACTAACCGTAGCATGAACCACGTGATATTCTTATCCACAAGGCTCTTTAGTTGAGCGTGTTTACGTGCTGGCTCATATGGCCGTTGCTGGGCCAATCAAAGCCAATAAACTCCTGCAGACTTGCCTGAGCTGTGCATTCTCGCACCTCATCGTATCCGTCAACGATCCAAACCCAGCCGTAGCGCAACGTGCTATACTCTCAATCAAGGTTATGCCATCCGCGACGCTACATGTACGTCAATGATTTGGCTAGGGAACCACAGTTGGGAACAACTTTAGCTGGTGTGCCTCTGCTTGGAGTCCCAGTTCGACTCCTGCATAATCGATCGTCCTCTGATTATCAACCGGATCTACCTTCTGACGACCATTGTACCGGAGGAAAGCATCCTTAGTTGGGACTTCTTCATTCAACGCTTCGAGTCTCTCGCAATTGAGGCCCAGTTAAAGTCTCAGAACAGCGGCTTCGTCCAAGGTTCAGCTTTGCTACAACTGAACTTAACTATCAGAACGACGATTTAGATCTTCTTCACACAGATCCAATGAGCGAATTGTACCAGAAGAAAGTTACAAAAGCACGTCAGTCGCTTAACGAAGCTGAGACCGTCCGCTCGATTGTTAAGAGCCTAAGGGAAAACTCACTGAAGCACCAGCTGACGACGGGTACACGCATGGGAAAAGGTACGCGTGCTTGCTCGTCAGGGGCTGTCAGGATGAGCAAAAGTGCTTGTAGCTGAGAGCTTTATGTCCCACAGCGTAGTCCTCAAAGCAAATTTTGAATAACATTTGACACGTTGGATCGCGCGTTTGAATTTGCTTTCAACCCGTTTGCGAACTTCATTCTAACAGTTTGGACTTTTTTCTAACACGACGCTCTAGCAGATGTGTGCTGCCTTTTAATCTTTGACTTGCCTTTTGTCTTGTAAAGAGGAAGCCGAGAAAGCGCAGGAGTCTGCCAGAATCCGAGGACGTCGCGACGCCATGTTGAGCGCAGCACTCACTCGCAAGCTTCGCCGCGTGCTCATAACCGTGCGCTGCGTGAACGCGTTCCGCAGCCTTCGGCAGCGGTTGTTAACGCCGATCAAGACGATGCGATCGAGAGCGCCATCACCGGATGTAACCGCTCAGACGGCGGAAGAGCGGAAGAAGTCGCATGCCTCCGCTGCGGATTCCACATTCGCTTTTCCTTGTAGGCGCTTGAATGGAACATGTATGTACGGTATCAAAGCGGAGGCTTGGATGCAACAATTCGCACTCCGCTTTGGTACTTATGCACCTCACCTGCTTTCGGCACACTTCTTGGTTGAAATTGTGCACACTTGCAGTTGCACTCCTTCGTTTGTTCTTTCCGACTTTGTTTCGCACCACACTTTCCAAGGGATACACTTAACTTTTTGTAGCATTTGCTAACAACAGGTTGTCCGATTGAGACCCTTATTTTCGTCTACATCGAGCTATCTATCCATCTATCCAACATTTCAGTTAATCTATCCTACAGGAAATACCAATTACAAGTGGTCAACTGTTTTCTTTATAGCGGAATGGACCCCTGGCGCCGAGCAGCCAGCGACACCGAACGCTGCGTCAAGTATGTACCTTGTATAAGTACGCGTCATTTGGGTAAATTTCAGCGGAAAACTACGGTCGTCTACGAGAATTTACGGACGAAGAGAGCAACTTGTGCTTGCTGCTGAATCGTGTCGTTGATGTAGAGAACCCGGAACGGCATACGATTTACCTAACCGTGGCGTTGTTCGTTCACTTCCTGTCCAAGAAGAAGAACCAGGCGGACGAGAAAGCGACGGCGAAGAAGCAAAGCGTCTTGCTGCGTCAGTTCCACACCCTCATCGGATATAGCAATGCGGAGAAGTGCTTTACCATTCCACCCCATCGGATGAGGTAAACATTTGAGGTCGAAACGGCAATGTGAACCACACTTTTAGGAAATCCGCTACTTGCAGTGCATTCCTCTTGGGGCTTTCTGAGATTATGGACAACAATTCCGAGATCGGCTCGATCGGAAATCAGGTAACTGTCACGACAATGTGTAGACTGACGTCTGGTTTGGACGGCTTGTAGATGCTGCCGGTGATCCTTCAAATGCTGCTCCACTTGCCCTCACCGCAACGCTTCGCTAGCGACCAATCTTCTGCGGATTATTCACTGAGTCGCCTCGACCAAACCCTACGACATGCGTGGATGAACAGCTTCATACTAATCATGTACAAGGTATGCGCACAACCAAGTGTCTACGCTCGTTGAGCGCATGTTCAGTACCGCTGTGACGTAAGCAGTCAAGTGACGAGCAACATCTGCAAGCTCATCCAGATCGTGATCACGACCATCGAGGCCCACTGCCACCACTGCGGTCCCGCTACGGAAGTTCAGCAAACAGAGTACGTCCTATGGACGGATACGTCGGACGACAGCGACGCGGAAGGAAAGGTCATCAAGGAGGAAGATGACACGGTGGAGGTTGTCGAAGAGAGGCAGCATACGCCTTCTGGTGGTAAAAAGCAGCCTCATGTTCGACCGGAATCTCTGAAGGTTTCTCGCTCCACCGGAAGTGCCCACCAGCTAACGACCTATAGCGTATGTTGTCTGTTTACTTACGCGCACCGACGGGCATCCATTAAAAGAAAGTTGTAGGAAACTGCCGATCGTCCCTCTGACACCATTTCGATGGCTTCTGCCCCACCTGGTCGGTCGGTATCGGGCCTGCTGACGGTGGGTCGACGCGGACGGC
Organism: Aphelenchus avenae; assembly: GCA_020875895.1. NCBI lineage: Eukaryota > Metazoa > Nematoda > Chromadorea > Rhabditida > Aphelenchidae > Aphelenchus > Aphelenchus avenae. The sequence goes on from JNEY01000001.1 coordinate 2,969,736, forward strand.
GGAAGGCACGGAAGAAGTTGCGCCACGTTCGGGCGGAAATGGCACGGCTCCGATGCGGCTTCTGTAACGAACAGCTGGATTCGTTCGACGAGGAGACCATTAGTCTCTGTCTGATAGCATTGTCCACATTCTTGCATCGGGAGCCGTCGCTGGCCGCACCTTCGCTATTCAGAATGATCACTGCGGTCACAAGGTAACGGACATTGCCTCAAAACGCTCATTTAGCCCTTGTAGGTACGTGGATTACACGCAGTTCACTTGGCAAGAAACTAACGTATTCGTGCCCGGCAACAGCAGAAGTGCGGCCAAGCAGTTCTTAAGGGTTGCATTGCACCAGGTTGGCTTACATTGAGCTTTGTGAATTAAGACTTCCAGTTCTAGCTCTCGCCAAGCGGCATTGCATTCCAACTATTCGACTCCGTTGTGGATCAGATCGACAGCTTCTGGACGGCTATTGCCACGTCGCTGGCGGACTTTAACGAGCTCAACCCAGTGGCCCTAATCGTTCAGCTACTGGAGGTATACGATAAACGCAGCACGTGGACTTATTTTTGCCATGCTAGGACATTGTTGACAACTGGAAACCCAACTTGGCCCGAATTCTTTTCAATCTTGCGGCCTACATTCAGTCGACTCCACTGGATGCGTACCTCAACACATGGAGCTCTACCGCGACCCTGATGGACACGTTCTTACGACGCTTCCATTCCGAAGTATGCTGTAAGATTTGCCCTTCAGCTTTATGCGTTCGCTTAGGCTTTCGTCGAGCAAAATAACCAGCAAGTATCGTTTACGAGCGAACTGAAGAGTCTGGTCGTAATCATCGATCACTTCCTGCGCGTGCAAAACTTCTCGACATTCAAGTCGGCCGTTAGCCTCATGGAGGCCTTCGCAAAGTTCTTTGCGGAAGCGCTACACGCATGTAAGACTGACCTGAGGGATGTCCTCTCAACATGCACTTCTTGCAACCGTGCGCTTCTCAGGGTACGTTTGGTCCTGTCGCCGTTATGTCCCAAGTTTTTTTAAGGAACGCGATAAGCAATGCCTGACGCGAGCGCTGGTCGCAGAACTCATGCAGGCTATCAAGTTCAAGTGCGAGCTAGTGGAGCACAACTATATGGTGGTAGTGGACCTCATTCTGCAAGACTACGGGGAGGAAGTGGGCGAAAACCTCGAGCTGGACCAGTTTAACACTGGTGCATCGGAAGCTGTGCGACCCTTCCTGAACGACGTACTCGAGTTCATCTCGGACCTGCATGTACTCGCAAAGCTTAAGGTATAAGAGACCAACAGGGACTCCACATGCCACCTCGTAACGCGTTGTTCACGTTACATTTAGAAACAAACGAACAGCGACCGGATGGGTGGGGATCTGAAGGCTGGACTAGCCGAAATCCTCGCACTCGAGATGAGTCGCTCTTCGCAACGTGATACGCGTGCTGTTACCCGATTCATCCCGTGGCTGCTATCTCCACCGNAGCAGACTGACATATTGATTTGGACCGCTTGTAGATGCTGCCGGTGATTCTTCAAATGCTGCTCCACTTGCCCTCACCTCAACGCTTTGCTAGCGACCAATCTTCTGCGGACTATTCGCTGAGTCGCCTCGATCAAACCCTACGACATGCGTGGATGAACAGCTTCATACTAATCATGTACAAGGTATGCGCACAATCAAGTGTCTACGGTCATTGAGCGCGTGTTCAGTACCGCTGCGACGTTAGCAGTCAAGTGACGAGCAACATCTGCAAGCTCATCCAGATCGTGATCACGACCATCGAGGCCCACTGCCATTACTGCGGTCCGGCTACGGAAGTTCAGCAAACAGAGTACGTCCTATGGACAGATACGTCGGACGACAGCGACGCGGAAGGAAAGGTCATCAAGGAGGAAGATGACACCGTGGAGGTTGTCGAAGAGAGGCAGCATACGCCTTCCGGCGGTAAAAAGCAGCCTCATGTTCGACCGGAATCTCTGAAGGTTTCCCGCTCCACCGGAAGTGCCCACCAGCTAACAACCTATAGCGTATGTTTAGACGCACATTGACATGCAACCAACAAAAGAACGTTGTAGGAAACAGCCGATCGTCCATCTGACACCATTTCGATGGCTTCTGCCCCACCTGGTCGGTCAGTATCGGGCCTGCTGACAGTGGGTCGACGCGGACGGCGGAAGGCACGGAAGAAGCTGCGCCACGTCCGGGCGGAAATGGTACGCCTCCGATGCGGCTTCTGTAACGAGCATTTGGACTCGTTCGACGAGGAGACCATTAGCCTCTGCCTGATAGCGCTGTCCACATTCTTGCATCGGGAGCCGTCACTGGCCGCACCGTCGCTATTCAGAATGATTACTGCAGTCACCAGGTAATGGAAATTGTCGCAAAACTCTCATTTAGCGCTTGTAGATATGTGGACTACACGCAGTTCACTTGGCAAGAAACGAACGTCTTCGTGCCCGGCAACAGCAGAAGTGCCGCCAAGCAGTTCTTAAGGGTTGCATTGCACCAGGTTGGTTTATTTGGGTGCTTTGCGAGTTAATATTGACAGTTATAGCTCTCGCCAAGCGGTATTGCATTCCAACTATTTGACTCCGTTGTGGATCAGATCGACAGCTTCTGGACGGCTATTGCTACGTCGCTGGCGGACTTTAACGAACTCAACCCAGTAGCCCTAATCGTTCAGCTACTGGAGGTATACCATAGACGACTGACGTGAACTTATCTATGTCATCCTAGGACATTGTTGACAACTGGAAACCCAACTTGGCCCGAATTCTTTTCAATCTTGCGGCCTACATTCAATCGACTCCACTTGACGCGTACCTCAACACGTGGAGCTCTACAGCGACTCTGATGGACACGTTCCTAAGGCGCTTTCATTCCGAAGTATGCTGTAAGATCTCCCCTTCAGCGTCACGGGTTCGCTTAGGCTTTCGTCGAGCAAAATAACCAGCAAGTATCGTTCACGAGCGAACTCAAGAGTCTGGTCGTAATCATCGATCACTTTTTGCGGGTGCAGAACTTCTCAACATTCAAGTCGGCCGTTAGCCTCATGGAGGCCTTCGCAAAGTTCTTTGCGGAAGCGCTACACGTGTGTAAGACTGACCTGAGGGACGTCCTCTCAACATGCACGTCTTGCAACCGTGCACTTCTCAGGGTATGTTGGCTCTATCGCAGGCATAATGCAATTTTTTAAGGAACGTGATAAACAATGCCTAACGCGAGCACTGGTCGCAGAACTCATACAGGCTATCAAGTTCAAGTGCGAGCTTGTGGAGCACAACTACATGGTGGTAGTGGACCTCATTCTGCAAGACTACGGGGAGGAAGTGGGCGAAAACCTAGAGCTGGACCAGTTTAACACCGGAGCGTCGGAAGCTGTGCGACCCTTCCTGAACGACGTACTCGAGTTCATCTCGGATCTGCATGTACTCGCAAAGCTTAAGGTACAAGAGACGAACAGGGACTCCGCATGCTACCTCCTAACGCGTTGTTAACGTTACGTTTAGAAACAAACGAACAGCGACCGGATGGGTGGGGATCTGAAGGCTGGACTAGCCGAGATCCTCGCACTCGAGATGAGTCGCTCTTCGCAACGAGATACGCGTGCTGTTACTCGTTTCATCCCGTGGCTGCTATCTCCACCGAGTATAACGCAGGCACTACCGGGTGCCTTCGCAGAATCGGTGACCAACGTCCGCGTACTGTCGTGGCTACTCCTCGGGGCGCTCCATTCGTCCCAGACCTGCTTGCCTGTTCCCATCAATAGCTGCAATAACCATATGGCCGACTACATTCATTTTGTGCTAGCTGGTTTTGCAGATCAGTCAAAGGTCAGCTATCTAAGTACGCAATGTTTGCAAGTAGCATTTTCGTTTAAGCAATCGGTGGTGCATATGTCGGCTTTGTTCCACGCGTTCCATCTGTGCCAGCTGTGGACGGTTTACTGTGAGCAAGCGGCTCTACGGCACAATCAAAGCCGGGCCATGGAGAGCGTCCTTGACTTCTGGGCGCGCGTGACACCTGCTATTCTGCAGCTGCTCTCCCACTC